>CM059205.1:29119507-29457007 GCA_030347435.1 Clarias fuscus
CTATTTAAGTACTTTCTTGATTGAACAGGTCTTGCAGCAATTATGACTGAATATGGCTTAAAAACATACAGGTTATTCATGATTTATTATAGCACTGTAGTTATAGGCCTAATGCTCCAAATATTATATTTTTCATTTATTAAAATGTGTGCCATGAAAATCATGCTACTTACTATTAAGATTAATGTTTGTGCTAATCAAACTTTATTTAAAAATATAACAATAGTAAAACAAATATTACTATTAATAACAAGGTATTCATAATAAAACACTAAATTAAATATAAACTAGATTTATAATTTGTAATATGCTGAATTCCCTTACACCCTTGCCTTATGTTGAAATGGTCCTCTATCTTCCTCTTGTATTTCAATTTGGCCCTTGAGATGCCCTGAGCTTGGCTCTTGCCGCACTATATAGTGCCACATCACCAGACCTGAACATGATGTTCCTCTCCTGCACCAGGCACCGTACACCTCGGGTCATCCAGGGTTTTTGATTAGGATAAACCCGGGTGCTTTTATCTACAGTGATATTGTCTATTGTCATGGTGTGCACCTGTGATGGGCGGGGGCCAAAATCAATATTGCTCCGCGCTCACTCCGAAGCTAACTAGTTAGACGGCCTCCCGTTCCATGGCCGCGGAATTAGGCATGGCTGGTGAAGCATTGCCACTAATGGCCCCGGGCTTCTCTCTGCGCTATAAAAAATAGCAGGGAGTGTAGCTCGGGGTCTTGGGAGACTGCACACGAGTGAGGTGTGACACGCCCCAGAGACTTTAAAGGGAGACCAGAATGACGCCCTTTGATCTCCGCGAGAGGACAGCGTGTGAACGAGCTGCTCAAGCTCCCGCGGTACCTTTGCTACTGCGTAGAGCCCGTTCTTCACATCCCCAGTGCCGAAGAAGAAAAGGCCTTCAGGAGGACTGCGTTAGGGCCCCTGATCCCAGCCAGGAAAGGCGCCCAGCTGATGGATGTCCAAGAGAGACTCCCGCCTGTGGCCGCACCCAGATAGAGCTTGGAGGGGCCGGTCTTGACTCGCATTAAGCGGGAGAGGTCACCGTCATGGGAGCGCGCAGGAGCACTACCTCCGCTGCTCCAGGCTGCATTGCCCACCAGACCAGCACGTGCACCACATTCCTTTCACCTTTCATTCCATCCTCCCTCTTTTAACCCTTTTCTTCCCTATTTTTCCTAAATAAATTACCCTTGTCCAATATTTTACCTCCTCTAGTGGTACTTATCACATGCTGATGTAATTTAGGGAGCACGTTTTTTTTTTTAATTACATTCACGGCCTCAGGGTACTTGTCCTGCTGTCTAATAATGTTGCTGTCCAAAAGTCCTACAGCCGAGTTAGCACTAGCATTGGGTGGTATAGTATATACACTGTATTTAACATGATCATAATAAACTCTCTTGGGAGATAAAAGGGTTTGCATTTAATTGTCTCAAACTCCAAGCCTGGAGAGTAGTGCCTTTCTATAACCTTTGTTAGTATACCAGCTATTGTTTCGCATATATACATTAACCATCTCCTTTGCTCTTACCTAGTCCCCGCTTCTGTCATGTTGGTGCAGTGTATAGCCTGCTAACCCAATAGCTGCATCTGTTATTGATGGCTGAAACCAGCTCTTAACTAAAATCAGAATGCAACAGTCCTTGGTGAGCCTTTGGGTTCTTACCTGTAGCCTCACTTCATCCATTTTGTTGGCCAGGGATCTTAAGTTGGTAAGAAAAATGCTGGGAAGCAGAAGTTTGTTCTTATGCAGCCTCTTATGCAAGCTCAATAGCCCCATTTTTGCCCTCTGTCCTTATGCCACCTTTGCCTCCTCTTTGCCGGGATGATCATCCATGGAGAGCCCAGGGTCCGTTTTATCCACGGTTATGTTGTGGTAGCAGAGAAAATTGGCTGTGACAGCCTGTTCGGACACTATTCGTATTTTAAGGAACTGCTAAGCAGAATGTGTACCAAAGAAATACCAATGCAAACATAAATAACAAAACAAAACACCAGAGTGGAGAGCACCGAACCGCTGCGTACATGCATGCCGCCGTCTTGGAAATCATCAGGATGTACCACATGTAAACCACATAATGGCTAACTCGCCTAAAGGTCACATCTTAGAAATGTTCATGATTTACAGTTTTATTATGCTGCGTAGCATGTTTAGTGTTCACACATGTGGATGTAGTGTGAATGCTAGGTACTTTTCATACAGTATACATTTCTTTTTCAAGTACTGCAGACTTCCTCTTCTTCTCACTGCTACTGTTAGACCACAATCATGCCAAACAAATGTACAAAGTGATTTACACTGAACATTTTAATTTTTGTCTCAGTAAACTATTGTTTACAGTTAACTAAGTAAAAATAGCACCTCAATGTTTAGTTAACACTGAGATGTAAGAGGACATCGACATCATTTTCCAATCCTTTGAGCCAAATAAACATAATGTAGTATATGTACTAAAACAAAAAACAAACAAACGAACAAACAAAAAAAAAATATTTTTTTAAATACGTGTCAGGGATAACCCCTAGAGGGCGCCTTGAGTCCAGAGACTTTGGTTTTGTTTTGGACTTCATGTCCCAGAATGTACCTCGGTCAGGTAATGTGGGCACTCATCTGAACTGAGGTTTTAAATTAGTTTGCTATACTGTACATAGTTGCATTTAGTCGGATTGGCTCTTGCATCTGCATTAGAAACTGTTTTGTTTTCTTCTATGCTGTTTTGCCATGTTTCATGTTCTCTGTAGGTCATAGCTTCATGTTCTGTTTGAGTTCTCCTAGTCATAGTTTCATGTATAGTGTATTCATGTTTAGTTGCTATGTTTGTTTATGTTTGCTTTTCTTTATTAAAAATCTAAGTCTTAACCTTTGTACTTATGCCTCACCTGCTATCATCCCACAAAGTGACAACATGTAAATAATCTTGGAAGCCTACTTTATTATAGTAAATGCATGTTTTTTTCTGCTTTTTCAGAGCGTGTAAAGCTTAGAAAATCTGATTTAACGTCATGCTAGCTTTAAAACCATTTTTATTTATTTATTTATTTATTTATTTCACTGAAAATGCAATACATCTACAGCAGCAACACTTTAGATTAGCTACTGTAAGAGACAGGATAGGCATTTAACATAAGTCATAGCTGATGATTGCCAAATCACAACAGCAATTGTTAGATTTTAGATGAAGAACGAATAAAGGGGAAATCTTTCATTTTGTACCTATATCTTTTTCTCCATACATCTGCACATGTTGTGTTATTTGTATAACATCTCGAGGTCATATTGCTCTATAATAAAATATAACAGATATGAACTTAATTATTTATTACTTATTTGTGACTCATGTTATTCATTGATGTGAGCTGCTAGGATGTAGTCAGATGATGAATAAAATAAAAATAATACAAATACATAAGTAACAAATACATCAGGGACAATTAAAAGAGAGAGATGTGTATTTACCCAAACAATCATGACAGGCCAAAAGTTGTCATTGCTAAAATTTATTTTAGGAAGAGTTTCAAAAGCACTTTAGATGATGTGAAAATTAAAGCAAAAATAAGAATGGATTAACACAGCTATACATAATGGTATTTATTTAATAACCTTTTTAAAATAAACATAAAGGTCAAAATTTTATATGTCATTAAATGCCATATAGTAGTAAATTCCATTTTAGCAGTCTAACAGTTTACAGTCTAACAATTGTATTTAGCAGAATGCTTAATACCAAAATACTGTGAAAACAGTTTTTTGTTGTGATTAAATAATACTAGATGTTTTTAACTACTGTACAGGAAGCTGGGGATCGTGGTTATATCATGTGGTTTAAAATATATTATTATATCTCTCAATATGATTTTTAACTATTTCAGGAAACTGCAATTCAAGTTAGAGTTCACTGCACGCGGATGAGCTAATGTGTGGGGAATAAATGGGGGAAAAAAATATTTGTTTTAGATTTGTTTTAAATTTTTATGTCAAATGCTTAAACTTTGGCATATTCGGCCAACAGCAAATCAGTAAAGGCAATGCAAATGTATATTTTAGTTTTCATTAAATATACATGTAGTCAAATAAAGAATTAAATCATGATGGATCATGTGAACATTTCTTGTGTTTAATTAAAATGCAACACTTTTCATTAAAATAAGGCTTCCTAACTACACACTGCCCAGGTGAGAGAGTAACTAGAATAGACACCTATACGTATAATGTATTCACAATTTCCTTATGCAGTGATTGCATCATGATATTAGTTGGTAAAGGCTGCCAGCAACAGATAGGTTGGTTGTATACACTCCGAGACTAAACTTGCTCGTTCGACAGCCGATTTGCTCTCATGGCTGAGATGCCCTGAAAAAAAAAAAAAAGCAAAACATTCTTATTTACAGAAGCACATTACCTCATCACACAACAATGCCTTATATTGTTTTCATGTCAAGAACAAACATTAGCTAGATATCATGTATTCAAATACACTGCTTGATAACTCAAAAAATTTTCATTACAGAAGGGGTAAAATTATTGTGCTGTATCAAAAATTATAATTTTTTTTAAAGAAATTAAAAGATGTGAAATTACTAGAACTGGATTAAGAACTATTCAACACATTCTGAAAATCTGGAAGGATAGTACAGCAACATCAACAAAGAAATATGGTCAGAAAAATCATGAAAGAAGATCACACTAGAAGAAACACTTGGTTGCATGGTAAATCAACAGTAAAAATCAACAGTAAACACATAACTATGTGTAATAGTGAAAGTAAGACTGCACAGGATTGGTATTAAACAGCTGTAGGTCATGAGCTAAATAATTTCATAGGATCTGACAATAACAATGAATGAAATGAATAAGAATTGTTCAATGTAAAATAATTACATGATTTTTTTGTTGTGTGTGTTTAGTTAAATGACCATATTTTACATCCTTCAGGCATGTGCTGATTGGTGACACAGAAAATCACCCTGACCTGTTGATTTGTGAAGGCAGCTTTGTTTTACCTGTGTGTTGCACATCAGATTTGAGTAAATAGTTTCAGATCCTGCACTTGTGTTCACTAGGTATAAACGAGATGCATAAATTAATATCTGCAACTGCAATCTATCCAAAATATAACAGGCATGAATTAAAATGTGTTAATCCATCAGAAAACATTAAAATGTAACATACATCTAGATTTTTATTATTTAGATTATTATTATTATTATTATTATTATTATTATTATTATTATTGTTATTATTATTATTATTAGTGTATTTATTTATTTACTGATTTTTTAAAATAATTTTCTTTACCTTGATTTGTTCTGTTTTTTTTTCAGTGGCTGGTGTTCAATCACACTGTAAGTCACATCATTGGGTCGAGCATCATTATCTACAGTAACCATGAAAAGAACAAAACAAACACAGCTTCAGCTAAACCTAAATCTTGCTTTACACGTGTGTGTGTGTGTGTGTGTGTGTGTGTGTGTGTGTGTGTGTGTGTGTGTGTGTGTGTGTGTGTGTGTGTGTGTGTGTGTGTGTGTGGTACAAATAAAGAATATGCAAGAAGAGTGTTTTTCAATTAACATTCCATTCCATTGAAATTACAATTGAATAATCGTTCACACTACAATTGCACAGTATATTAGTATTGTATACATATATACATATAAGGAAAACATTGGCTATATGACACATTTACTGGTCTGAAGTGGTGTGTTTCCTCACTGTCATAAGCTCCTGACTGACATGGTTTCTAGCCTGATTGGTGTTCTGCTCTATGTGTTTCTATCTCCTATACTGTATATAAAATGACTGAAATTCCTCATTTGCTCAATTCACAAATTTAAAAGATTAGTTTGAAAGATGATTTTTTGTCTTTTTTTTATTAATTTTTTTTTTTTTAGCATACATATAGGGTACATCATACACACCAACTTGTTCAAGGTTTTTCTTTATGTATACTGCTATTGTAATTTATTTCCCAATTGCTAAATATACTAAAGACAGCAAAAGCATAAATTAACATGTATCATGAATCAACTTATATTGTGTAAATGTAAACTATACATTATATTCTAACTTATTTTCCCATTTAGTTGCTTATAACTAGTTATTTAATCAGACGGTAGTTGAAATAGTGGAGCATCAGACCTTTGTTGTATTTGTGCCTGCACAGCAGAATTAGTGAAATGATGATGAACAACAAGGCCAAGGACAGTCCCACAGCTATTTTTACGATATTTGATCCAGAACCTGAAACTGAGGAAAGACAAAGACACAAATGCAAAAAAAAAAACAAAAAAACATGATGTCATGGCAGTGGTTCAAAGAAGCAAAGGAGTCTTGGTTTGTTTCCAAAGATTACTCTTGCAGTAGATATTTATATTCTCTCCTGACACAGTCACACAAGGTACTCCTTAAGTGCTAGCTCTTCGACCCATTGTACATTTGATGCATGTAGGTACAGTATTGGACCATGGTCCAGAAGGTCAAAGGTTCTAACCCCACCACCAGCAAGTTGCCCCTGTTGGACCCTTGAGCAAGGTCCTCAATTGCTCAGATGTATAATAAGATAGAAATGAAAGTCCCTCTGGATAAGCGTGCCTGCTAATGCTTAAATGTAATATCACTCACAGCAATTCATTTTATACCAGCTTTTACATGACTTTTACTTAGTTAGAAATATGCTGAAATCTTTCTGAATAATTGCATTTATATCAATGTAATTTTCTCTTCAAACTGTTTTTAAGACACCTAGTAAACTATGATATGTTAAATATATTTTCTATAGTCCATATTCATAACATGAACACTGGTTACACAGCTCACAGAGTATCAAACCAATCAATTCTTCATAAATGCAATGCATAATAATAATAATAATAATAATAATAATAATAATAATAATAATAATAATAATAATAGTAGTAGTAGTAGTCATACTAGTAATAGTTGCAGTTGTAATAGAAATCACTGAAAAGTTTAATGATATTGTTACAATCAAACTTCTCACCTCTGAGTGAAACCCAGCTTTTGGGTGACTCTCCTCTCTCTGCGTGTGTACAGTGGTAGAAACCTTCATCTGACTTTGAGACACTACTGATAGTCATCTCTCCTGTAGTCTGTTTCTGGACAACTGAATCATCTTTATAGAAATCAGCACCAGAGTCTGAGATCTTTGTGTTGCGATATAAACAGTGTAAAGTCAGAGGATTTCCCTCAGTTACAGGATGGACAGGACTCTCCAGGATCACATCACCATCTGTAGGAAAGAGAAAGTCTCATGTACGGCAAGAATCATTCTATTAAGAGGAACAAAGAGAAAATATCAAACATACATACACAAAAAATCAGTATGAAACTAAGAACTAAACTTTATTAAGAATTCTTTATTATAAAAGACCAGCTCCATGTGTCAAAACTCAGAGTTTTGAATAGTATGTGATTAATTTATCTCCTTTTTCTTCAGCAGTAACACACTACATGAAGACTCACTGTGCACTGTGATGTTGAAAGAATTACTGCGTCCTCCAGATTCAGACTGACACCAGTAAACTCCAGTGTGTGATGTAGAGAGGGAGCTGATGTTACATGTAGATCCTGAAACTGAGGAACAATTGTACAGTGTCTCACTGTGTGTGTATCCTCTCACTGTCCATCCAGTAGAGTCTCTCTGGTCCTCACAGCTCAGTGAGAGAGAGTCAGCAGTAAAGTGTTGAGTTCTGCTGGGACTGATGATCAGAGACACTGGAGGAGATCCACCTAAAATGAGTAATTCAGGTCTTATTCTGAAGGATAAAATGCATTTTTAGTATTATAATGTTCCTGTTAATATACAGTTTACTTAACATCTGTAAGATTATTTGATTAAAACTTGTTTTGGCAATGTCACCTAAATAAAAATCTACAGTCACCTGCTTTATACATTCTTCACTAAGGAGTGTAAAAATATCCATTTATTTAACAGCACATAGAAAATGTATTCATAAAACGTAATATTTAATAAAAAATAATTATACAACTTCATGCGTGTATTGTTTCATTCAGACATGTATACATTTGCTACACTCTAACAGCACTATTGTTGTTGATGTATTTCCTCACCAGTGACACACAGTGGCTGTGGTTTGCTGTAGTGTGTGTGAAAGACTGGTTCTCCTCTCTCTGCTCTGCACATATAAACTCCTGTGTGATTGAGAGTAACAGGACTGAGAGTGTAGGAGCCTCCAGATCCTCTGCTGCTGTCTGAGAGGAGCGCTGTCCTGTACCTGAGGGAACCCTGACTGTCTCTGTAGGGAACATCTGTGTACCAGCTGAATGTCCAGCCTGTAGATGAGTGTTTAACCTCACAGCTTAGAGTCACTGAGTCTCCTTCAGTCAGCCAGCTCAGTGGAGACACACTCACTACTGGCTCTGCTGTGTCTGAAGGACAATAAATAAATAAATAAATATAAACAGTGGTAATCTTGTTACGTATATTTTTGTCAAGATAAAACAAACTCGCTCTCTCTCACACACACACACACACACACACACACACACACACACACACACACACACACACACACACACACACACACACACACACACACACACACACACACACACACACACACACACCCACACACACACCTGATACAGTGAGTGTAAGAGCATCACTGATCTCTGAGCTCTGAGAGTCACTGCTTCTCCTCCCTCTGCAGGTGTATTTACCCCTGTTATTATTTATAACTGATCTGATGCTGAGCTCCTGTGTCATGTGGTCTGAGTCGAGTGTGTAATCATTCTTATACCAGCTGTATGTCCACTCAGTGTCTCCTCCTCCCTGTATTTCACATCTGAGAGTCACTCTCTCTCCTCTGAACACATATTTATCAGGCTTTATGGTCACCACAGCTTTAGGATTCTCTGCACAAACATACTTCTATCACCTAATATACAGACACACTTCAATAATATACAGCTCTAATATTACTGTCTTTTCCTGTATATAAGCATGAAACAATACCTATGTAACAATATCAAGAGTCTGATAAGAAGAAGCCATGTTTTGCGACCTTGTTGACTCACCAATAACCTTTAACCAGAGTGCATCACTGTAGTGTGTGTAGTAGACTGGGTTTCCTCTTCCAGCTCTGCACCTGTACTGACCTCCATCAGAGACTCTAACTGATCTGATGGTGTAGGAGTGTGTTTCAGTCTCAGTGCTCTGTGTGGGTGTGATCCAGTAAAACTTCCATCCAGCAGACTGCAGCTTCAGTGTACAGGTCAGAGTCACTGAGTTTCCTGTCAGTGCAGCTCCTTTAAGGTCTGATGTGAGCTCAGGTTTAGGTTTTTCTGCAGTGGAAGGTGAAATCACACACACACACACACACACACACACACACACACACACACACACACACACACACACACACACACACACACACACACACACACACACACACACACACACACACACACACACACACACACACACACAGCTCAGGATGTTACGAGTTTACATGATACTTTCAGTGTTTAACACATTTATCACTAGAGACAGAGACACACTGTTACTGATACACTGAAAAGACTCCTGTCACAGTTTAATTATTAATAAACACATTCCACACATATAAAGTTAGCAAATAAATAAAATATATAACATTTTATGCTAATTTATATCATATCACATCATCATTCGAAAATCATACAACTTTATCACATTTCACAGTGTGTGTCCCTCATGTACAGCTTTAATCTCCACCAGTACTGAGTGCTGAGACGCCTCTGAGGTTAATAAGCACTGAAGAAATGATGACACTCACCTGATACAGTCAGTGTAACAGCATCACTTGTGTGTGAGGAGTGTGAGCCTCCTCTCTCTCGTCCTCTACAGGTGTATTGACCTGTGTGTGTCATTTCAGCACTACTGATTCTGTACTCCTGTTCACTACTGACACCAGAACCATCTTTATTCCAGCTGTAGTTCCAGTAAGAGATCTCTTCATCCTGTATATCACATCTGAGAGTGACAGTCTCTCCTCTGTACACCTGATTATCAGGATCTATGGACACCACAGGTTTTGGGAGTGCTGTATACAGAGAATTAAATGTTTCCTGAAAGAATTAATATGCTAGTAATTCTAATTGTTTATTATGCTTGCAAATAATTTAGAAAGATTTGGATATACAGTAGTTTTATATAATTTTTTGTTCAATATAATTCTATGTTTTTATCATTGGTAAGAAAACAGTGTAGCTTAAGAAAAATAGTATATTGTAAAATTCATTCCACATCTATTATGTCTTATTTCTAGTGTGATTAGTCAGCACTTATACTGTGGAGACAAAGCAAGTGATTTATTTTCAATCTCTCTCCTCTGGTATCAGACACACACTACATTTCTATATTCATCATAATTAAATATTCTGTAGTGAGTGTTTCAGCAATAATGTCTGTGTTTCTCTACAGTTATAAAAAGCATTATGAGTCTGATTAACATGAGTACTGTGTAATTGTAAGGGATAACCCCTAGAGGGCGCCAAAGCGCCCTGAGTCTTTTGTTTGTAGTTTAATTTTGTACTTCATTTCTCGTTATACATCTCGGTCAGGTGACGTGGGCGCTCACCTGAACCGAGTTGGTTATTAGTTTGATTATAAATAGTTGGGTTTCTTTGAGGTTTTCGTCTTGCATCTGTTGATTTTCACCTTGATTTATGTCCGTTCAGTGTGCTTCGTGTTTTGGTTTGTTTTATATTAAAGTCTATTTGTTTATTTAATTTCCCTGTTTTCTGTTTAAATAAAATACATCGTTTCCTTCAACCATCTGGACCTCTGCACTTATGCCTCACACCCAAGTTCGTGACAGTAATTATAATTACAGTTTTTACTACATCAGGTTTATTAACCCTAAATAACACTGATATCTGATAGTTTGTGTCTCTTACAATACTGATTATTTTCCTGATGAACACACACTCAGCTGTACTTTACATTTTCCTTCTGCACATTTTAGAAATAAGAAATAACTTAAAACTTGCAGTGAAAGAGTAGAAACCATGACGTACCTCTGACTGTAACTGTCACTGGATCACTGAGCTCTGAGTCGTAGTTTCCTCTGCGTGCTTTACACTGATACACTGTTACTCCTGCATTAGAGACTGTATCATGGAGTGTGTTGGTGTCTTTAACTAGTTGAGATAGAGGTTGCTGATCTTTGTACCAGAGAAAAGTCCACCCAGTAGACTGCAGATCACAGCTCAGAGTAACTCTGTCTCCAGTGTAGATGGAGCTCTGAGGATTCACTCTCACAGTCGCTTTGGGTTTTGCTGTTGATATGAAACCAAGATGGGATCAAAGTTTTTTCTCTTCATAGCATGAACAAAGGTTTACTAACTTAATCATATGACTTACCTGCATGCATGTTCAACATTTGTTGATCACTTACTGTTTAATTTCCACTTTATTATATAGACATGCTATATTTTTAAATTACTTTGTTCATAATTGAACAAATACACTGAGTATAGTAATGATCCCCCCCCCCCCCCCCCCCCCCCCAAATGTAGTTAATAAACATTTGCCACACACACACCTGACACAGTGAGTGTAACATTATTGCTGGTCTCTGATGTCTGATAGTCGCTTTTTCTCCGTCCGCTGCAGGTGTATTTATCGCTGGAAGACTCTACAGCACTGAATGAATATTTCCTGTTCACACTGTAGGAGGAAAGTTTAACACCGTCTTTATACCAGACGTACGTCCACTCAGTGTCTGCATGTCCTGGTATTTCACATGTGAAAGTGACTCCCTCTCCACTGAATATCTGTCCATCAGGCTGCAGAGTCAGAACGGCTTTTGGACTCTCTGTACAGTTACACCAAATACATCAAGTCAGTCACACACACACCCTTCTCCAACTATTTGATGTTTAATGATTGTGTGTGTTTTATAATGATTATGTGTATCAGTGCATGTTACAGGAATGTAAGATCAGACATGTACCTATCACTGAGAGAGACACTTCATTACTCCATCCCACTTGTCCTCTGTCCTTAGCAAACTGACATTCGTATTTGTGACCCTGATCTACTTTTATAGTGTAGTGGTTTTCATTAGAAGTGTGAACATTAACGCCATCTTTGTACCAGTAGTACAGTTGACTCCCTCCAGGAACAGAACATGTGAGTGTAACCGTCTCTCCCCTGAATATTTGTGGTAAATTTGGCTTCACAGACAGAACTGGAGTAAACTCTGCAGGAAAAGTAAAAAAGCAAACACACACACACACACACACACACACACACACACACACACACACACACACACACACACACACACACGCACACACACACACACACACACGCAAACACACACACGCGCACACACACACACACACACACACACACGCGCACGCACACACACACGCGCACACACACACACACGCACACACACACACACACACACACTATCAGTGTAAATACCTTACATTCTGCATCACAATATTCAAGCGGAATCCTCTCCAACTTAATACAAATCCAACATCAAGACAACTTAAGATATAAAATATGTATAAATCACCTTGAGCATGTCCGACTTGGATAAGTGAGATAAGCACTAAGAAGAGGAGAGGAACAGAGAATACAATTTTACAGTATTTCTTTAAGAGTAAAAATTTTAAAAAATGTCATGTGCTGCAATATATGCTAAAGCTGGTCCTGTGCACTACATGGGGGAAACTCCATCTCAGTAGCACATACAGAGTAATGAATATTACTTATGTAATTAGTTACATAAATTACTAAGATTACTTTGAATGTTTTTATTAACACAAACATAATTGCTTTATTTACTGCATTTCGCCCCATCATTTGCATATAATGAGGTTCAGTTTCCTGTCCCTACATCAGCTAAGATCATTATTCAAGATGTTGAAAAGGACATGGCTCATCAAATGTCCCTGTTGGTCCCATAATATCTATGCTGAGAGCCCCACCAACCCTAACATGCATTATACATTAATCCAAAAACTAAATCCAACAAAACATTTGACCTCTGTTATTAGCATTTAATAACTGGATTAAAAAGTCACTTTCCTCAGAACACTGTCTTTTTCATTAACTAAGAAAACAGCAATGAGAGTTTTTATTAGCCTGTGTTTTTCTGTTTTTGTGCTTCAATGCTCTTATATTTTCTATTTTTCCCTATTATTTTTTTTCCCACTTTGTTGCTCTTTAAACTCTGGTTCATCTCTAAAGTGCATAAAACATTCCATTATTATTCTTTCCATTACAGAAGTAAAGGCTATAGATCTCTATGGGTTAAGGAGACTTGAGTTCTATTCAGTCTTCGAAACTGTATTTATTAATCAATGCTTTAGATAGCTTTTCTAACTCCCAATTTTATTCATGGTGTTGAATATTTATTTTATCAAGACATTTTATAATCTTATAGTTTAACATTTTATAGCGAAGCTCATAACAGCCTGGGGCTATATTACTGCCTTTAGCTTTATAATGAACTTTAAGTGTTTTACGTCTTACACTATTTGTGTTTTATCCATAATTATCATACTGTAGTTATACACTGATTTAAATAACCATATAAAATGAACACAATACATAGTATCAATGACTTGGGATTGGATATATTGGTCCTCTTTATTGTGAAACAAGGGCATTAAAATCATATCACAATCAGGGGTGGAATTGTAACAAAGAGCACTGCAGACCATGTCACAAAAACGGCACTTTAGGTCATTAGCCTCAGTGAGTCTGAGGTAACGCTTAGATAGTTTAATTTAAGACATTTTTGTTGACCAGAAAGACCAACAGCGACTAACCACAACTGCTAAAAGTACATGCACATACGCATATTCACACTCACACACACACGCACATACATCATACACACACACACACACACACACACACACACACACACACACACACACACACACACACACACACACACACACGTACATTCACTTTACAAGACTTCTCTTGTGCTCTCTAAATAGAGCTCTGTTGTGGAGGATTGGGTCGGAGGGGTGACGGAGAGCCCTCTGGACCTACTGGAAGAGTGTGAACAAGCTGTTGAATTTGCTGTGAATCAAGTTAAATCGAATTATGTTCATTTATTTTAGCAAAAACACAATATTAACATGTAAGATCTACACAAGGGCAGAAGCTGTTGAATTTGCTGTGTTGTTGGAGTGTGCTGTAGTCCTTGAGGCCCTGGGTGACTATATATTGTAACAACTTTAGGAGTGATGTCTGGTTTATTCTGTGCTCTGTACATTGAATTCTAAAAGGACCAGACGGACACCTATGAAGCCATCCAAATTTTATCAACTTCTTTATCAAACTTTATTTAAATGTTATTCGAACATATATCTGTAGGATTGACTTAACCCAACTTTTCACCTATCCAAAAAAGCAAGCTGTCTCTTTACATTGCAGCGCATTGATGTACAGTAGTTGGTTCAAATGATTGGTTCAATACACCAACAATTTAAACATACAAACACTAAACACACACACACACACACACACACACACACACACACACACACACACACACACACACACACACACACACACACACTCAAACAAAAAACTTACATTTTCTTCCAAAACTGGTCAAAGTTAAAACAATTTTACAGATTGTTTTAATTGTTGTAATTTTGTTGAAATTGTTGTAATTTGCAGGTTCTATACGTAAAATAGTATGAAAACTAAGCAAATCATATTAAAATAGCAAAACCATTTTAAAGACTAGCAACAGTTTTTTTTTCTTCAGTGTGTCAGACACACAGAAAAAAGGGTCTATAGCAAGAAGAGTTTGTTCCTTAACATGTGCTCTAGGAGAGTGTGTATCTCCAAGCCCAGTAATAATGTTTGGATGGCCAGTATGGAGCACAGACCTGACGAAAACATCACTCATACAGCAGTTGTACAGTCACCCTCAAGGACTACAGCACCCTTCAACAACACAGCAACTTCAACAGCTTCTGGCCTTGTGTAATTTTTACATGTTGATATTATGTTAGCATTGCTAAAATAAATGAATATAATTTTATTTAATTATTTTGTCATGAACATATAAATATTTACCATTATTATAATTTTTTTTCAAGTTTGTGATGTCAAATGCTACCTGCTATTGCAGTTTTCAACAGACATGTTGAAAACTGTTCAGCCAAAATGTTATAGAGTAATGTTATATCTGCATAACAAGCAAACACAAAAAGCACTTGCAAATCTGCACATCATGAATCTGTTAAATAGCAGCACTCTCACTGAGAGCATTAGCAGAAACAAAGCATCACATTAGCATCAACACAACAAAGAGTTAATGCCATCATTATGTTGATTCACCTTTAGTCCGTGCCATGAAAACGGCTAATATCAGATTGCCATTAATCTTGAATGATTATCATCAGACAAACCACTAAGAAAGCATCAAAACACGGGCACAGACAACACCATTCAGTATATGTAAAATCACCTTACGTGTGTACATGCGCTCTCACACACTCTCACATACATACACACACACTTGTCTTACTGTACTAATGATATATTTAATAATATATATTATTTAATCTTATTAGACACTTTACCTGATAAATTTATTGATGGAGCTAATTAATGATATTCTACATATAAATAACCTTTACCCTCATTAACAATGAATAAATAATTTTCTTTTCTCCTAACATGACTAAGTGATCTGGTCAATACAATGTCCCAATCACATATTAATGTAATCAAACAACACATCAAACTTTGTTCAAATTATTTTCATTTTATAACTCACTACTCATGCTAATAAAGCCATGAAGACAACATTTACTCACAGATCATCAGACGGAGTGGACACGGCTCCATCCTGTCACACTGATGACACACTGAGTGATCAGTGGTCAGAGGTAAAACCACTACACCTGTGTTCTCACACAAAGCGATAAATAAAGACTTCCCGTTGGGTCAAAGTTGATGTCCTTTTTTTCATATGAACCCTACCTTTATTAGTATTAAAATTCTAAAAATAAATTACAATTTACAGACTATGACTTTATTCAACTCCTGTCCGGGTCCTCTGTTACTTCACTCAGGTTTATAACTGTTTATAATCTCAAAATTACATTTAGTGAAACTTTCTGAAAAGTTTCTTTTTCTTTGATTAGCAAATCAAGCTAAATACTCTCTCATTCATATTCACTGTCTATAACGCTTTATCCTGTATTCAGGGTTGCAGGGAGCCTGAAGCCTATCCCAGGAGACTTAGGGCACGAGGCGGGGTACACCCTGGACAGGGTGCCAATCCATCACAGGCAAGATAAATATATTTTGGTGAAATCAAGAAACTCTGTCAGATTTACTTCAGTTTTTGGGTTTGATTAATTTCATAAAAATCTGAAAAGGTCACTCGAGTTGCTGTCAGAACATTTTCTAAAGCTGTCTGCTACTCACAAAATGGTTAAAAAATAGTAAAAAGTGAAATGTCATTTTATGACAGTAACAAAAAATTATTTTTCAAAAAATTAGAGAAATCATGCACAATGAACAGTAAAATAAATACATATTTGTTTTTTAATTAATTAACGGGTCTGTGTGATTTGCATAAACTGTATTTGAAACAGCTAATGAAAGCTGCACTACTACACCCTTAATATGCCATTTACCTATAAATGAGGGATAATAATTTTATATTAATTTCATCAGCCGCATCAGGCCCATTAAAACTGATTCACTCAGATTTCCTTTGATACATTTTCAAATGTAAAGTACAATACTGAGTATTTCATGTTATTATTTACTAAGAGACATGTACCCATAATGTCTCAAAAACCTCTAATCAATCATTTTAAGTTCAATATTTTGCCAATATTCAATGTCAATCCTATGTTACATTAGTCCTATGTTGAGTTGTAACCCTTATAGAAAACCAACTCCTTCACATATTGTCTTTACTGGTCTGATAAAGTTTCTCCAGAAGTTTCATTTCATGCACATACATTTCAAGGCATGTGTACACGAAACACACATATCTTTTCCATGAAGTTTATAAACATTGATGCCCACTGTGAGTATAAAACACAATAAATAGTTGGTTTTCTACTCACTTTTGTAAAGTACGAGGTCACAGAAACAGCCATGGAAATAGCTGACAATCAAGCTATAAACAGACAGAACAAGAAATCCACTGCTAAGCAAGGTTAGCAAGACAGGGAGATAAACTGTGTGGAAGAAGCTAGCATGAGCTACTAATAGCATGCAGTTACAGAGGAAATACCTCCAGCAGGTTCAAGGTGAGCTTTATGGAGCAGTGTAGAACACAAACAACATTAATATAACAATATTTGCTAGTTATACTAAACTTAATGTTAGTACTGTTGGTACTATGATTTACTCCATAGTACGAGTTTAATTTGAAAAGTGATATGTCAATAGTTTCATATTGAATTTTCTTTTCGATATGCAAAAACGCTCAAATTTCGACTTGAACTGTTTGGCATGAAAACACCTTGAAATAAATAAATACATGATTTAATTAATAAACATTGCTGGTGTCTGTGTGTGTGTGTGTGTGTGTGTGTGTATGAGCTGTTTTTTTTTTATTCTCACCCAACCTCTGGGGTTTTGCCCGTGATATGCACACAGTAATTTTTTTTTTTTCTTTTTTGGTCTTTTACAGTTCATATTCATAATTACAAGTGAGTTTTATCTGACTCCAATGTGGACATGTCTTTTCTTTGAAATGGCTTGCATGTATACATCAATATGTCTTTGCTCAGCCCATCTGGGTTAAAACGTCATGTTTTTGTAAGCACTCATTCATTTCAAACAATGGATGAGATTTTAGCAAAAATATGTTTGGGGTTTTGTTCTGGAGTATGACTAGTCGTCGGTATTTGTTAAGGTTAGAAGAAAGCCTAATGCCTTGCTTTATCTGATGTCAGCAAGCATCCAATGCATGCTCAGAGTGAAAAAAGTCATACAAATTCTGAATATCTGACCATCCAAGTCACATGACCATCTATGCATCCAATGCTTTGCATTGCACTTGGTGATGTAAGGATTGCATGCAGCTGCTCGGCTGAAGCTCTCTACACTGTTCTTGAGCTAATCTGAAGACCTTATGAAGTTTGGAGTAGTTATTGACTCTGCAGAAAGTTGGCGACTCCTGCAGTCTGATTTTACATGGCAATATATCGTGGCTGAGTTGCTGTCATTCCCAATCACTTTTACTTTGTTATAATACCACTAACAGTTGACTGTGGAATATTTAGTAGCGAGGAAATTTCATGACTGGAATTATTGCACACGTGACATGTCTAGTGCTTGATTTTATACACCTGAAACCATGGAAGTGATGGAAACATCTGAATTCAGTGATTTGGATGGGTGAGTCAATACTTTTGGCAATATACTGTAGTGGATCATTTAACGCTTTAATAAAACACCACATCTCTATTATCTCAAAACTGACAACAAAGTTTTTGGCAAACAAAATTAAACAATATATTTTTAATTTTTATTTATTTTTTCTGTACATTTTGCAAAAATTTGGAGGAGAGGCAGGATGCAAGTGCAGACTGTTGTTTATTAAAGAGGGATTTAAACATAATTACATAACACAATGTACAAACATGAAAATGGCTATATAAACTAGGGCTAATGCTAATACTAAATGACACAAAACAAAACTCAACACAACAGATTGAACATTAAAGACAGTCAAATAGAACAAAGCAGCACAGAACAACAACTCAACATGGACTAAATATAGACAATGTATGATGAAAAATGCAGTCATGAGGTCAATGTCAACATAAAGATCTCGAACCACAAGTGAAAATCACAAAAACAGTACGATAATGAGAGATGTTATATAGATAAACTATGTTTATTCCCCTATAACTGCACTCTGGGTGTTTCCTCCATTGGTCTGAGCTGTCAAATAAAACAAAAACATTAAAAATACCAGAATATTAAAAAATTCGTTAAAATCTAGAGATGTTAAAAAGTGTCCTTACCTTGAGCTCTGTAACATTTCACTGCCAGTATGATGGTTTGCAGAAAATACACAGAGACCGTCACTAGACTACTCATCAGTCTAAGCACTGACATTGGAGTTTTTGTATGTGAGCGACCTGATAGGGAGGAAAATAGTTGCTGTTATATTGTGTAAAATTTAGTACAAAACCCTAATAAAACTCACATGTACACCAATACCACATTGTACATCAAAGACACTACACTGAACATAGTACTTTTTTATTTTATACCACGGAGCTGAATTCCTGAATCTGTCTATAATTCAAAACACAGGTATACAATAATGCTGTTGTTTTACTATGTTATTGTTTCTATAGCAACAGCTCATTCAAAAAGCCCTGCTATAGTATGGATCCCATATAGTCTAAGGGGAAAACAATTAATTAAAAATGTATGTAATCTACGACATAAATAGTGTACATTTATCATTGATGTGGTGAAATTTTCTGTAAGGATGCATTTATTTTAATGTTTATGAATGGAATAAAAAATTATTATTATTATTTTTTTGAAAGACAGAGGTTTTTTAACTTTCTGGCTTCCCAATAACAAGATGATCTGGCTTTGTTATTTTTTATTTCAGAGAGAGAATGTAAGAAATTGAATGTTTATGACTGTTTTAATGACAATGATTACAGATTTGTTATTAAGGGAATAAGGCATACCAGGATGCACTGTTATTGGACATTAATCAACTTCAGGATCAGCTTCGTGTTAGGATGCATCAGCCCACCCTGTCAATGGTTTTATTCATAACCAAACAAAAGAATCCATTATTCATTTATTCTCACCCCTGAGTGAAACCCAGCTTTTGGGTGACTCTCCTCTCTCTGCGTGTGTACAGTGGTAGAAACCTTCATCTGACTTTGAGACACTACTGATGGTCATCTCTCCTGTAGTCTGCTTCTGGAGAACTGAATCATCTTTATAGAAATCAGCACCAGAGTCTGAGATCTTTGTGTTGCGATATAAACAGTGTAAAGTCAGAGGATTTCCCTCAGTTACAGGATGGACAGGACTCTCCAGGATCACATCACCATCTGTAGGAGAGAGAAAGTCTCATGTACGGCAAGAATCATTCTATTAAGAGGAACAAGGAGAAAATATCAAACATACATACACAAAAAATCAGTATGAAACTAAAAATTAAAATTTATTAAGAATTCATTATAAAAGACCAGCTCCATGTGTCAAAACTCAGAGTTTTGAATAGTATGTGATTAATTTATCTCCTTTTTCTTCAGCAGTAACACACTACATGAAGACTCACTGTGCACTGTGATGTTGAGAGAATGACTGCGTCCTCCAGATTCAGACTGACACCAGTAAACTCCAGTGTGTGATGTAGAGAGGGAGCTGATGTTACATGTAGATCCTGAAACTGATGAACAATCTAACAATGTCTCACTGTGTGTGTATCCTCTCACTGTCCATCCAGTAGAGTCTCTCTGGTCCTCACAGCTCAGTGAGAGAGAGTCAGCAGTAAAGTGTTGAGTTCTGCTGGGACTGATGATCAGAGACACTGGAGGAGATTCATCTAAAACACAAATATTATAATTCAGGTTTTATTCTGAAGGATAAAATGCATTTTTTGTATTATAATGTTTCTGTTAATACACAGTTTACTTAACATTTGTAACATTATTTGATTAAAACTTGTTTTGGCAATGTCACCTAAATAAAAATCTACAGTCACCTGCTTTACACATTCTTCACTAAGGAGTGTAAAAATAACCATTTATTTAACAGCACATAGAAAATTCATACATGAAACTTAATATTTAATTTTAAAAGAATTATACAACTTCATGCGTGTATTGTTTCATTCAGACATGTACACATTTGCTACACTGCAGCTCAGCACTATTGTTGTTGATGTATTTCCTCACCAGTGACACACAGTGGCTGTGGTTTGCTGTAGTGTGTGTGAAAGATTGGTTCTCCTCTCTCTGCTCTGCACATATAAACTCCTGTGTGATTGAGAGTAACAGGACTGAGAGTGTAGGAGCCTCCAGATCCTCTGCTGCTGTCTGAGAGGAGCGCTGTCCTGTACCTGAGGGAACCCTGACTGTCTCTGTAGTACCAGCTGAATGTCCAGCCTGTAGAGGAGTGTTTAACCTCACAGCTTAGAGTCACTGAGTCTCCTTCAGTCAGCCAGCTCAGTGGAAACACACTCACTACTGGCTCTGCTGTGTCTGATGAAGAATACATGTAATAAATAAATACATAAATAAAAATAGAGTGGCAATTTTGTTTAGTTAATGACAATATAAAAACAAAATCTCTCTATCACACACACACGCACGCACGCACGCACGCACGCAACGCACACACACACACACACACACACACACACACACACACACACACACACACACACACACACACACACACACACACACACACACACACACACCTGATACAGTGAGTGTAAGAGCATCACTGATCTCTGAGCTCTGAGAGTCACTGCTTCTCCTCCCTCTGCAGGTGTATTTACCCCTGTTATAATTTCTAACTGATCTGATGATAAACTCCTGTGTCATGTGGTCTGAGTCGAGTGTGTTATTATTCTTATACCAGCTGTATGTCCACTCTGTGTCTCCTGCTCCCTGTATTTCACATCTGAGAGTCACTCTCTCTCCTCTGAACACATGTTTATCAGGCTTTATGGTCACCACCGCTTTAGGACTCTCTGCAGAAACATACTTTTATCACCTTATATACAGACACACTTCAATAATATACAGCTCTAATATTACTGTATTTTCCTCTATACAGTGGAACTTTGAATTACGAGCATGATTCGTTCCGGAAGCGGGCTCGTATTCCAAAATGCTTGTAAAACAAATTTAATTTTGCCATAAGAAACAATGAAAACTCAAATTATTCATTCTACAGCCCAAAAAAATAAATACATAAAATAATTAATACAATCTATAAAGTAAAAATAAAACAAATTAACATTTAAAAAAAGTAAAAATCGATCCAGACAGATAATTGTTTCCCTTTGTGCGTGCAGGCGCCGTGTATTTGTATGTGTGTGTGTGTGTGGAATTAGCCCCTCGCCTACAAAAATAGCTTTCAGAGGATCTATGATTAAGAATTGTTGGTTTACATGAACCTAGAAATGGTTACAAAGTGATTTCAAAGACATTAGAGATTCACTGGTTCTACGGTTAAGCAAATGGAGACACTTTGGGACTGTGACTACTTGACCAAAAAGTAGATGCCCAGTCAAAATGACCCGAAGAGCACAACAGATGAATTCCCAAAAGTAAAAAAAAAAAAAAAATCTTCAGGATAATGTCAGAATGTACGTAAGTCAGCTGTCAGTCTATCAAAGTCAGGTGATCCAACAGGACAATATCTCAAAACACCAGAAAGAAAACTTGGCTTCAGAAAAACAAAAGACACATACTGTTTATGGTATATAACATTAAGTGATTAAGTAACAACAGTCAGTTGTTATTTTGAGACATGAAGGTCAGCTGTTCTGGAATAGTTCTTTCAAGAACAGTATTGGCGAGTGTGTTTGCAAAACCCTTCAAGCACCATGATGAAAGACCCGTTATGAATGCTTTACAGATCATGAGCAGCAGACACATCTCAATATCAACTGTTCAAAGGAGATTATTGCATATTTTGGATGACTTCAACATTGTTTCACATTGTAGAAAGAAATAAAAATCAGGAAATACCATTAAAAGGAGTGTCCAAACTTTTGACTGTTATTGTATAATTGTACACACACGCACAGATACAGTACATACTGTACACACACAGTGTTGTGCAAAAGATTAATGCAGGTGTAAAATATAATGTTATTTTTACTCTACCCACAGTATATGAAATGCAACATATGCAAACATATGTCTCCAACATATTTTCATAATACAAGGTGTTAAGAAAAAGCCACTTTGACTCAAGTCACTGCTGCTCATAACTGTCTCATGTATAATTTGATCCACATCTGCTAATCTGAAGCTGAACTGCAACACCTCCTTCTCTGTGTCTCACATGATAAAGCTGCCTAAATACAGACCTTTAGACATTACACAAGATATTATTAGAGCATAAAATACAGTACATGTAGATTCTAGACACACACACACACACACACACACACACACACACACACTTTTTGTCACACTGTCTACACAATGTCCTTATCGCACATTATTCTCATCAGAAATGATTTAAGCATCTTCATGCTCTACTCACGCTAATGAAGACACAAATGAAACATTTACTCACAGGTCATCACACAGAGTGGGTGGAGATCCATCATGTCTGACTGATTGTTGAGAGGTCTGTGTTAAAGGCACTAAAGCCACGTCCTGTGTTCTTACACACAGAAGGAAAGAGAGAAGAACTCAATTCCTTGTGCAAGTTGATGTGGTTTTTACTTCACCTATATGAGCCAAGTCATTACAACCACAAGCAACAGTTTACAGAATCTAACCTTCTTCAACTCCTGAATTTGTGCAGTTCCTCTGCTACTTCACTCAGATTCATAGTCTGTCTTAATTGGACATCCTATCTAATTTGGTTTGATTAATCAAGCCAATTATCTTTTTTTTTTTTTGTTATAAAAAAAAAGATCTTTCCCTAATCAATAAAGCTTTCTATCCTGTCAAATTTACTTTGGTTTTGGAGTTTGATGCACTCCATAAAGATAAAAAAAAAAGTTCACTGGACAGGTTGTGAGGCATGGCTTCTGCTGCTCACAAAATGGAGAAGTGCCACTGCCTCATCGTAATTATGTAATGATTGCCATGAAACGAAACTTGCTTTGTCTAATACTGGATACCAGTAATTTGTTTGCACAATCAAACTCTCAGTCCCATCTTTCTGCACTGATATGGTGGCCAGATTACCACATATAATGCCACCTAGTACAATTTTACTGCAAATGTTCTTTCCATTTTCAAATGAAAACATTTAGACAATTATGTTCATAGATACCGCAGATTTTTTGGAAAATTAGAATGTCAGAATGCATGGCATCGAATCTTTAACTCTTTTGAGACTGAGGTACAGTACTAGTTATTATTATTTTTAGTTAATATTTTTAACATTGTCCATGCATTGAAAAACATGACAAACATCTGTCCATCCGTCCGTCCGTCCGTCCGTGTGTGTGTGTGTGTGTGTGTGTGTGTGTGTGTGTGTGTGTGTGTGTGTGTGTGTGTGTATGTGCATATAAACCACACACACAGGTTTGGTTCATTAAGTTCGGTTTGGTTCATTATGTTCAAAGATTTTTTTCACCTACACATTATGTATTAAGGTCAATGCTTGTCTTTAGACTGTATGGACTATGCTAAAATATTTGTGGCACTGGAGGGATGGTGGTGTAGTGGGTATCTTTGCTATTTCACCACTCCATGACATGAAGAGTTTACATGTGATAAGTGCATGACTTATCAGGGGAGTGAAAGAACATAAATTTGCATTTCTAAGATAGAAATGAATCTGGGAAAAAAAATGTTATTGCCATTTGCTCATGTCAACTGCCTTTATCTCTTTAAACAAGGAATTGTACGCTGCCTGGCAAAAAAATAATCAAGTATAAAAATAACACACTATAATATTTTACTGTTGCTTTGAATAAGCTTATGCAATGTTTCAACATTTCTTTGCGACTGAGACCCAGCTTTCTGACACTGGCCAGCACATTTCTCTCTAGAATCCCTTGATAGTCTTGAGATTTCATTGTACCCTGCACAGATTCAAGACACCCTGTGCCAGATGCAGCAAAGCAGCCCCAGAACATAACAGAGCCTCCTCCATGTTTCACAGTAGGGACAGTGTTCTTTTCTTGATATGCTTCATTTTTCCGTCTGTGAACATAGAGCTGATGTGCCTTGGCAAAAAGTTCCATTTATGTCTCATCTGTCCATAGGACATTTTTTGGCTTGTCAACATGTAGTTTGACATATTCCAGTCTGGCTTTTTTATTATTTGTTTTCAACAATGGTGTCCTCCTTGGTCGTCTCCCATGTAGTCCACTTTGGCTCAAACAATGACGGATGGTGCGATCTGACACTGATGTTCCTTGAGCATGAAGTTCACCTTGGATCTCTTTAGAAGTCTTTCTGGCCTCTTTTGTTACCATTCGGATTATCCGTCTCTTTGATTTGTCATCAATTTTCCTCCTGCGGCCACGTCCAGGGAGGTTGGCTACAGTCCCATGGATCTTAAATTTCTGAATAATATGTGCAACTGTAGTCACAGGAACATCTAGCTGCTTGGAAATGGTGTTATAGCCTTTACCTTTAACATGCTTGTCTATAATTTTCTTTCGAATCTCCTGAGACAACTCTTTCCTTCGCTTCCTCTGGTCCATATTGAGTGTGGTACATACCATGTCACCAAACAACACAGTGACTACCTGGAGCACTATATATAGGCCCACTGACTGATTACAAGATTGTAGACGCCTGTGATGCTAATTAGTGGACACACCTTGAATTAACATGTCCCTTTGGTCACATTATTGTCAGTATTTTCTAGGGGTACCATCATTTTTGTCCAGGCCTGTTCCATGAGTTTATTTTTTTTTATAATTCCGTTGAAGCATGGTTGAAAAGCAATGTCTGACTCTCATTGGTTAATATTCATAGAATTCTTATTTATTAATACTTTTGTCAGATTAAAGTTATTTCTGTGACCATTGTCCACGTGTGTATACTCAAGTAGTCAGCTCATCTCATTCTTTGAGCACATTACATTGCTAAAAATAGATCTGACCAACTAAGGCAACCTCAGATCACTCCAGACCTATTCTCACCCTAATGTGCCCATGACTCTGGAACAGGGTAAATCTGAACTCATCAGACAAACTGAAGCCTCCCCCCAGTTCCTTAGTCCCATCTCCTTCAGTTCTGTTTAAATTGTAGATGTGGAAATGCTTTTACTTTCATGTTTAAACATAGCCATTGGCTCTACTGTTTTATTTATTGTTTTTTTTTAAATGAATATTATTATTAATGGCTTAATTTAACTAAACGTTGTTGTTGTTACAACCCCAGACTATCATTGACCACCACTATGTTTTACTGTTGGTATTTATGCTTTTTATGAAATTCAGTTAACATACTTTTTAATGAAATTCTAATCAAGTTGTTTTTTGGCAAATGTGAGATGAGCCTTTGTGTTCTTTTTGTCCAGTAATGGCTTTTACCTTGCAACTCTCTCACGGATGCCATTTTTGCCCAGTCTCATTCTTATTGTTGAACTACAGTATGAACACTGACCTTGTCGCGTGAGGGGCAGAGCCGCACATATACTGTTCAGAACAGGCAGATTTGCAGGCTGCTACCACGCGGAGTTCTGAACAGGCAAAGGCCTGGCCATTTATACACAGTTGCCAGGCAATGCCGCCATCAGGCAATCTGCCTGAACAAGCCGCACCTTGCACTTTGTGTGATCATTAGGTAGCACCGGTAAAGGTATCAGGACCAAAGACAAAGAAAGAAAGATATAAAATAAAATAAATACAGACAGACAGACAGACAGACAGACAAAGCCTGCTGTTAAACGATGGAGGCAAAGTGTCTAAAACGCCGGCGAGAGAGAGTGAGCAGGTGAGAGAGAGCGTGTCCTAATGCGTGTCGCATCAGGTTAGCGGTAAGTGCACAAAGCACAAACTCTCCCTCTCCTCTAAAATAAATCCTTGTTAAGGGCAAATGCCCTGACAGGATCTTTAGTTTTTGTTTCCAGAATCCCGTCCATTCTCCTGTACATGGTGGAGCTCTGTTTATTTTATGTTTTCAGTTTTCTTTTGTTTCCTTTGAAGTTTCCTAATTAATAATCCCACTCAATCTACTAACAGAAAGGTCTGTGGGCATCACAAGCTCTCGGCTTATCATTAACATCTTGTGGTGCGCCTCTTCATACCGCAACAAACATAACAAACCTTAACTGATGGAGGTCTGCAATTCTTTGGATGTTTTTTTTTTCTTTTCTTTTATGAGCTCCTGGATGAGTCGTTGTTGTGCTGTAACAGTAATTTTGGTAGGCAGACCACTTCTGGGAAAGTTCACCATTGTTTCACGTTTTTCTCTTTTGTGGATAATGGCTCTCAAGGTTTGATGGAGTCCCAAATTCTTAGAAATGGCTTTATATCCCCTTTTAGACTGATGTATGCCAATTGCTCTGTTTTTTGGTTCTTTAGAGCATGTTGCTTTTTAAGATGTTTTAGCATGCTTCACTTTGGCAGACAGACTCTATTTAAGTACTTTCTTGATTGAACAGGTCTTGCAGCAATTATGACTGAATATGGCTTAAAAACATACAGGTTATTCATGATTTATTATAGCACTGTAGTTATAGGCCTAATGCTCCAAATATTATATTTTTCATTTATTAAAATGTGTGCCATGAAAATCATGCTACTTACTATTAAGATTAATGTTTGTGCTAATCAAACTTTATTTAAAAATATAACAATAGTAAAACAAATATTACTATTAATAACAAGGTATTCATAATAAAACACTAAATTAAATATAAACTAGATTTATAATTTGTAATATGCTGAATTCCCTTACACCCTTGCCTTATGTTGAAATGGTCCTCTATCTTCCTCTTGTATTTCAATTTGGCCCTTGAGATGCCCTGAGCTTGGCTCTTGCCGCACTATATAGTGCCACATCACCAGACCTGAACATGATGTTCCTCTCCTGCACCAGGCACCGTACACCTCGGGTCATCCAGGGTTTTTGATTAGGATAAACCCGGGTGCTTTTATCTACAGTGATATTGTCTATTGTCATGGTGTGCACCTGTGATGGGCGGGGGCCAAAATCAATATTGCTCCGCGCTCACTCCGAAGCTAACTAGTTAGACGGCCTCCCGTTCCATGGCCGCGGAATTAGGCATGGCTGGTGAAGCATTGCCACTAATGGCCCCGGGCTTCTCTCTGCGCTATAAAAAATAGCAGGGAGTGTAGCTCGGGGTCTTGGGAGACTGCACACGAGTGAGGTGTGACACGCCCCAGAGACTTTAAAGGGAGACCAGAATGACGCCCTTTGATCTCCGCGAGAGGACAGCGTGTGAACGAGCTGCTCAAGCTCCCGCGGTACCTTTGCTACTGCGTAGAGCCCGTTCTTCACATCCCCAGTGCCGAAGAAGAAAAGGCCTTCAGGAGGACTGCGTTAGGGGCCCCTGATCCCAGCCAGGAAAGGCGCCCAGCTGATGGATGTCCAAGAGAGACTCCCGCCTGTGGCCGCACCCAGATAGAGCTTGGAGGGGCCGGTCTTGACTCGCATTAAGCGGGAGAGGTCACCGTCATGGGAGCGCGCAGGAGCACTACCTCCGCTGCTCCAGGCTGCATTGCCCACCAGACCAGCACGTGCACCACATTCCTTTCACCTTTCATTCCATCCTCCCTCTTTTAACCCTTTTCTTCCCTATTTTTCCTAAATAAATTACCCTTGTCCAATATTTTACCTCCTCTAGTGGTACTTATCACATGCTGATGTAATTTAGGGAGCACGTTTTTTTTTTTAATTACATTCACGGCCTCAGGGTACTTGTCCTGCTGTCTAATAATGTTGCTGTCCAAAAGTCCTACAGCCGAGTTAGCACTAGCATTGGGTGGTATAGTATATACACTGTATTTAACATGATCATAATAAACTCTCTTGGGAGATAAAAGGGTTTGCATTTAATTGTCTCAAACTCCAAGCCTGGAGAGTAGTGCCTTTCTATAACCTTTGTTAGTATACCAGCTATTGTTTCGCATATATACATTAACCATCTCCTTTGCTCTTACCTAGTCCCCGCTTCTGTCATGTTGGTGCAGTGTATAGCCTGCTAACCCAATAGCTGCATCTGTTATTGATGGCTGAAACCAGCTCTTAACTAAAATCAGAATGCAACAGTCCTTGGTGAGCCTTTGGGTTCTTACCTGTAGCCTCACTTCATCCATTTTGTTGGCCAGGGATCTTAAGTTGGTAAGAAAAATGCTGGGAAGCAGAAGTTTGTTCTTATGCAGCCTCTTATGCAAGCTCAATAGCCCCATTTTTGCCCTCTGTCCTTATGCCACCTTTGCCTCCTCTTTGCCGGGATGATCATCCATGGAGAGCCCAGGGTCCGTTTTATCCACGGTTATGTTGTGGTAGCAGAGAAAATTGGCTGTGACAGCCTGTTCGGACACTATTCGTATTTTAAGGAACTGCTAAGCAGAATGTGTACCAAAGAAATACCAATGCAAACATAAATAACAAAACAAAACACCAGAGTGGAGAGCACCGAACCGCTGCGTACATGCATGCCGCCGTCTTGGAAATCATCAGGATGTACCACATGTAAACCACATAATGGCTAACTCGCCTAAAGGTCACATCTTAGAAATGTTCATGATTTACAGTTTTATTATGCTGCGTAGCATGTTTAGTGTTCACACATGTGGATGTAGTGTGAATGCTAGGTACTTTTCATACAGTATACATTTCTTTTTCAAGTACTGCAGACTTCCTCTTCTTCTCACTGCTACTGTTAGACCACAATCATGCCAAACAAATGTACAAAGTGATTTACACTGAACATTTTAATTTTTGTCTCAGTAAACTATTGTTTACAGTTAACTAAGTAAAAATAGCACCTCAATGTTTAGTTAACACTGAGATGTAAGAGGACATCGACATCATTTTCCAATCCTTTGAGCCAAATAAACATAATGTAGTATATGTACTAAAACAAAAAACAAACAAACGAACAAACAAAAAAAAAATATTTTTTTAAATACGTGTCAGGGATAACCCCTAGAGGGCGCCTTGAGTCCAGAGACTTTGGTTTTGTTTTGGACTTCATGTCCCAGAATGTACCTCGGTCAGGTAATGTGGGCACTCATCTGAACTGAGGTTTTAAATTAGTTTGCTATACTGTACATAGTTGCATTTAGTCGGATTGGCTCTTGCATCTGCATTAGAAACTGTTTTGTTTTCTTCTATGCTGTTTTGCCATGTTTCATGTTCTCTGTAGGTCATAGCTTCATGTTCTGTTTGAGTTCTCCTAGTCATAGTTTCATGTATAGTGTATTCATGTTTAGTTGCTATGTTTGTTTATGTTTGCTTTTCTTTATTAAAAATCTAAGTCTTAACCTTTGTACTTATGCCTCACCTGCTATCATCCCACAAAGTGACAACATGTAAATAATCTTGGAAGCCTACTTTATTATAGTAAATGCATGTTTTTTTCTGCTTTTTCAGAGCGTGTAAAGCTTAGAAAATCTGATTTAACGTCATGCTAGCTTTAAACCATTTTTATTTATTTATTTATTTATTTATTTCACTGAAAATGCAATACATCTACAGCAGCAACACTTTAGATTAGCTACTGTAAGAGACAGGATAGGCATTTAACATAAGTCATAGCTGATGATTGCCAAATCACAACAGCAATTGTTAGATTTTAGATGAAGAACGAATAAAGGGGAAATCTTTCATTTTGTACCTATATCTTTTTCTCCATACATCTGCACATGTTGTGTTATTTGTATAACATCTCGAGGTCATATTGCTCTATAATAAAATATAACAGATATGAACTTAATTATTTATTACTTATTTGTGACTCATGTTATTCATTGATGTGAGCTGCTAGGATGTAGTCAGATGATGAATAAAATAAAAATAATACAAATACATAAGTAACAAATACATCAGGGACAATTAAAAGAGAGAGATGTGTATTTACCCAAACAATCATGACAGGCCAAAAGTTGTCATTGCTAAAATTTATTTTAGGAAGAGTTTCAAAAGCACTTTAGATGATGTGAAAATTAAAGCAAAAATAAGAATGGATTAACACAGCTATACATAATGGTATTTATTTAATAACCTTTTTAAAATAAACATAAAGGTCAAAATTTTATATGTCATTAAATGCCATATAGTAGTAAATTCCATTTTAGCAGTCTAACAGTTTACAGTCTAACAATTGTATTTAGCAGAATGCTTAATACCAAAATACTGTGAAAACAGTTTTTTGTTGTGATTAAATAATACTAGATGTTTTTAACTACTGTACAGGAAGCTGGGGATCGTGGTTATATCATGTGGTTTAAAATATATTATTATATCTCTCAATATGATTTTTAACTATTTCAGGAAACTGCAATTCAAGTTAGAGTTCACTGCACACGGATGAGGTAATGTGTGGGGAATAAATGGGGGAAAAAAATATTTGTTTTAGATTTGTTTTAAATTTTTATGTCAAATGCTTAAACTTTGGCATATTCGGCCAACAGCAAATCAGTAAAGGCAATGCAAATGTATATTTTAGTTTTCATTAAATATACATGTAGTCAAATAAAGAATTAAATCATGATGGATCATGTGAACATTTCTTGTGTTTAATTAAAATGCAACACTTTTCATTAAAATAAGGCTTCCTAACTACACACTGCCCAGGTGAGAGAGTAACTAGAATAGACACCTATACGTATAATGTATTCACAATTTCCTTATGCAGTGATTGCATCATGATATTAGTTGGTAAAGGCTGCCAGCAACAGATAGGTTGGTTGTATACACTCCGAGACTAAACTTGCTCGTTCGACAGCCGATTTGCTCTCATGGCTGAGATGCCCTGAAAAAAAAAAAAGGCAAAACATTCTTATTTACAGAAGCACATTACCTCATCACACAACAATGCCTTATATTGTTTTCATGTCAAGAACAAACATTAGCTAGATATCATGTATTCAAATACACTGCTTGATAACTCAAAAAATTGTCATTACAGAAGGGGTAAAATTATTGTGCTGTATCAAAAATTATAATTTTTTTAAAAGAAATTAAAAGATGTGAAATTACTAGAACTGGAATAAGAGCTATTCAACACATTCTGAAAATCTGGAAGGATAGTACAGCAACATCAACAAAGAAATATGGTCAGAAAAATCATGAAAGAAGATCACTTAAACACTTGGTTGCATGGTAAATCAACAGTAAAAATCAACAGTAAACACATAACTATGTGTAATAGTGAAAGTAAGACTGCACAGGATTGGTATTAAACAGCTGTAGGTCATGAGCTAAATAATTTCATAGGATCTGACAATAACAATGAATGAAATGAATAAGAATTGTTCAATGTAAAATAATTACATGATTTTTTTGTTGTGTGTGTTTAGTTAAATGACCATATTTTACATCCTTCAGGCATGTGCTGATTGGTGACACAGAAAATCACCCTGACCTGTTGATTTGTGAAGGCAGCTTTGTTTTACCTGTGTGTTGTACATCAGATTTGAGTAAATAGTTTCAGATCCTGCACTTGTGTTCACTAGGTATAAACGAGATGCATAAATTAATATCTGCAACTGCAATCTATCCAAAATATAACAGGCATGAATTAAAATTTGTTAATTCATCAGAAAACATTAAAATGTAACATACATCTAGATTTTTATTCTTTAGATTATTATTATTATTATTATTATTATTATTATTATTATTATTATTATTATTACAGTGGAACCTCGGATTGCGAGTAACGTGGTTTACGAGTGTTCCGCAAACCGAGCAAAGATTTTAAATATTTTTTTATTCGGAAACCGAGCAAGTATTAGTTTACGAGTGCCGAGTATCATGCTTCACACATGCGACTCTTATTTTGACACCGAGCGTTACTCTCTCACCTTCCCCCCTCCCCCTTCCCCCTCCCCCTTCCCCCTCCCACCCTCCCCCCACGGCTTCGCGAACACAGAAACTCTGCTCGTGCGTGCGCAATTTGACACTGAAACACACACACACGCACAGACGCTCTCTCCCCTTTTCTCCCCTCCCGGCTTCACAAAGACACAGAAACTCTGCTCTGTCGTGATTCTTTTCAAAGGTAAGGTGCTGGTTCATTTGTTTTTTGTTTTTTTACTTTACAGCAGTGATTCCCTTAGTATGCGCTCACGCCTGGTCAGAGAGATTTCATTTTTTTTCCTGTTAAAACGGTCTTTCCGTGTTTGTGTGTGTGTCCGTTTGTTGTGAAACTTAAGTGATTCCTTTAGTATGCGCTCGTGCCAGTCTCGCTTTTTTTCCATTAAACCGGTGTTTCCGCTGTGTTTATGCGCTTGTTGTAAAACTTAAAAAGTGTGTATGTTAATATACGCTCATGTCAGTCTCAGAGAGATTTCTTTTTTTCCTGTTAAAACGGTGTTTCCGTTGTGTGTGTGTGTGTGTGTGTGCGTGCGTGTGTTTGTTGTGAAACTGTTGTGAAAAAGCGAGGTGGGGAGAGGGAGGAGGAATGTTACTGTGTAAAACGAGGCGAGGGAAGGGGCTAATTCCACACACACACACACACACACACACACATGGCGCGTGCACGCACCAATGGAAACACTTATCTGTCAGGATTTATTTGTACTTTTTTTTAAAGGTAAAGTGCAGATTAATTTGTTTTATTTTCATTTTATAGATTGTATTAATTATTTTTATGTATTTATTTTTGGGGGCTGTGGAACAAATAATTTGAGTTTTCATTATTTCTTATGGGAAATGATGATTTGATTTAAGAGTGTTTTAGAATACGAGCCCACTTCCGGAACGAATTATGCTTGTAATCCAAGGTTCCACTGTATTATTATTATAATTCTTCTTATTATTATTATTAGTGTATTTATTTATTTACTGATTTTTAAAAATAATTTTCTTTACCTTGATTTGTTCTGTTTTTTTTCAGTGGCTGGTGTTCAATCACACTGTAAGTCACATCATTGGGTCGAGCATCATTATCTACAGTAACCGTGAAAAGAACAAAACAAACACAGCTTCAGCTAAACCTAAATCTTGCTTTACACGTGTGTGTGTGTGTGTGTGTGTGTGTGTGTGTGTGTGTGTGTGTGTGTGTGTGTGTGTGTGTGTGTGTGCGTGCGTGCGTGTGGTACAAATAAAGAATATGCAAGAAGAGTGTTTTTCAATTAACATTCCATTCCATTGAAATTACAATTGAATAATCGTTCACACTACAATTGCACAGTATATTAGTATTGTATACATATATACATATAAGGAAAACATTGGCTATATGACACATTTACTGGTCTGAAGTGGTGTGTTTCCTCACTGTCATAAGCTCCTGACTGACATGGTTTCTAGCCTGATTGGTGTTCTGCTCTATGTGTTTCTATCTCCTATACTGTATATAAAATGACTGAAATTCCTCATTTGCTCAATTCACAAATTTAAAAGATTAGTTTGAAAGATGATTTTTTGTCTTTTTTTTATTAATTTTTTTTTTTTTAGCTTACATATAGGGTACATCATACACACCAACTTGTTCAAGGTTTTTCTTTATGTATACTGCTATTGTAATTTATTTCCCAATTGCTAAATATACTAAAGACAGCAAAAGCATAAATTAACATGTATCATGAATCAACTTATATTGTGTAAATGTAAACTATACATTATATTCTAACTTATTTTCCCATTTAGTTGCTTATAACTAGTTATTTAATCAGACGGTAGTTGAAATAGTGGAGCATCAGACCTTTGTTGTATTTGTGCCTGCACAGCAGAATTAGTGAAATGATGATGAACAACAAGGCCAAGGACAGTCCCACAGCTATTTTTACGATATTTGATCCAGAACCTGAAACTGAGGAAAGACAAAGACACAAATGCAAAAAAAAAACAACAACATGATGTCATGGCAGTGGTTCAAAGAAGCAAAGGAGTCTTGGTTTGTTTCCAAAGATTACTCTTGCAGTAGATATTTATATTCTCTCCTGACACAGTCACACAAGGTACTCCTTAAGTGCTAGCTCTTCGGCCCATTGGACATTTGACGCATGTAGGTACAGTATTGGATCATGGTCCAGAAGGTCAAAGGTTCTAACCCCACCCCCACCAAGTTGCCCCTGTTGGACCCTTGTGCAAGGTCCTCAATTGCTCAGATGTATTATAAGATAGAAATGAAAGTCCCTCTGGATAAGGGTGCCTGCCAATGCTTAAATGTAATATCACTCACAGCAATTAATTTGTATCACAGCTTTTACATGACTTTTACTTAGTTAGAAATATGCTGAAATCTTTCTGAATAATTGCACTGTTTCACATTTATATCAATGTAATTTTCTCTTCAAACTGTTTTTGAGACACCTAATAAACTATAATATGTTAAATATATTTTCTATAGTCCATATTCATAACATGAACACTGGTTACACAGCTCACAGAGTATCAAACCAATCAATTCTTCATAAATGCAATGCATAATAATAATAATAATAATAATAATAATAATAATAATAATAGTAGTAGTAGTAGTAGTAGTAGTCATACTAGTAATAGTTGCAGTTGTAATAGAAATCACTGAAAAGTTTAATGATATTGTTACAATCAAACTTCTCACCTCTGACTGAAACCCAGCTTTTGGGTGACTCTCCTCTCTCTGGGTGTGTACAGTGGTAGAAACCTTCATCTGACTTTGAGACTCTACTGATGGTCATCTCTCCTGTAGTCTGCTTCTGGAGAACTGAATCATTTTTATAGAAATCAGCACCAGAGTCTGAGATCGTTGTGTTGCGATATAAACAGTGTAAAGTCAGAGGATTTCCCTCAGTTACAGGATGGACAGGACTCTCCAGAAACACATCACCATCTGTAGGAGAGAGAAAGTCTCATGTATGGCAAGAATCATTCTATTAAGAGGAACAAAGAGAAAATATCAAACATACATACAAAAAAAAATCAGTATGAAACTAAAAATGAAACTTTATTAAGAATTCATTATTATAAAAGACCAGCTCCATGTGTCAAAACTCAGAGTTTTGAATAGTATGTGATTAATTTATCTCGTTTTCCTTCAGCAGTAACACACTACATGAAGACTCACTGTGCACTGTGATGTTGAGAGAATTACTGCGTCCTCCAGATTCAGACTGACACCAGTAAACTCCAGTGTGTGATGTAGAGAGGGAGCTGATGTTACATGTAGATCCTGAAACTGATGAACAATTGTACAGTGTCTCACTGTGTGTGTATCCTCTCACTGTCCATCCAGTAGAGTCTCTCTGGTTCTCACAGCTCAGTGAGAGAGAGTCAACAGTAAAGTGTTGAGTTCTGCTGGGACTGATGATCAGAGACACTGGAGGAGATCCACCTAAAATGAGTAATTCAGGTCTTATTCTGAAGGATAAAATGCATTTTTAGTATTATAATGTTCCTGTTAATATACAGTTTACTTAACATCTGTAAGATTATTTGATTAAAACTTGTTTTGGCAATGTCACCTAAATAAAAATCTACAGTCACCTGCTTTATACATTCTTCACTAAGGAGTGTAAAAATATCCATTTATTTAACAGCACATAGAGAATTTATAGATAAAACGTAATATTTAATTTAAAAAAATTATACAACTTCATGCGTGTATTGTTTCATTCAGACATGTATACATTTGCTACACTCTAACAGCACTATTGTTGTTGATGTATTTCCTCACCAGTGACACACAGTGGCTGTGGTTTGCTGTAGTGTGTGTGAAAGACTGGTTCTCCTCTCTCTGCTCTGCACATATAAACTCCTGTGTGATTGAGAGTAACAGGACTGAGAGTGTAGGAGCCTCCAGATCCTCTGCTGCTGTCTGAGAGGAGCGCTGTCCTGTACCTGAGGGAACCCTGACTGTCTCTGTAGGGAACATCTGTGTACCAGCTGAATGTCCAGCCTGTAGAGGAGTGTTTAACCTCACAGCTTAGAGTCACTGAGTCTCCTTCAGTCAGCCAGCTCAGTGGAAACACACTCACTACTGGCTCTGCTGTGTCTGATGAAGAATACATGTAATAAATAAGTACATAAATAAAAATAGAGTGGCAATTTTGTTTAGTTAATGACAATATAAAAACAAAATCTCTCTCACACACACACACACACACACACACACACACACACACACACACACACACACACACACACACACACACACACACACACCTGATACAGTGAGTGTAAGAGCATCACTGATCTCTGAGCTCTGAGAGTCACTGCTTCTCCTCCCTCTGCAGGTGTATTTACCCCTGTTATAATTTCTAACTGATCTGATGATAAACTCCTGTGTCATGTGGTCTGAGTCGAGTGTGTAATCATTCTTATACCAGCTGTATGTCCACTCAGTGTCTCCTCCTCCTTGTATTTCACATCTGAGAGTCACTCTCTCTCCTCTGAACACATGTTTATCAGGCTTTATGGTCACCACAACTTTAGGATTCTCTGCAGAAACATACTTTTATCACCTTATATACAGACACACTTCAATAATATACAGCTCTAATATTACTGTATTTTCCTCTATATAAGCATGAAACAATACCTATGTAACAATATCAAGAGTCTGATAAGAAGAAGCCATGTTTTGCGACCTTGTTGACTCACCAATAACATTTACCCAGAGTGCATCACTGTAGTGTGTGTAGTAGACTGGGTTTCCTCTTCCAGCTCTGCACCTGTACTGACCTCCATCAGAGACTCTAACTGATCTGATGGTGTAGGAGTGTGTATCAGTCTCAGTCTCGGTGCTCTGTGTGGGTGTGATCCAGTAAAACTTCCATCCAGTAGACTGCAGCTTCAGTGTACAGGTCAGAGTCACTGAGTTTCCTGTCAGTGCAGCTCCTTTAAGGCCTGATGTAAGATCAGGTTTAGGTTTTTCTGCAGTGGAAGGTGAAATCACACACACACACACACACACACACACACAGCTCAGGATGTTACGAGTTTACATGATACTTTCCGTGTTTAACACATTTATCACTAGAGACAGAGACACACTGTTACTGATACACTGAAAAGACTCCTGTCACAGTTTAATTATTAATAAACACATTCCACACATATAAAGTTAGCAAATAAATAAAATATATAACATTTTATGCTAATTTATATCATATCACATCATCATTCGAAAATCATACAACTTTATCACATTTCACAGTGTGTGTCCCTCATGTACAGCTTTAATCTCCACCAGTACTGAGTGCTGAGACGCCTCTGAGGTTAATAAGCACTGAAGAAATGATGACACTCACCTGATACAGTCAGTGTAACAGCATCACTTGTGTGTGAGGAGTGTGAGCCTCCTCTCTCTCGTCCTCTACAGGTGTATTGACCTGTGTGTGTCATTTCAGCACTACTGATTCTGTACTCCTGTTCACTACTGACACCAGAACCATCTTTATTCCAGCTGTAGTTCCAGTAAGAGATCTCTTCATCCTGTATATCACATCTGAGAGTGACAGTCTCTCCTCTGTACACCTGATTATCAGGATCTATGGACACCACAGGTTTTGGGAGTGCTGTATACAGAGAATTAAATGTTTCCTGAAAGAATTAATATGCTAGTAATTCTAATTGTTTATTATGCTTGCAAATAATTTAGAAAGATTTGGATATACAGTAGTTTTATATAATTTTTTGTTCAATATAATTCTATGTTTTTATCATTGGTAAGAAAACAGTGTAGCTTAAGAAAAATAGTATATTGTAAAATTCATTCCACATCTATTATGTCTTATTTCTAGTGTGATTAGTCAGCACTTATACTGTGGAGACAAAGCAAGTGATTTATTTTCAATCTCTCTCCTCTGGTATCAGACACACACTACATTTCTATATTCATCATAATTAAATATTCTGTAGTGAGTGTTTCAGCAATAATGTCTGTGTTTCTCTACAGTTATAAAAAGCATTATGAGTCTGATTAACATGAGTACTGTGTAATTGTAAGGGATAACCCCTAGAGGGCGCCAAAGCGCCCTGAGTCTTTTGTTTGTAGTTTAATTTTGTACTTCATTTCTCGTTATACATCTCGGTCAGGTGACGTGGGCGCTCACCTGAACCGAGTTGGTTATTAGTTTGATTATAAATAGTTGGGTTTCTTTGAGGTTTTCGTCTTGCATCTGTTGATTTTCACCTTGATTTATGTCCGTTCAGTGTGCTTCGTGTTTTGGTTTGTTTTATATTAAAGTCTATTTGTTTATTTAATTTCCCTGTTTTCTGTTTAAATAAAATACATCGTTTCCTTCAACCATCTGGACCTCTGCACTTATGCCTCACACCCAAGTTCGTGACAGTAATTATAATTACAGTTTTTACTACATCAGGTTTATTAACCCTAAATAACACTGATATCTGATAGTTTGTGTCTCTTACAATACTGATTATTTTCCTGATGAACACACACTCAGCTGTACTTTACATTTTCCTTCTGCACATTTTAGAAATAAGAAATAACTTAAAACTTGCAGTGAAAGAGTAGAAACCATGACGTACCTCTGACTGTAACTGTCACTGGATCACTGAGCTCTGAGTCGTAGTTTCCTCTGCGTGCTTTACACTGATACACTGTTACTCCTGCATTAGAGACTGTATCATGGAGTGTGTTGGTGTCTTTAACTAGTTGAGATAGAGGTTGCTGATCTTTGTACCAGAGAAAAGTCCACCCAGTAGACTGCAGATCACAGCTCAGAGTAACTCTGTCTCCAGTGTAGATGGAGCTCTGAGGATTCACTCTCACACTCGCTTTGGGTTTTGCTGTTGATATGAAATCAGGATGGGATCAAAGTTTTTCTCTCCATAGCATCAACAAAGGTTTACTAACGTAATCATATGACTTACCTGCATGCATGTTCAACATTTGTTGATCACTTACTGTTTTCGTTTCCACTTTATTATATAGACATGCTATATTTTTAGATTACTTTGTTCATAATTGAACAAATACACTAAGTATAGTAATAATTTTTCCCCCCAAATGTAATTAATAAATATTTGCAACACACACACACACACACACACACACACACACACACACACACACACACACACACCTGACACAGTGAGTGTAACAGCGTTGCTGGTCTCTGAGGTCTCATAGTCGCTTTTTCTCCGTCCGCTGCAGGTGTATTTACCACTGGAAGACTCTACAGCACTGAATGAATATTTCCTGTTCACACTGTAGAAGGAAAGTTGAACATCATCTTTATACCAGATGTACGTCCACTCAGTGTCTGCATGTCCTGGTATTTCACATGTGAAAGTGACTCCCTCTCCACTGAATATCTGTCCATCAGGCTGCAGAGTCAGAACAGCTTTTGGTCTCTCTGTACAGTTACACCAAAAAAAAACATCAAATCAGTCACACACACCCTTCTCCAACTATTTGATGTTTAATGATTATGTGTATCAGTGCATGTTACAGGAGTGTAAGATCAGACATGTACCTATCACTGAGAGAGTCACTTCATTACTCCATCCCACTTGTGCTCCATGCTTAGTCACCTGACATTTGTATGTGTGGCTCTGGTATACGTTTATAGTGTAGATGTTTTCATTAGAAGTGTGAACATTAACGCCATCTTTATGCCAGTAGTACAGATGACCTCCAGGAACAGAACATGTGAGTGTAACTGTCTGTCCACTGAACATTTGTAATAGATTCGGCTGAACAGACAGAACTGGAGTAAACTCTGCAGGAAAAATCAAAAAGCAAACACACACACACACACACACACGCGCACGCACACACACACACACACACACACACACACACACAGTCAGTGTAAATACCTTTATTCTGCATGACAATATGTAAGCACAGTCTTCTCCATCTTAATACAAATCCAACATCAAGACAACTTAAGATATAAAATATGTATAAATCACCTTGAGCTTGTCCGTCTTGGATAAGTGAAATAAGCACTAAGAAGAGGAGAGGAACAGAGAATATGATGTAATGCTGACATATTTTACAGTATTTCTTAAAGAGTAAAAATGTAAAAACAATGTTATGTGCTGCAATATATGATAAAGCTGGTCATATGCACTACATGGGGGAAACTCCATCTCAGTAGCACATACAGAGTAATGAACACATACAGGCTAGTGATTACTGATCACAGTGACCAGATATTAAAGGAGCAAAAAAAAAAATTTTAACTTAATACAACATTCAGAATTGTACATGCAAAATACATGTACATCTCTCTCTCTTTCTCTCTCTTTCTCTCTGCGCATGCGTGGGTGTGAGAGAGCATGTGAAAGGCTGTTTGGCGTCTTGCCAAGTTCTCGGAAAACTATTTGTTATTTATTCATTTATATTTCTTTAACTAGTGAATGTTATCACTTAAAAATATTCATATTAAAAATAAAATCATTTTTTCTAATATATTTAAGTATACATATTTTCAACTATTTGACTTGGATAAACTCACAGTACTGTATATAAGAGTACAAAAAATACATAAAACATTTGCTTGACGACATTATTGCTTTATTTAAGTTTTTCATGGCACTTTATCAACAAACACGGCATGACTCAGCAACAAATCCAAACCCAGGACTATCTGTATTCTAGAAAAGCTTGTGTGTTGGTTCCCAATTTGTAAAGCCTTGTGTCATGTTCTTTAATGCACTTTTAATCTTTTAATTAACATAAACATGATTGCTTTATTTACTGCAGTTCGCCACATTATCTGCATACAGTGAAGTTCAGTTTCCTTTCCTTACATCAGCTAAGATCATCATTCAAGATGTTGAAAAGGACATCATCAAATGTCCCTGTTGGTCCCATAATATCTACTGTATGCTGAGAGCCCCACCAACCCTAACATGCATTATACCATCATCCAAAAACTGAATAAAACATTTGAATTCTGTTACCAGCATTTAATAACTGGATTAAAAAGTCACTTTTCTCAGAACACTGGCTTTCTCATTAACTAAGAAAACATAAGTGAAAGTCCTTATTAGCCTGTGTCTTTCTGTTTTTGTGCTTCAATGCTCTTATATTGTCTATTGTTTCCCTATCTATTTTTGTCTTCTTTTGTTGCTCTTTAAAATATGGTTCATCTCTAAAGTGCAGAAAACATTCCATTATTATTCTTTCCATTACAGAAGTAAAGGCTATAGGTCTCTATGGGTTAAGGAGACTTGAGTCTTGTTCAGGCTTTGAAACTGTATTTATTAATCAATGCTTTAGATAGCTTTTCAAACTCCCAATTTTATTCATGGTGTTGAATGAATACTGCCTTTAGCTTTATAATGACCTTTAAGTGTTTTATTTCTTACACTATTTGTGTGCATTCTTTATCTATATTATCTGAATGTATTTTTTTTATCCATAATTATCATAGTTATACAAAGAGATGAGACACTTATTTAAATAACCATATAAAATGAACACAATACATAGTATCAATGACTTGGGATTGGATATATTGGTGCATCCTCTTTATTGTGAAACAAGGGCATTAAAATCATATCACAATCAGGGGTGGAATTGTAACAAAGAGCACTGCAGACCATAATTGTCACAAAAACAGCACTTTAGGTCAGTAGCCTCAGTGAGTCTGAGATAATGCTTAGATAGTTTAACACATTTTCATTTACCAGAAAGACCAAGAGCGTCTAACCACAACTGCTAAAAGTACATGCACATACGCATATTCACACACGCACGCACGCACGCACGCACGCACGCACGCACACACACACACATTCATGTCTGCGTTTGTGACCATAAGGTAACAAGATGCTACACATTGAGCCATGTAAAATTTATATTATCAACACGTATGAGCTAAAGGTGATTAATCAAAGTAGTTCTATGGTTTAGATATTTCAAACCTCATATTAATTTTAATGGACACCATATAATAATAAACCACATAAGCCTACTTTTGCATTAGCTTACTGGAAATTACTGAATCACTCTGGTTTCCACCCAAAGTCCAAAGATGCAAAGTAGGTTGTTGTTTCTGAATTGACCGTACTGTGTGTGTGTGTGTGTGTGTGTGTGTGTGCCAATGAAGTCGTTTCTTCTAAATATGAAACAATACATAGCATTAACACATCATTAGAATTCCAGCAACAGTCTTTGACACGGTCTGGTGGTTTATAGTCTTATTCATATCTTTAATTTCATCATAGCTGGATATTCTCTGAAATGTATTTAATTTTGACTTCTCTTGTGCTCTCTAAATAGAGCTCTGCTGTGGAGGATTGGGTCGGAGGGGTGACGGAGAGCCCTCTGGACCTACTGGAAGAGTGTGAACAAGCTATTGAATTTGCTGTGAATCAAGTTAAATCTAATTATGTTCATTTATTTTTTTTTAGCAAAAAAACAATATCAACATGTAAAATCTACACAAGGGCAGGAGCTGTTGAATTTGCTGTGTTGTTGGAGTGTGCTGTAGTCCTTGAGGCCCTGGGTGACTATACACTGTAACAGCTTTAGGAGTGATGTTTGGTTTATTCTAAAAGGACCGGACGGACACCTATGAAGCCATCCAAAGTTTATCTTCTTTATCAACTTCTTTATCAAACTTTACTTAGATGTTATTCGAACATATATCTGTAGGATTGACTTAACCGAACTTTTCCCCTATTCAAAAAAGCAAGCTGTCACTTTACATTGCAGCGCATTGATGTACAATAGTTGGTTCAAATGATTGGTCCAATACACCAACAATTTAAACTTACAAACACTAAACACACACACACTCAAAAAAAAAAAAAAAAAACTTTAATTTTCTTCCAAAACTGGTAAAAGTTAATACAATTTTACAGATTTGCAAAACAGGAGAAAATGTTGTAATTTGCAGGTTCTATTCTTAAAATAGTATGAAAACTAAGCAAATGGTAAAACGAACAAAATACGCTTATCAATCTCGTAGTGATTCTTTCATATTAAAATATTAAAACCATTTTAAAAACTAGCAACAATTTTTTTTTTCTTTAGTGTGTCAGACACAGAAAAAAGTGTCTATAGCAACAAGAGTTTGTTCCTTAACATGTGCTCTAGGAGAGTGTGTATCTCCAAGCCCAGTAATAATGTTTGGATGGCCAGTATGGAGCACAGACCTGACAAAACATCACTCATACTGCAGTTGTACAGTCACCCTCAAGGACTACAGCACCCTATAACAACACAGCAACTTCAACAGCTTCTGGCCTTGTGTAATTTTTACATGTTGATATTATGTTAGCATTGCTAAAATAAATGAATATAATTAGATTTAATTATTTTGTCATGAACATATGAATATTTAACATTATTTTTTTTTCAAGTTTGTGATGTCAAATGCTACCTGCTATTGCAGTTTTCAACAGACATGTTGAAAACTGTTCAGCCAAAATGTTATAGAGTAATGTTATATCTGCATAACAAGCAAACACAAAAAGCACTTGCAAATCTGCACATCATGAATCTGTTAAATAGCAGCACTCTCACTGAGAGCATTAGCAGAAACAAAACATCACATTAGCATCAACACAACAAAGAGTTAATGCCATCATCATGTTGATTCACCTTTAGTCTGTGCCATAAAAACGGCTAATATCAGATTGCCATTAATCTTGAATATGAATGATTATCATCAGACAAACCATTAAGAAAGCATCAAAACACGGGCACAGACAACACCATTCAGTATATGTAAAATCACCTTACATGTGTGTACATGCGCGCTCACACACACTCTCTCTCTCTCTCTCTCTCACACACACACACACGCACACGCACGCACACACGCACGCACGCGCACACACGCGCACACACGCGCACACACGCGCACACACGCGCACACACGCGCACACACACACACGCGCACACACACACACGCGCACACACACACACGCGCACACACACACACGCGCACACACACACGCACACACACACGCACACACACACACTTGTCTCACTATACTAATGATATATTTAATAATAACATATAATAATACTTAATCTTATTAGACACATTGACTGATAAATTTATTGATGGAGCTAATTAATGATATTCTACATATAAATAACCTTTACCCTCATTAACCATGAATAAATAATTTTCTTTTATCCTAACATGCCTAAGTGATCTGGTCAATACAATGTCCCAATCACAGATTAATATCAAACTTTGTTTAAATTATTTTCATTTTCTAACTCACTACTCATGCTAATGAAGCCATGAAGACAACAGTTACTCACGGATCATCAGACGGAGTGGACACGGCTCCATCCTGTCACACTGATGACACACTGAGTGATCAGTGGTCAGAGGTAAAACCACTACACCTGTGTTCTCACACAAAGAGATAAATAAAGACTTCCTGTTGTGTCAAAGTTGATGTCCTTTTTTTCATATGAACCCCACCTCTATTAGTATTAAAATTCTAAAAATAAATTACAATTTACAGACTATTACTCCATTCAACTCTTGTCCAGGTCCTCTGTTACTTCACTCAGGTTTATAACTCATCTCAAAATGACATTTAGTGAACTTTTCTGTAAAGTTTATTTTTCTTTGATTAGCAAATCAAGCTAAATACTCTCTCACTCATACTCACTGTCTATAACGCTTTATCCTGTATTCAGGGTCGCGGGGAGCCTGAAGCCTATCCCAGGAGACTTAGGGCACGAGGCGGGGTACACCCTGGACAGGGTGCCAATCCATCACAGGCAAGATAAATATATTTTGGTGAAATCAAGAAACTCTGTCAGATTTACTTCAGTTTTTGGGTTTGATTAATTTCATAAAAATCTGAAAAGGTCACTCGAGTTGCTGTCAGAATATTTTCTAAAGCTGCGATGCAGGGTGTCTGCTACTCACAAAATGGTTAAAAAATAGTAAAAAGTGAAATGTCATTTTATGACAGTAACAAAAAATTATTTTTCAAAAAATGAGAGAAAAAATGCACAATGAACAGTAAAATAAATACATATTTGTTTTTTAATTAATTAACTGATTATTTTTGTGGTACACGGGTCTGTGTGATTTGCATGAACTGTATTTGAAACAGCTAATGAAAAAAAAATCTAGAGGTTTCACTTTCAGTCATCAAGCTTTAAGATTATGGTCAAAGTTAAGTTTAGATACAGTATGCAATATTTGCTAAATTTATGATATAGTTATTTATTATCAGGTAAAGGTACAGCTACATGTCTGACATTCAGGATAGTTCTTTACTGCACATTCACAATAATAGCACTCTGGGTTTGAGTCAGTAGCCTCAGTGAGGCTGAGGTAACAGTGAGGCAGTTTCGGTTAAGACCAAAAGAGACTAACCACAACTGCTTAAAGACACACACACACACACACACACACACACACACACACACACACACACACACACACACACACACACACACACACACACACACACACACACATACACACCTACATGCATATGAACATTAGCTATATAAAGCATATGTCCTTGCCACAAAGTCACATCCCAGTGCACTACTACACCAGTAGTATGCCATTTACCTATAAATAAGAGATAATTTTATATTCATTTCATCAGCCGCATCAGGCCCATTAAAACTGATTCACTCAGATTTCCTTTTATACATTTTCAAATGTAAAGTACAATACTGAGCATTTCATGTTATTATTTACTAAGAGACATGTACCCATAATGTCTCAAAAACCTCTAATCAATCATTTTAAGTTCAATATTCAATGTCAATCCTATGTTGCATTAGTCCTATGTTGAGTTGTAACCCTTATAGAAAACCAACTCCTTCACATATTGTCTCTACTGGTCTGATCAAGTTTCTCCAGAAGTTTCATTTCATGCACATACATTTCAAGGCATCTGTACACGAAACACACATATCTTTTCCATGAAGTTTATAAACATTGATGCCCATTGTGAGTCTAAAACACAATAAATAGTTGTTTTTCTACTCACTTTTGTAAAGTACGAGGTCACAGAAACAGCCATGGAAATAGCTGACAATCAAGCTATAAACAGACAGAACAAGAAATCCACTGCTAAGCAAGGTTAGCGAGACAGGGAGATAAACTGTGTGGAAGAAGCTAGCATGAGCTACTAATAGCATGCAGTTACAGAGGAAATACTTCCAGCAGGTTCAAGGTGAACTTTATGGAGCAGTGTAGAACACAAACAACATTAATATAACAATATTCGCTAGTTATACTGAACTTAATGATTTACTCCATAGTATGAGTTTAAATATGAAATGTGATGTTATCGCAATGTTTTGAAATTAAAAGAATTGGTACTAATAGAAAGACTGGCAATGGGTACGGCTGAAAATAAACCCAAAACCCAGGCTAACTAAACACTTTTTTCCCGCCCATCTAATCTCCTCTAAAAATAAATAAGATAAACAAAACACCCTAGCTGGCTACACTACCTAACTCAAAAAGGAATACATAGGTTGGCACGCACCCTCTTCCCTAGTGTATCTCTAGACAGTAAGTTACCTAGATGTTGAAATGTATGCCATATGGCTTACTTCCCTGAACCAGTCTCTCAAACAAAGTGTAGCCCAAACAAAGTGAGTCGCAAGACTGCCTCCAAGTCCTAAAACAGTTTCTTAAAAGCCAGCTGGTGGATGAAGATTGGTTGAAGTACCAAGATGTTCAGCAGCCAATCAGAAGAGTGGAATGACGGGATTGGTTGAGGTAATGGGATGTGCAGCAGCCAATCAGAAGAGTGGAATGACGGGGTTGGTTGATGTACTGAAACTTAAGCCAACCAATCAGAAGCAGCAACAATGGATGGAACCACTAAGAACCCTGAAAAAAAGAAAAAGGGCAACAGACAACCAAAACAACCATCCAAATATGTTCTGGAACGTAACACCCCCTCCCTTAAGAACAAACATTTTTAAACATGTTTGTAAAACAAAAGATCAAGATAACAAAACAAACAATAACCCATACAATTGCTTCAAATAGCAGATAAAAGAAACAGACTTACATGTCGGATCGAGACAAAGTGTCAGCTACAATGTTGTCTGTCCCTTTCTTATGTCGAATCTCTAGGTTATAATTTTGTACAATCAGAGACCAGCGCATCAGCCTCTGGTTCTGATTATACATTCTTGATAGGAAAACAAGTGGGTTATGATCAGTATAAACGACAACAGGGAGCGAACTAGAACCCACATACACTTCAAAATTTTGGAGTGCCATAAGTAATGCAAGAGCCTCTTTTTCGATAGTGGAGTAATTAAATTGGTATTTATCAAATTTTCGGGAATAATATCGGATGGTCAATTCCATCTGCATCCTCCTGCAATAGGGCTGCCCCAGCCCCCACAGAACTAGCATCAACCTCCAACTTAAATGGGAGATCAAAATTTGGGGTTGCGAGTACTGGAGCGCTGCACAGCAGTGCTTTCACACTGTCGAATGCATGTTGGCATTCCAAAGACCACTTAAACTGTTGCGAGGGGCTCAACAAACTTGTAATAGGACTTACAACACTTGAGAAGTTTCTGCAAAACCCACGATAATATCCGGCCATCCCTAAGAATCGCCTCAATTGACGCCGGGTAGTAGGAACAGGAAAATTTGAAATGGCTGAAACTTTAGCGGCAACTGGACGGACTTGCCCCTGCCCAACCTGTTTTCCAAGATATGTAATGGTTGCCTTAGCAAAATCACATTTTGCCAGGTTCAATGTTAAATTGGCTTTTGACAACCGGTCAAACACAGAATTCAACTGAGACATATGCTCCGGCCAATTAGTTGAATAGATCACCAAGTCGTCCAGATACGCATTACACCCAGGCACACCCGCCAGTACAGTAGCGACCAAACGTTGAAACGTGGCAGGCGCATTGCGGAGCCCAAAAGCCATAACTCGGTACTGCATAAAGTGATCTGGGGTAACGAATGCAGATATGTCAGAGGCACGAGGCGTCAAAGGCACTTGCCAATAACCTTTTAACAAGTCTAATTTAGTTACAAACCGAGCGGCACCTAAATTGTCAATGCAATCTTCCATCCGCGGTAACGGGTAACTATCAGGCACTGTCACAGCATTGACCTTACGGTAATCAGTGCAAAAACGGAAAGAGCCATCAGATTTGGGGACAAGTAAGCAAGGCGAGCTCCATGGGCTGCAGCTTTGTACCGCAAGACCATTTTCACAGAGATAATTCACCTCTTTTCTCATCAGCTCCCTTTTCACAGCATTGGCGCGATAGGGATGCTGTTTAATTGGAGCAGCATTATTGACATCAATATCATGTTGTATTACTGTGGTTTGACTCGGGGTATCACCAAAAAGATTCGGATACATTCTAACCAGTTGTTCAATATCTTCTTTTTGGGTATGAGGCAGATGAGTCAATAATGTAGGCAACTCTCGTAATTTCTCTGAATTGGGCAATAAAGCACACTGCTGCGGAGCATTACGCAAAATTAAACCATCCTCGTCAGTCTCCAACTCTCCAGTCACAAATGCAAGCGGAACAACGACAGGTTTCACTGTCGTTTCCTTACGTTCAGGGTGAGACTGGCGTTGGTGGTAGGCTTTTAACATGTTAATATGGCAAATCCTCATTTTTCTACGTCTTTCAGGTGTGCGAATAACATAATCAGTGTCACTCAATTTTTTTTCAATGGTATATGGACCAGCAAATCTCGCAGACAAAGCGGACCCGACGATGGGTAACAAAACTAATACCTGGTCTCCAATTTTAAACTCACGAACTATTGCCTTCTTGTCATATCTTTGTTTCATAGTGTTTTGAACAGAGGTCAACGTTTGACGCGCCATGGAGCAAGCCTTTTGCAACCGCTCCCGAAATCTGCTGACGTACTGCAGCACATTTGTTCTGCTCTCTGACTTCGAAGCTAGAATGTTCTCCTTCAACACTTTTAGCGGGCCACGTACAGTATGTCCAAACACGAGTTCAGCTGGACTGAAGCCAAGGGACTCCTGTACTGCCTCTCGTACAGCAAACAGCACAAGAGGAACCCCTTCATCCCACTCCCTGCCAGTATCTAGGCAATATTTGCGTAACATAGACTTTAACGTCTGGTGGAATCGCTCGAGTGCACCCTGGCTTTCGGGATGGTAGGCGCTAGAAACACTGTGTTGAATTGCAAGAATCTTTAACACCTGATTGAACACCCTCGACATAAAATTCGTCCCCTGATCACTCTGGATCACCTTAGGAAGACCGAACGTTGCAAAATATTTCATAAGGGCTTTAATGATTGTAGATGCAGTTATTTTACGAAGTGGAATAGCTTCAGGAAAACGAGTAGTAGCGCACATGATAGTTAAAAGGAACTGATTACCGGCTTTTGACCTTGGCAATGGGCCAACACAATCAATAAGTACACGTTCAAATGGTTCATGTAAAATAGGTATTGGAGTAAGGGAAGCATTTGGAATTACCTGATTTGGTTTACCAATGCACTGGCACGTCTCACAGGTCCGGCAGTATCTGGCAACATCTCGTTTCAAACCAGGCCAGAAGAAATATCTCAGGATTCTGCGATAAGTCTTGGTAATTCCTAGGTGACCGGACAGTACATGGTCATGCGCAAGAGACAATACATGAGGTCGGTATACAGAAGGAATGACCACCTGGTACACAGTGTTCCAGTCAGCTCCCTGTTCACGTGTAGAACTCCACTTGCGCATCAACAACGAATCCTCAATGAAATAACTCGTGGGTTGCTGTTTCAACTGTTCCTGGGAAAGAACTGAATCAAAACACCGTTTTAACGTGTCGTCCTTTTCCTGTGCAACAATTACCTGCTCACGGGTCATGTTTAAATTAAGTTTCTGAAAATTATTTTTATCTGTTTCAAGAACACAAGGTTCTTCCACACTCTTAGTTCTAAGTAGCAAGGGTTCGTCGGTATGCATGAATGTATTCTCAAGAGTAAACTCCTCGTTACCCAGCCGCTTAGCCTGAGAACGTGTTACAACACATGCAGAAAAAGTGTCAGGATAAGTGGTGGACAACTCATCATCTACAGTGGGCACAGGTTTCTTATCAAATACCTCTAATGATGGCATCACTTTACCCCCAGCAATATCATTCCCGAGGATAAGGGACACACCTTTAATTGGCAAGTCTGGAAGTACAGCTACTGACACAACACCATTCACAAGCTCACAGTTTAAGTAGATTTTATGTACAGGAGCTTTAACAATACCCATCTCAATCCCCTGCATAAGAATGCTTGTACTACACGAAGTCTGTTCATTCAAAACAAGCACATCAGCGATCAACACAGAGTGGGCGGCACCCGTATCACGGAGTATCTGAATTTGGCGCTGATCCGCAGGGTTGCCAGTTGTAGAGACTAACCCATTAAAAACGAACGGACGATAACTTGCATCAACTGCCAACTTGTCTGGAAATAATGGTCTGTTTGAGACTGTTGACTGAATAAGACCAACACTTGTGGGTCGGGCATGTTTACTTTTAAGAGCACGACAGTCTGCAATCAAGTGACCAACTTTATGACAATAGTAACATTCTCTCATCTCCTTTCCCTGCTCTGTCTTAGCCAGAGTACGGGGAGGAGAGGGATGAGCAGACGCATTCACAGACACCACTGTTTTGGGACGAGACGCTGAAAATGTTCCAGAGCGACCTAAAGAGAACACAGGTTTATGCGTAAGCATGAACTCATCAGCATATATCGCAGCTTGGGACACAGAATTTACTTTTTGTTCATTCAGATGTACTACAATACGCTCGGGCAAGCAATTCTTGAATTCCTCCAGTAGAATAAGTTCACGTAACTCACAAAAATCCACTGTCTTAGTGGCAGTACACCATTTATCAAATAACAGGCTCTTCTCTCGAGCAAACTCTACATAAGTCTGTTGCATACCCTTCTTATGGTTCCTAAAACGTTGTCGATATGCTTCTGGCACTAGTTCATAACCCCTTAATATTGCGGACTTCACAGTATCATAATTTAAACTTTCCTCAATTGAAAGTGCGGAACAGATCTCCTGAGCTTTGCCACACAGTTTACACTGCAATAGCAAAGTCCATATTTCGGATGGCCAATTGAGGGTCAACGCAATACGTTCAAATACTTGAAAGTACGAGTCAACTTCATCTTCACGAAAATTTGGAACAAGAGAAATATACTTACTTATGTCAGTATGGTACGACTGGGACGAGGCAGCTGGTGCACTCACTGAAGCAGCTGTGGATGTGCTTGCATCAGGTGCAGGAGAACCCAGGTGTGCGGCTTTAGCAGCCTCTATGTCTAGCTGTCGCAGCTTGACCTGCTTATCAGCCTCCACCTCCAGTTGACGAATTTTGAACCGCAACTCCAACTCAGCTTGGTGGGCACGTGCTTTTTCCTGAGCCTCATACTGTAGTTTGGCTAGACGTAACTTAAGTCTGCCATCTCCCATTGAATTCGTCGAGGCAGGTGATATGGGGTCAAAGGGCGGTAACACAACCTTGGGCTCAACCTCCGTCTCACCCTCAGCTATATCACTGTTCTGCCCTGTCCATTCAGCACCGCACGGCCTTTCAGTCACACCGAGAGGATTCAGTTCTTCTGGAGTTACACCCTCCACAGCAAAAATCCCTAGCTCGACCAACCGATCATAAATAACTTGCCGGATTTCTCTTTTAAGATTTTGCTTGTTCACTAGAACCTGAAAATGTTCAGCAATTTGAATTAAATCGTCTTTGCGGCATTTATCAAATTCCCCAAGAGTTGGGTTCTGAATAAACGAGTCCAAATTGAATGACGCCATACCTGATTCAAAACCAACATACAGAACTAATTTGCCTTAAGCAATAGTCAACGTTCACTATGAATGAAATCACTTTGCCAAGTGTGCTGAGTACAACAATACCAATGTCCACAAAAAGAAAACACTGGGACCTTTAAATATCCCGGATGAGCCCCCAAAAATGTTACGACCCTTGGCGGTCTAGGGGAATACGGGTCGCACATTTAAATTTGTGAGACAGTGGCAAGTTGAATTCCCAGCACGGGTAGGAACCAAAGTGATGACCAACCAAATATTGTTATAACAAAGGATGTTTATTCACATGAACACAAGAAGTAGTACCAAGTGAAATGTTTTGAAATTAAAAGAATTGGTACTAATAGAAAGACTGGCAATGGGTACGGCTGAAAATAAACCCAAAACCCAGGCTAACTAAACACTTTTTTCCCCGCCCATCTAATCTCCTCTAAAAATAAATAAGATAAACAAAACACCCTAGCTGGCTACACTACCTAACTCAAAAAGGAATACATAGGTTGGCACGCACCCTCTTCCCTAGTGTATCTCTAGACAGTAAGTTACCTAGATGTTGAAATGTATGCCATATGGCTTACTTCCCTGAACCAGTCTCTCAAACAAAGTGTAGCCCAAACAAAGTGAGTCGCAAGACTGCCTCCAAGTCCTAAAACAGTTTCTTAAAAGCCAGCTGGTGGATGAAGATTGGTTGAAGTACCAAGATGTTCAGCAGCCAATCAGAAGAGTGGAATGACGGGATTGGTTGAGGTAATGGGATGTGCAGCAGCCAATCAGAAGAGTGGAATGACGGGGTTGGTTGATGTACTGAAACTTAAGCCAACCAATCAGAAGCAGCAACAATGGATGGAACCACTAAGAACCCTGAAAAAAAGAAAAAGGGCAACAGACAACCAAAACAACCATCCAAATATGTTCTGGAACGTAACATGCCCATAGTTTACTATTTCATTTTCTTTTCAATATACAAAAACTTTTTTTTTTTTTTTGGTCATTCACAGTTCACATTCATAATTACAAGTGATTTTTATCTGACTCCAGTGTGGACATGTCTTTTCTTTGAAATGGCTTGCATGTATACATCAATACGTCTTTGCTCAGGCCATCTGGGTTAAAATGTCATGTTTTTGTGAGCACTCATTCATTTTAAGCAATGAGTGAGTGTGAGGGCCTTTGCAGCCCAAAAAGAATGAGGAGACGTAGAAACCCAAGCTTTGACCCTAAAAATTATTTTAATAAACCAAAAACTGTACAGTCGTGGTCAAAAGTTTTGAGAGTGACACAAATATTAGTTTTCACAAAGTTTGCTGCTAAACTGCTTTTAGATCTTTGTTTCAGTTGTTTCTGTGATGTACTGAAATATAATTACAAGCACTTCATACATTTCAATTACATTATTGACAATTACATGACATTTATGCAAAGAGTCAGTATTAGCAGTGTTGGCCCTTCTTTTTCAGGACCTCTGCAATTCGACTGGGCTGCTCTCAATCAACTTCTGGGCCAAATCCTGACTGGTAGCAGCACATTCTTTCATAATCACTTCTTGGAGTTTGTCAGAATTAGTGGGTTTTTGTTTGTCCACCCGCCTCTTGAGGATTGACCACAAGTTTTCAATGGGATTGAGATCTGGTGAGTTTCCAGGCCATGGACCCAAAATCTCAACGTTTTGGTCCCCGAGCCACTTAGTTATCACTTTTGCCTTATGGCACGGTGCTCCATCGTGCTGGAAAATGCATTATTCTTCACCAAACTGTTGTTGGATTGTTGGAAGAAGTTGCTGTTGGAGGGTGTTTTGGTACCATTCTTTATTCATGGCTGTGTTTTTGGGCAAAATTGTGAGTGAGCCCACTCCCTTGGATGAGAAGCAACCCCACACATGAATGGTCACAGGATGCTTTACTGTTGGCATGACACAGGACTGATGGTAGCGCTCACCTTTGCTTCTCCGGACAAGCCTTTTTCCAGATGCCCCAAACAATCGGAAAGAGGCTTCATCCGAGAATATGACTTTTCCCAAGTCCTCAGCAGTCCATTCGCCATACTTTTTGCAGAAGATCAATCTGTCCCTGATGTTGTTTTTGGAGAGAAGTGGCTTCTTTACTGCCCTTCTTGACACCAGGACATCTTCCAAAAGTCTTCGCCTCACTGTGCGTGCAGATGCGTTCACACCTGCCTGCTGCCATTCCTGAGCAAGCTCTGCACTGGTGGCACTCCGATCCCACAGCTGAATCCTCTTTAGGAGACGATCCTGGCGCTTGCTGGACTTTCTTGGACGCCCTGAACCCTTCCTAACAAGAATTGAACCTCTTTCCTTGAAGTTCTTGATGATCCTATAAATTGTTGATTTAGGTGCAATCTTAGTAACCACAATATCCTTGCCTGTGAAGCCATTTTTATGCAATGCAATGATGGCTGCAAGCGTTTCTTTGCAGGTCACCATGGTTAACAATGAAGAACAATGATTTCCAGCATCACCCTCCTTTTAACATGTCAAGTCTGTCATTCTAACCCAATCAGCCTGACATAATGATCTCCAGCCTTGTGCTTGTCAACATTCTCACCTGAGTTAACAAGACGATTACTGAAATGATCTCAGCAGGTCCTTTAATGACAGCAATGAAATGCAGTGGAAAGTTTTTCTTTTCGGGATTAAGTTAATTTTCATGGCAAAGAAGGACTATGGAATTCATCTGATCACTCTTCATAACATTCTGGAGTATATGCAAATTGCTATTATAAAAACTTAAGCAGCAACTTTTCCAATTTCCAATATTTATGTAATTCTCAAAACCTTTGGCCACGACTGTACACAAAATATATACATACATAATTAATATACATGAAACAAATAAAATATATAAATATAAATTAATAGTACAAGTACTAATACTATACACTGTAAGCCCTAATGCTCAAAGTAATTAAACACATTGAGTACTGTTAACTGAAATAATTGGAATTAGGTAAAATAAATTGACCTTTTTGAGTATTCAGAACTTTTTGGTATTTATGAGTTTGTAGAAATGACACTTTTTATGTTAGCTGAACAAATTTGATATTTTAAGTAATCGTAAGTACTTAAATAACAGTTACTGCCATGTGGAAGGCCTGGGTTCGATTCCTGAGCTGGATTGTCTGCTGTGGTGGCAGCAGCAACAATTTATTTGATTTGCAATAAGTTCAATAAACTCAAAAATTGATAGTTCTGTTTACTTAAAATTGGAAACCTCATTAATTAAAAAAAAATTATGTAACTGATTACCTCAAATATTTTGAGTTTTGCCAACTTAATCGGGGTTACAGTGTAGCAGTAAATCATGTATAGCAGAACATACCTTTAGTTTAAGCTGACTTTTCTTCCTCTGCTTTTTCTCCTCTTCCTTTTTTTTCAGCTCCAGAAAGATACCATTTGGTTGCCTGACATTTTAAATTAAAATAGGAACAATGTGCATCACATAGAATATAAATGTCACCATGTAAAATCGGAAACAAAACAGACGACGTTGTGAGTGGCAATATAAAAATCATTTAAATCATAGATTAAAATATCATTAAAATATCAAGTTTTATTTTTGACAGCACCTTTTCTGTCATGCGACTGCCTAATAAGCAATGAAAGATTAATAAATGGAAAGGGCAAATCTAAAATGGGACATTTTTAGGACATTATTGACTTTCTGTCAAATGTGAGCAATGTGAAGAGATGTAGTGTAATCTGTGTGCATGAATACTATTATCTGGCACTCCAGTTCTCCCAGTATATTGCAGGTGGTCTTATGCAAATTAGTATTTGGTGCTTCTGTTTATGTTTCAAATCTTTTATGCTTTTATTTATACCGTTGTTTCATATTTATTATCTTTCCAGCAATTTGTCATATATTAGTGCTATCCCTTGTATTTAATATGTTTTGAATTGTATCATGTTTAATGGATCCATGTGTTGTACATTGATATGTTTATGCATTTGCGGTCTATGGTGGTGAGAAGAAAATGCTTTTAATAACATGCGCAGGGCCCTTGTCGTAAGGCAGGGCCCTAGGCGACTGCCTATATTGCCTGTAGGACGGGCCGGCACTGCCTGAACCTGTAATAAACAATATACAGTGGAACGTTGGATTGTGAGTAACTTGGTCTGCAAGATCCTTGCAAGACGAGCAAATTTTTTAAATACATTTTAACTTGTTAAACGAGCGAGGTCTTGAAATACGAGTTCTGTAGTATGTTTGCGGTTTGTCTGCCATGCATCGTGTGATCACAACTGAGCCAATAGTTCTTCTCTCTATGGGATTGTGGGTAATCATCTCCCATGCTCAGTCTCAGTGTGTGTGTGTGCGTCACTTGTATAGTCAAGCTCTATGTGCACGTGTGCTGTCTATTATCATTGTGACCACATGTGTGTGGACTGCATGTATGTGCATAAAGCATTCTTTTTTTTTGTGCAGTAATTGTTTTTAAGTAACTGTAATACAACAATGGTACCTGTGAAGAAGGAAAAGTTAAAAAGGATGTAGCAGTGTGGGAGATAAATCTATTTAGAGAAGTGATTCTGTTAGGGTGTGTGTGTGTGCGCACGCATATGTGATAGTCATCCTACACATGAGCCCCCCTGCTCTTGCATCTTCCCGCGTCTAACACCAGTAGTAAAATCCAGGTTACTTTGTTTTATTTGTACTTTATATTTTGTATTAATTACTTTTATATGCACATTTTTTGGGTTGTGGAATGAATCATCTGAATTTCTTTTATTTTTAATTGGGAAATTTGCTTTAATGATTGATTTTTACTAGTTATGATTCACTGATTCTCCTCGATGTGCTGATGAGTGATGACTGGACATTGTCTTTCAGGTTTCTCTGGTGGAATGCAGAATTAATTTTTCCATCATGCAAGTCATCCAGTTCCATGCGTTTCTTACTTAATCAAAGTTTATAAAGCTTATAAAATCTGATTTAACTTCTTGCTTACTTTAAAACAACATTTTTGGACTGACACTGTAGTACAGCTACAGTAGCAACACTTTAGAGTTGTTACTGTACGTCACAGGACATTAATATACTGTAAGTGATAGCTAATGCAGATGTTTGCCCTTTCACAACATTACAACATCAAATGTTAGATTTTTATTCCAGTATTATGTCTGTATATGGACCAGAGTTAAACCTATTATAAACTGTGTAAAACAGAGAAGAAGGACACTGTTCACAGTTTGTGATTGTATTAATTTTATATTACTTTTTGAATGAGGAAAGAGCTGGCAATTGAGATGACTACACCCAAATTGACTTGTTGAAATTTCAAAGTGAGGGAGCATTTTTGCAGCTGTTCCCAGGTGAAGGTGTAAAATTATAATAAAGTGAATAATTAACAAGCCTGTCTGAGGTTGAACATTATTTCAGGTAAAAAGAAACATTGTAAAACATCTTGGTGTCATATTGCTCTGTAATAAAATATAATAAATATGACCTTAATTATTTTTTATTATTAATAATTATTTATTTGATGTCTGCAATGTTAAATACAGTATGACAGAAGAATCACATAAAATTGGTTCATATTAGTACTGTGTTTTTGCTTTGGTACTACAGATCGGTGTCTATGTAGTAGGACTTGGGCTGATGAATGCTGCAGAGAGACCAAACTACATCTGAGCTCCACTCACAGTCTGTCAGCTCTGAGCACACCTGTATACACACATGCCTGATGGAATATTAATACATGCACAAAAAAAAAAAAAAAAAACATTTACAAAACACCAAAGCAATTGTATATTTTTATTATTAGTAGCATAAGTATTCATCCTGTAGAACATTTGTCACTTTAATTATTTATTAATGTGAAGAAAATAAATATAATACAAATGAAGTAGGTAACAAATATAGAATGGGATAATTAAAATGGAGAGATGCATATTTACACAAATAAGGCTCAAAGTTGTCATTGATAAAAAAATATTTTAGATACAGGTTCAAACGCACTTTTGAAGTGATATGCAGATTCTAAGAAAAACAAATGAATGGATTCACACAGCTTTAATACCATTATTCAAATAAACATTAAGATCCAATTTTTATATAGAAATTAACATGTATACAGTGTCAGCCAAAAAATGTGTACACACTTCAGGGAAAGAAAACCATGTAGAGATTTTAATACTAAATTAATTTCTATAGTTTGCATATCGATATATATGATAATATGATAATATAATATACTTTATACTATCATACTACTTTTCTTTTCCCAAATTGTGTATCCATGTGTATGTGTGTGTGTGTGTGTGTACAGTATATTACACACACTGTAAATATACACTGTATATATAATTTAATTATATTCTATACGTTTAAAAATTAGCAATTATAGACCAGACAACCAATAAAAGAAATCATGATAAGTATTGCTGTTAACACACATATGTATTTAAGCTAAGTGTCCAATTTTAATGTGAATAGATACATGATCATAATCTTATCTCTCTCTCTCTCTCTCTCTCTCTCTCTCTCTCTCTCTCTCACACACACACACACACACACACACACACACACACACACACAAACTTCTGGTAAATAATCACTTAATGTTGTTTTAGATTTCAGTTTTAAAAATGCTTAAACTTTTGTCAAGCTTGGATGTACAAACTCTGAGACTATACTTGCTCGTTTAACTGCCAATTTGCTCTCATGGGTGAGATGCCCTGGAAAAACAAAAGGATTGGGAAAAAAATTATATATATATATATATACTGTTGAAGTTTAAAAAGTACATTGATACATATGTTTGATTAATAAACATACCTTTCAAAAAATGCCATATCATCCCTATTATTTGACCTCCAAACTTAATCTTTACATTTTGGAAGAGTTACAGGTGAGTCATTTGAAGTTGGGGTACTGGGTAACAACAAATTACATACTGTAAAAAAGTGTTTCTCTGTAAATTAAAATTTCCACATATGCTTTTGAACCATTTATGGCTTGTCGAGTTTGTATGACATCACACAGAAATGCCTTATAATAAATTATCATGTCAAGAACAACCCTTAGATATTTTTTTGCCTAACATATTTTCAAATAATCATAGCCAAAAGAAATAATTCGCCATTACAGACCATTTCAATTATTGTACTGCGTCAAGGAAAGAATATATATTTGACGTTCCTGGAACTGGTTTAAGAACCATTCAACACATTATGAAAATCTGGAAGGATAGTGCTGAACCATCAAATTTGTGAAAGAAATGTGTTCAGAAAAAAATCATGAGGGGAGATCACAAACACTTTGTAAAGTTGCAGGGTAAAAAAAAATAAATAAATAATAATAATAATAACATTGTTTTTCCCCCAACCATATCAATTAACCAAATCAACCATAACTATATGTAACAGTGAAAGTAAGAACTCATAGGACTGGGACTAAAGAGCTGTGTGATCATAAGGAATCAATTTGTTATTGAGGCTAAAGAAAAAAAAAAGGTTTAAATTTGTATGGGAGCACAAAAATTGGACCAATGGAAAAAGGTCATGTGGTTTGATGTCAACATCAAACATAGTGGCCACTGGACAAGCCTCTGAAGACAGTGTTATAATCAGGGGTTGAATGACTGAATGACCATCTATAGAATCTTTCTTCCCTAGGGTTAGCTGTAAAGCTTGAATTGAAGCTTATGTGGATGTGAGGTTCTTTTTAAAAGAAAGAAGTTAACGTCCATGCTAACTTGAGATATGCAGTTACTTCAAATAAATGCGTTATTTCTTCCAAAATAGCAAGGATAACCTAGCTGCTAAAGTGGATAGGGTATTACCAAAGATATCTTTATTTTTAATCCGGACATTCCTTCCCATGTACTCATCAAGATACGAGTTGTTCAATCAAGTATCTAGTTTTTGGATAATACACTGAAGTATATTTGCAAAAGCTACTTTTTATTATTATTATTTTTTTACTTTTACATGATATATAACAATGTCAACGTAGAATAATTGAGGAGTTCAAAAGGTTTATATTTGAATGTTTTCTTTGATGCCAAGTAGGTTTCCTCTAAATCTGAACGCTTTACTTTGTGTTAAAAACACAATGACCATATTTTACATACAATTCAGGCACATGCTGATTGGTAACACCTAAAATCACCCTGACCTGTTCGTTTGTGAAGACAGCTTTATTTTACCTGTGTGTTGTACGTCAAGTTTGAGTAACAGTTTCTGCACTTGTGTTCACTAGGTATAAACAAGAAGCATAAATTAATCTCTGCAACTGCAACCCATCCAACATTTAACACAGACATGAACTAATATTTGTTAATCCATCAGAAAACATTAAAAGGTAACATACATACAGATTTTTATTCTATAGATTATTAATATTATTATTTTTCTTTATTTATTTAGCTTTATTCTGTGGCTTGAGTTTAATCTTAGTGTAAGCCACATCACTGGGTCCAGCATTATTGTCTACAGTAACCATGAAAAGGACAAAAGAAACACAGCTTCAGCTTAACTTGAATCTCTCTCAATACACACATATCACTTTACAGCTCTTTGCCACTTATATTAGTAATACTAAAGATAGCAACCCATAAAATAACATACCTTACTCATAATACAGTAGGTTAGGGATATTGTTATTTACATGAGTGCTTTTCCTATTTGATCTGAATTTTACTTTATAAGTAAAAGTTCCCTTTGGTTACGCACACCTGTGCACCAAGGGCGTCGCTAGGCCATTTTTAGGGGGGCTTTAGCCAGCAGTATTTTCAAAGAATTAACAGATAAATGTTTGACATTATTGGCACCCACACAGTTTATTCCATTGTCCAGCCTCATAGGTGTGTTGTTTAGCAATATAATCAATGTAAGTTTAAAGTTATATGCTGTTTTCTAGTTATATTTTTCTGATTGTACTTGAAAGTTTATACAGTAAGCCGTGTGTGTGCGCGTGTGTGATCAGGAAGACTCATTTGAGTACTGATTCTGAACACGCCAAATATGTGTTAAACATCTATAACCTTAACTGAAAATCCTAGAAACGCCCCTGCTGTACACAATGAGTCTATTACATTGAAAACACAAAATGAGGTGTGTCTATCACCCCAATACAATTGCCTCCCCATCCCAAAAATGTCTGAAGTGAAACAAATACCATATGTATGTCATCCACCGAGTCTCTCACAATATCCCAAACTTTTTGTGAGTAGTGTATATCAAATGATATTGTGAAAATGTAAACCATACAGTACATTATATTCTAACTAGTATTATTTTTCCCATTTAGTTGCGTATAACTTATTAAATAACTAGAGTTTTTTTTTTTTGCAGTAGTTGAAATAGTATAACATCAGACCTTTGTTGGAGTTGTGCCTCCACAGCAGAATTAATGAAATGATGATGAACATCAAGGCCAAGCACAGCCCCACAGCTATTTTTATACCATTGGATCCAAAATCTGAGACTGAGAAAAGAAAAGGACACATGCAAAAAACAAGCTGCTGTCAACCAAAGACGTCCTGGTTTATGGTTCCATTACTGATTACTCTTGTAGTACACTGTATTCCCCAACAGTGTAACAAACTCATTAAAAATAAGTTAGTTGTACTTAGAATTGTTTAACAGATCATTTGACTTAAAACTTAAGTGTTTTGACCTCCAATAACTCAAATAAAATACAGTAGTTGAAGTCGTTCAACAAAAAAAAAAAAATTATAACTACCAAATGATGTAATCTTATTCCTAGACATTTATTCTTGAAAAGCATGACTATTATCTCACAGGAGTATTATTCTTTTTTTATTAAATTTATTCTTCTTACCTACAAAAGTTTGGCGTGTAAGTAGTCCCATACCGTTTGTTATAGACCCATGAATAAGGTGTCAAATCGTACAGCTTATTCGGGAATGGGGTGCTATAGACTTAAACTTAACATTGAGACCAACTTTGCCAGATTCTAGTGCAGAGCAAGAATTCTGTAGAAAGATAAAGCTTACCACATCTGAAGTCAGAACATACCCCGCAAGAGGGTATAAGTTGCACCCCTGGGGAGCAAGAGGCACCCAAATTTGCCCCATTGACATATAATGGGGGAATAATCCCCTAAACTTTACATTGAGACCAAGTTTGACGGATTACATGATTAGCATGTTGCTAGCAGTACGCTAATGATATTAGCAGTTTGCTGACATCATTAGAATGTTGTTCGTGCGATGCTAACATGATTAGCATGTTGCTAGCATGATGCTAATAGGATTAGCATGTCACGAACCTGTGCTGGCATTTTGAAACAGTAATTAAAGGAGCTGTTGTAATACATGCAGGAGCCGTTGCCTCAAGTTTTTCTGGAAATAATATCCATCATTTCTGTGGTTGCTGCAGTTTGTTTAGTGATTTTAATCTGGTAATTACTTAACATATTGGTAATAACCAAAACATTCTCGCTAACAGACCTAAATTATTTTGTATTATCAGGAACAGTTTATTCATGTTGTAATGTTACTTTTGTTAGCTGTGTATTGTAGCTAAACTAAATGTAACCATAATTTAGGGGTAGACCGTTTATATTTGTGATATTATGGTCCTGTTTGTTATCGTGGTTACTTGTATTGAAGCTTTTGTGTTGAAGTTAATGGTTTCAAGAAGTAATTCTTAAGGAGACACTGCCAACTCTTTCATTCTGTCACTTTAAATCTCTTTCCCAGTGTCACCTGTCCTTTAATCACTATTTGTCTTTTCTTTTGCACCTTTAATTTATAGTGTATATTTCTAGTTTTTATTTATAATGTTTAAGGAATGAGATTTTATTTACGAAATGTACATTTGTAGGTAATATTTATTAAGGATTTATTTTACCTTTAATTTTTAACAACGAAAAAAACCTATACATGTTTTAGGGAATAAAAATGTATATTTAAAAATGTATAATAAACATTTTTACAAACATTTAATACTTTTTTAATACATTTAATTAATTGAGCCTTTTTTTTTACAAAGATTTATTAAAAATATTTTAAGTTAATCTGTCCTTACGTATTAAGTGTACTCCATTTAAATTAAATGTATCTACTTAAAAAAAATTGAGGAAACTTCTTAACATTTTTGAGTGATTTATTATTTATTTTTTTTAGTAACTTGCCAGTTCTTCCTGACCCATTCACACAAGGTATCCCTTAAGTGTCAGCTCTTTGCCCCTTCTCCCCTTTTTTACTCAAAATTATCTTAGCTTCTACTGTTGAACTGTTCTTCTACAGCATGCAGTACACCACAGCTCTTCTGCCAATAACGGTATACATTCAGATTAAGAGGATGGAATCCAAGATTCTTAACTAAGAGATTTTTAAATGACAAATAGTTGATATTCATGACATTACCACCGATCCTTCAGCAAATGTTGAAAAAAAGAATGTAGGTACAATGCATAATTTAACAACACATAAATATGGACTCTGTGTTAGGCAATTCACAGCAATAATTTTTTTGTCAGGCTCTGGCCTAGAATCCGGGTCTCTGGGTTCAGATGGTTTTGGACCCAACTGAAAGCACTCAAAGCAAAATCCCAGGTAGAATAGATTTATTAGGAAAATTTAACAAAATATCCACAGAAACAGATGCAACTAAAGTTCTTCTCAGCTTGAGGAATTAATAACAGAAACAAAAGGAACTCTTGAGAAAAACAAAAACCTTGATGAGGGGAGTTAAAAAATAACTAAAAAAATAAATCAATTTACAGGTAGGATATTAAGCAGCGAAAAGGAAAAAAAAAGATTGAGGGACTCACAATGAACAGCTTAGGCCGTGTCAACAAGTAGTTTTTTTTTTTTAAGCGATTTTTTTCTTCTTCGTTTTTTAAAAATAATTCTGTCCACACAACCTAGGTGTTTAAAAAGATTTGTCCACATGAAAATGCAAAACGCCCTGTTAAGCGCTGTTACTGTAGAAGCCACCTTAATCAACAGGGGGCCAATCAGAAGCCTAAACAAAACGTCATTATCTGTTGCGCTTTGTCGAAGTCCGACTGGGTATAGCCCGAAACTCCCGTCCCTGTCTGCAGGGTCTGTGTCGTCAGAGTTTTGTACAGTATGTAGCAGCAGTGAGCTTAGTAGTACATTCAGGCACCTCTGTTCATTAACGTAATGTGTGAGTAACTGAACGTGTATTTACACGCATGTAAAAAGTCCAGTACGCAATGTTAACCCAGTCACTAGTTTACTGTACACAAGTCCAAAAAATATCCTCATGAACAAAGCTGACATCAAATCAAGGAGACAAGCACACAGACAGTTACATCATTGGCACAAAGTGACATTACAACTCCGTAGTAATCTCAAGTAATCTCCGTTTCCCCTGTCTACACAAAACCACTGAAAACAGAGTTTTGGAAAATCTTCACTTTGGCTAGAGTTTTCCAAAAGCTCCATTTTCAACAACCAAAACAGCATTTGCGTGTGAACGAAAGGCGGAAACCACAGAGAAAAATCTATGTTTTTAAAAAATACCTGGCTACGTGTGGAAATGGCCTTAAATACACTGGAGGAAACAAGACACAGGTGAGCTGAATAACTCTGACAAGGAAAGACAAGGAAGAACTAAGGTTAAGGGGAACACCAAGGACCTCTAGAGGCCTGGAAACAAACTACAGCAGGAACAGAAGGCTGACAACTTTTTATTAGCTTTTTCATGACTCTTATTTAGTTAGAAATATGGTGAAATCCTTCTGGATGATTTTATGGTTTTACATTTAGATCAATGTAATTTCCTCTTCAAACTATTTTTAAGACACTAAATAAACTATAATATGTTTGAGAATATATTTGCTATAGTCCCTATTCATAATAAAAACACTGTTTACACAGCTCACAGAGAATCAAACCAACAACTCATTACCTTACAAATGTAAAGCACCACACTCTATCAACTGACTCAGAGTCTTATATCTACTGGTCCGGATCTACTAACGGTTCCTAAGGCCAGGCCAACAAGAATGGGAGGAACATTTAGGGTCATAATCCACCGTACGCATTTAACTAAAAACATGTTCTGTAATGAGACGTTTATCTTTTTCTTATTGCTCATCTTTTACATAATTATACAGTCAGTTTAAGTGTTAGGTGCTATATTCTTCATGAATGTAATGTATAATAATAATAATAATAATAATAATAATAATAATAGTAGTAGTAGTAGTAGTCACTGAACATTTTATTGATATTGTTGCAATGGGAATCAAATACTTCTTACCTCTGACTGAAACCCAGCTTTTGGGTGACTCTCCTCTCTCTGGGTGTGTACAGTGGTAGAAACCTTCATCTGACTTTGAGACACTACTGATGGTCATCTCTCCTGTAGTCTGCTTCTGGAGAACTGAATCATCTTTATAGAAATCAGCACCAGAGTCTGACATCTTTGTGTTGCGATATAAACAGTGTAAAGTCAGAGGATTTCCCTCAGTTACAGGATGGACAGGACTCTCCAGGATCACATCACCATCTGTAGAAAAGAGAAAACGATAAGCGAAGATTCAAGAAACTATTCAAGGACACTAGTATGTTAGGTGAACATGTATACCTGCTGAAGAAAATATTCACAGTCTATTATAATGAAGGAAATTAACTGTCAATGACTAAGCTAAGCACACTATCCTTTCATTATTATTATTATTATTATTATTATTATTTAGTTTTTTTGACAAGTATTTCTGCCCACTGTGAACTGTTTAATCTGACAGAAATATAACAAAAGAATACTAAAAAGAAAATATTTTTTCTCCAGCTTAGAGGATTCTGACAAATCCTTCTGTGTTATGATGTAGTCTCATCTATGATTGGTTATATGCTTTCCTGCATGTAAAATGTGAGCAAATCAGTGTCCCTTCCTCACCCAGACACCCACAGGATAAAAGTTTGAAGTAACCCTGTGTTCACACCAAACGTGGCGAGAACATCAAACCGGCTGGAAGTCATTCATTTTCAATGTGAGCTGGCGGCAAAGGGAGTTGAAATCAGCTCAAATTTAGGGTAATGAGCTATGACGCGATTGAGTGACAGTCAATTAAAAGTAGAGGTCCTCCGCTTGAGAGGATTCTGAGGAAAGCAGTCCTGTAACTTTAATTAAAGAGAAAGTCTAGTAAGCGATTCTAATACTGTTATAATAATAAGAAATATAATATAATAATAATAATAAAAAATATTAAATTAGATAGCAATTCACAATGAACAGAAGCCACACCATACAAATGGCTTATAATTTGTTTATTTCTACAATACAGTTCTTTCTATCAATCAATTTCTTGTTTTCTTCCACGTTTTGTCCAGTTTGGCCCCTTTAAATATAAGAAAGGCATTCTATCTACATCAGAGCGGCGACAGGCAGCGTTCGGTGTGAATGCAGGGTAAGACTTGTTGGAGAGAGATATTCTCCCAGAGTTCCACCTGTGTACCTACTGTATGATAATATTGTAGCGCAGCCACATAAAGGGCACTTTTAAATAAGTGAAAGGAAGTCTTTAACTTCACGTTTAAGAAGCCGCAAAACCTTATTAATTGTGCCCAGGAGGGTTTTTATTCGCCTGTGAGCAATTGAACACTGGTTCCCACTTGAGCTCTCGTGAGAGTGTGCTGCGGGGCAGCACGGGAAAACGGTGACGTACGCGATCACCTGACCCAGATATACAGTAAAGCATGCCCAGGAAGTAGCTCAAGGAGGGAGAATGAAGATACAGCCCGCTGTTGATATTGCAATTGCCATGGAGTATACAGTACAAAGAGACTGGCGAAGGCTGTTCCTTGCGGGTTTTCCTTTCATCTGGATTACCACCGACTGGACTGCTTCGCCAGAGCATTCTCGCTCCGACATCGGCTTCCCGGTATTATTCCATCATTTCTGGTGAGACAGATTCATCTCTCCTCACACACACTATTGCAAACACCTGGACATTGGACATTCTATATACAGTGGAACCTCGGATTGCGAGTAACGTGGTTTACGAGTGTTCCGCAAACCGAGCAAAGATTTTAAATAATTTTTTATTCGGAAACCGAGCAAGTATTAGTTTACGAGCGCCGAGTATCATGCTTCACACATGCGACTCTTATTTTGACACCGAGCGTCACTCTCTCACCTTCGCGAAAAGCAAGGTGGGGAGAGGGAGGAGGAATGTTACTGTGTAAAACGAGGCGATGGAAGGGGCTAATTCCACACACACACACACACACACACACACACACACACACATGGAGCGTGCGCGCACCAATGGAAACACTTATCTGTCAGGATTTATTTGTACTTTTTTTAAAGGTAAAGTGCAGATTAATTTGTTTTATTTTCATTTTATAGATTGTATTAATTATTTTTATGTATTTATTTTTGGGGGCTGTGGAACGAATAATTTGAGTTTTCATTATTTCTTATGGGAAATGATGATTTGGTTTAAGAGTGTTTTGGAATACGAGCCCACTTCCGGAACGAATTATGCTCGTAATCCAAGGTTCCACTGTACATACAATCTAATATTAAGCTCTAATTCGTATATATTTTGTAAATATTGTTTTCTTTGTTGGTTTTAGTTCACCTTTTTGTTTTGTATAATTAACTTTTGGTTTTTGCTAATTGGTCGTTGTGTTGAGTGAACTCTCACTTAATAATTTATTTACATTAGGGCTGCAACTAACGATTATTTTGATATTAGGGGATTATTAGGGGATTGAAATTAGGGGATTAGTTATGTTTAAAACTAAACTTTAAAAATGCAAAAGCCACATATACAGTTTAATGATGATCTTTAATTTTGACATTTTAAACCTTAAATTAAAGACAAAGTTTGTTTTTGAATAGTAGAACCCCTCTAAATATCCAAAATATGAATAAATAAATAAATAAGCAAAACAATTGTTGTACTCTTATTATATTGGATGGCATCTGTTATAGTGGCTGCTTGTTGAGAAGTGCATTGGGGATTTCTTTTTTTGAATAAACTCACTTATGCTGACTTGTCTCTCTCTCAAAAAACAAACAAATAAATAAATAACAGCATTTGAATATGCAAAATACAGCATTTTAACAATAATTGCAGATAGAGAAGGAAGAGCCAATCAGAAGTAGTGTGCGGAAGTCTGTGATTGGCTGGTTTTATGGCAGTTTTGTAACACTGGACAAAGTTGAATGAGCGTACAGGGAGAGTCGAGCGCGCACGAATCGAGAAGTCGCGCGTCCGCGGAGAACATGTTCAGCGAGCAGGGGAGACATTGCACGCGCAGAATCGAGCTGTTGAGCGCGCAGCACGCGCATAGAGTGCTTTGTCTGCTCTCAAAATGTCCAACCGCGCGCTCAGAATTGTGTCAGGAATATAACGCCATAGGCGCGCGCTTTTTCATGCAGACGCTTCTGTAACCTCCATTGCGCGAGCGGTTGTGTATCTGTGCGTATCTTTGTGTATTTGTGCATCTTGTGGTCGCGCTCCACAGTAACGTGAGTAGTCCAACTAATCGATAACGGCATTCGTTGACAACGAATTTCATTATCGATAATTATCGATTTTATCGATTAGTTGTTGCAGCCCTAATTTACATCAATATTATTATTTCCTTTTAACTTTTAATTTTCTTTAATTGTGTGCTTTATAAATATATTACTCATTAAAACATGAAAGACTCACTGTGCACTGTGATGTTGAGAGAATGACTGCGTCCTCCAGATTCAGACTGACACCAGTAAACTCCAGTGTGTGATGTAGAGAGGGAGCTGATGTTACATGTAGATCCTGAAACTGATGAACAATTGTACAATGTCTCACTGTGTGTGTATCCTCTCACTGTCCATCCAGTAGAGTCTCTCTGGTCCTCACAGCTCAGTGAGAGAGAGTCAGCAGTAAAGTGTTGAGTTCTGCTGGGACTGATGATCAGAGACACTGGAGGAGATTCAGCTGAAACATGAAATATTTTAATTCCTATCTGATTCTGAAAATTAAAGTATTTGTATTTTGTTACTTTTAATGTACACTTTAATTAAAAAATAAAATTTTAACATAAAGTAAAATTAAATAAATTAATAAAAAAGTTAAAACTTGCTTTGCTTAGACAATGTTGCAAAAAAAAAAATAAATAAAAATAAATCAATCAATCCTCATTCAGCAGCTTTACACATTCGTCAGTAGGTAGTTTAAATTTCATATTTATATTTTACATCACCTGTCACACGCCATTAGAACAGAAATGCATAATGATAAACTTAAAAACATACTTTTATCCATCTGATTGCTACACTCCAACACTCTAACTCAGCACTATTGTTGTTGATGTATTTCCTCACCAGTGACACACAGAGGCTGTGGTTTGCTGTAGTGTGTGTGAAAGACTGGTTCTCCTCTCTCTGCTCTGCACATATAAACTCCTGTGTGATTGAGAGTAACAGGACTGAGAGTGTAGGAGCCTCCAGATCCTCTGCTGCTGTCTGAGAGGAGCGCTGTCCTGTACCTGAGGGAACCCTGACTGTCTCTGTAGGGAACATCTGTGTACCAGCTGAATGTCCAGCCTGTAGATGAGTGTTTAACCTCACAGCTTAGAGTCACTGAGTCTCCTTCAGTCAGCCAGCTCAGTGGAGACACACTCACTACTGGCTCTGCTGTGTCTGAAGGACAAGAAATGTAATAAATGAGTACATAAATTAATAGATGGGGAATTTTGTTAAATTAATTAATTTTTGTTAAATAAATGTTGTTAAAAAGTTTAACAAATTAATTTAGGAAATTAATGACAAGGTAAAACAAACTCCCTCTCTCTCACACACACACACACACACACACACACACACACACACACACACACACACACACACACACCTGATACAGTGAGTGTAAGAGCATCACTGATCTCTGAGCTCTGAGAGTCACTGCTTCTTCTCCCTCTGCAGGTGTATTTACCCCCGTTATCATTTCTAACTGAGCTGAGGCTGAATTCCTGTGTTGTGAAGTCTGTGTTGAGTTTGGTTTTGTTTTTATACCAGCTGTATGTCCACTCAGTGCCTCCTCCTTCCTGCATGTCACATCTGAGAGTTACTCTCTCTCCTCTGAACACATGTTTATCAGGCTTCATTGTTACCACAGCTTTAAGATTCTCTGCAAAAGCATGATCTTATCATTAACACCTCAAATAAAAACGCACCTCAATAATGTACAGCTATCATACTAAGTGATTAGGGGTGGTGCAGTGAATATGTATGCACCAAGGTCTGTTAAAAAGAAACCATGTTTTGCGACCTTCTTTACTCACCGGTAACATTTACCCAGAGTGCATCACTGTAGTGTGTGTAGTAGACTGGGTTTCCTCTTCCAGCTCTGCACCTGTACTGACCTCCATCAGAGACTCTAACTGATCTGATGGTGTAGGAGTGTGTTTTAGTCTCAGTCTCGGTGCTCTGTGTGGGTCTGATCCAGTAAAACTTCCATCCAGCAGACTGCAGCTTCAGTGTACAGGTCAGAGTCACTGAGTTTCTTGTCAGTGCAGTTCCTTTATGGGTTGATGTGAGCTCAGGTTTAGGTTTTTCTATCATCGGAGATGAAAACACATATGCACAACACAACCCCCCCCCCCTCCCCCCCCCCCCCCACACACACACACACAAAGCACAGGATGTTAAGAGTTAACATAATTTTTTCAGTGCTTAACACATCACTACAGGGAGAAACTTTTATTGATACACTGAAAAGACACCTGAGACAGTTAAATTATTAATAAACAGCAGGTGATTAAGTTAACAAATAAATAAAATGCATAACATTTATCCTAATTTACAGCAGTTTATATCATTGTCTAAAAGTACAATATCTTTATCACATCTCACAGTTTTTGTTTATCATGTGCAGCTCTAATCTATACCAGGGGTCCGTTCTTCGTACGTCGCTTGAAACATCCGAGATGAATTGACACATCTAAGATGAGATCATTGTACTAATTACAATGCGGCTAATTCGGTTCTTCGAGCACACCTGTTGCTGATGATTAGTATAGCTGGATTGAATTGTCTAGGATTATCGTTAAAATAAAAATAATTATTAAATACGTGAGTTGCTGAACAAATTTGATATTTTAAGTAATCATAAGTACTTGAATAACAGTAACTGTCACCTCAAAGTTCCACCAGCTTAAATCTAAAGAGCACTGGTGGCTCAGTGGTAGGTGTCTCGCCTTCCATGCGAAAGATCCCGCGCTGTATTGAATTTACTTTATTTGCAACAAGTTCAACAAATTCAAATATTGATAGTTCTGTTTACTTAAAATTGGAAACATCATTACTTAAAAAAATTATGTAACTGATTACCTCAAATATTTTGAGTTTTGCCAATTTAATCGGGTTTACAGTGTAAAAGTGAAGTAGAAGAACAAGTATAGTAAGAAGTATATTGTCATGCTGTGCTAAAGGATCCTGTCTATCACGCAATACACAAGGAATTTGAAAAACTCTGCGAATAATCCTCACACCTTCAGTAACCGTTTGCTCTATCATAAACTGACAAGACATGGCTGCGATAGATTTGAGAAAATTACCTCCACTTATATAGACGCAATCGGGGATAGAATGTTACATATTATTAGACACATACGGAGATTAACAGACGAATGATGACCACAGCCACACACACATGTATACATATACTGTATGTATGTTTAAATACATCCATCTATGCAAGATACTTTTCTTTTCCCACGTGAGTCAGTCCGCGTCAGTCATGCTCTTTAACCAATCAGAAGTGATCTCGCAATTTCAACCAATCATAACCCGCCAGGAGCGCAGCCGAGCAGGTTTAAGCTCACGGACATGTTGCTATGACAGCAAGTGCGAGATTCACTTCGAAGAACGAAACAATCCAAGATCAGGACAAATCCACAACAATCAAATCCAGCTAACTGAGTTAGCGACGTACGAAGAACAGACCCCAGTACTAAATGCTGAGGCAACTTTGAGGTTAATGAATACTGAAGAGATGATGACACTCACGTGATACAGTCAGTGTAACAGCATCACTGGTGTGTGAGGAGTGTGAGCTTCCTCTCTCTCTTCCTCTACAGGTGTATTTACCTGTGTGTGTCATTTCAGCACTACTGATTCTGTACTCCTGTTCACTACTGACACCAGAACCATCTTTATTCCAGAAGTAGTTCCAGTTAGAGTTGTCTTTAACCTGTATCTGACATCTGAGAGTGACAGTCTCTCCTTTGTACACCTTTTTGTTGGGGTCTATGACCACTGCAGGTTTTGGTCCCGCTGTACAAAGAGAATGAAATAATTCAGGAACTACTTAGCATGCTCTAGTAACTAGTTATCATGCTTGTAAATAGTTCACAAATATTTCAAAAATAATGTGAAATTACACATGTAACTATGAAAATGAACAAACAAACAAAAAGCCCTTTTTACAAGATCCTCCTTCTTTGTTTTTTGACGGTTCCTTTTCAGGGGTTGCCACAGCAAATCATCTGCCTCCATCTAATCCTATCCTCTGCATCCTCTTCTCTTACACCAACTAACTTCTTGTCCTCTCTCACTGCATCCATAAATCTCCTCTTTGGTCTTCCTCTAGACCTCCTTCCTGGCAGTTCCAACCTCACAATCCTTCTACCAATATATTCACAATCTCTCCTCTGAACATGTCCAAACTACCTCAATCCAGCCTCTCTGTATCTCCAAAACATCTAACATGGGTTATCCCTCTGATGGACTCTCCTATCCATCTCCATTCCATCCTTGTCACTCCCAAAAAGAACCTCAGAATCTTAATCTTCGCTACCTCCAACTTTGCCTCCTGTCTTTTCTTCAGTGCCACTGTCTTGTACACCTTTCCTTTCATTCTTGCTGATAAAGTAATCACATCAAACACCTGACACTTTTTTCCAACCTGCCTGTACACTCCTTTTCACCTCCTTTCCACATTATCCATTGCTCTGGACCATTGACCAGAAGTACTTAAAGTCTTGCATCTTGTTTACCACTGCTCCCTATAGGACTTGAGTCCTTCTAATTCACACACATGTATTCTTTCTTGCTATGGCTAACCTTCATTCTTCTGCTTTACAGAGCACCTCTAGATTTTCCTCCACCTTTTCCCTGCTCTTGGTACAAAGCACAATGTCATCTGCAAACATCATAGTCCAAGGAGACTTCTGTCTAACCTCATCTGTCATCCTGTCCATCACCAGAGCAAACAAGAAAGGGCTCAGAGCCAATTCTTGATGCAGACCCACCTACACCTTGAACTCTTCTGTCACACGTACAGCACATCTCCCCACTGTCTTACAGCTCTCATCCATGTCCTGAACCACTCTAAAATAGTTCTCTGCCACTCTAGACTTCATCATACAATACCACAGCTCCTTTCTCGGCATCCTGCCATACACTTTGTCTAAATCTACAAAGACACAATGCAACTCCCTATTTCCTTCTCTGTACTTCCCCATCAGCATCCTCAAAGCAAACACTGCATGTGTTGTACGCTTTTCTAGGCATGAAACCATATTGCGTATCAAGATCCTGTCTCAACTCCTCCATGAAAACTACACAACATTCTTTCTTTTTCTACTTCCACCACTTTGTCCTTTGCTCTTAATTTGTCCTCTTCATCTTTCTCACCACCAGGGTCATTTACACACCACCATCCTGTGTTGTTTGGCGGCACTCTCCCCCACCGATCCTTTGCTGTCGCTGTCTCTTTCAGAATACAACATCGACACAAGATGTAGTCCACCTGAGTTCTTCTGTCACCGCTCTTGTTCCTGTCCTGTACAGTCGTGACCAAAAGTTTTGAGAATTACATAAATTTTGGAAAAGTTGCTGCTTAAGTTTTTATAATAGCAATTTGCATCTACTCTAGAATGTTATGAAGAGTGATCAGATGAATTGCATAGTCCTTCTTTGCCATGAAAATTAACTTAATCCCGAAAAAAAACTTTCCACTGCATTTCATTGCTGTCATTAAAGGACCTGCTGAGATCATTTCAGTAATCATCTTGTTAACTCGGGTAAGAATGTTGACGAGCACAAGGCTGATTGGGTTAGAGTGGCAGACTTGACATGTTAAAAGGAGGGTGATGCTTGACATCATTGTTCTTTCATTGTTAACCATGGTGACCTGCAAAGAAATGCGTGCATTCATCATTGCGTTGCATAAAAATGGCTTCACAGGCAAGGATATTGTGGTTACTAAGATTGCACCTAAATCAACAATTTATAGGATCATCAAGAACTTCAAGGAAAGAGGTTCAATTCTTGTTAAGAAGACTTCAGGGCGTCCAAGGAAGTCCAGCAAGCGCAAGGATCGTGTCCTAAAGAGGATTCAGCTGCCGGATCGGAGTGCCACCAGTGCAGAGCTTGCTCAGGAATGGCAGCAGGCAGGTGTGAGAGCATCTGCACGCACAGTGAGGCGAAGACTTTTGGAAGATGGTCTTGTGTCAAGAAGGGCAGCAAGGAAGCCACTTCTCTCCAAAAAAAACATCAGGGACAGATTGATCTTCTGCAAAAAGTATGGCAAATGGACTGCTGAGGACTGGGGCAAAGTCATATTCTTGGATGAAGCCTCTTTCCGATTGTTTGGGGCATCTGGAAAAAGGCTTGTCCGGAGAAGAAAAGGTGAGTGCTCCCATCAGTCCTGTGTCATGCCAACAATAAAGCATCCTGAGACCATTCATGTGTGGGGTTGCTTCTCATCCAAGGGAGTGGGCTCACTCACAATTTTGCTCAACAACACAGCCATGAATAAAGAGCGATACCAAAACACCATCCAACAGCAACTTCTTCCAACAATCCAACAACAGTTTGGTGAAGAACAAAACAAAAGTGATAACTAAGTGGCTCGGGGACCAGAACGTTGAAATTTTGGGTCCATGGTCTGGAAACTCCCCAGATCTTAATCCCATTGAGAACTTGTGGTCAATCCTCAAGAGGCAGGTGGACAAACAAAAACCCACTAATTCTGACTTCAAGAAGTGATTATGAAAGAATGGGTTGCTATCAGTCAGGATTTGGCCAAGAAGTTGATTGAGAGCATGCCCAGTCGAATTGCAGAGGTCCTGAAAAAGAAGGGCCAACTCTGCAAATACTGACTCTTTGCATATATGTCATGTAATTGTCGATAAAAGCCTTTGAAACGTATGAAGTGCTTGTAATTATATTTCAGTACATCAAAGAAACAACTGAAACAAAGATCTAAAAGCAGTTTAGCAGCAAACTTTGTGAAAACTAATATTTCTGTCATTCTCAAAACTTTTGGCCACAACTGTAGACCAAACCTGTCCTGCTCACCTCTTTTCCCTTCCCTAACCTGTCCATTAAAATCTGCACCAATTACCACTTTCTCACCACTGGGAATGCTCTGCATTACATCATCTAACTCACTCTAGAATTTATCCTTCTCTTCTATCTCACATCTCACCTGTTGTGCATAACCACTGACAACATTACACCTATAATTTCCAGCTCCAGAACATTCCTTAAAAACTACTACACCATTTCTTTTCCTCGAATGCTGTTCCTCAGCTCCTAGCCTTGATACCTTTCCACCTGGTCTCCTGGACACACCTTCCTTCTCTTTCTTTCCTGTCATAGTCCCATCATTCAAAGTCCCTACTGTCACTCCTAAACTCTTGCATTTTCTCTTCTCTCCCTGCCTATGAACATGGCCTTCCTCCTCTCCTTCTTCGACCAACAGTAGCCCAATTTCTACCAGCACCCTGTTGGTTAACTGCACCGGTGGCTGTCAATGTTAATCCGGGCATCGACTGATCAGGTATGGAAGTTCTGTTAATGATTTTCATGATTGATTTGCCAATCTAGACTTGGAACTGGCACAAGAAGACACTGGATTGGGAAAGGAAGTCTGCTGCACCTGGAGCCATAAAAAGTCCAGTTGACCTCAACTACAATGTTGTAAATTGGCAATCTGATAAACAAAGTAGGCAGCTTTACACCTTTGAGTGGGGAAATTCCTCCCTAACTCATACCACTGGCACTTTTGTTGATTTCCAGAGGACATGCCTTGCAAAGAACAAAGAGGCATACGGCAGAGACACTAAAGATTGTTTACAATAAAGTGTGCCAGTAGGCTAACGTATGAGCAAAAGGGAGAACCACGTGAGGCGTCTACATCCGCAACCACATCCGATTGGACTAATAAACAGTGGGACGGACTGACCACGAGAGGTCAAAACTCAGAGGTAATCAGCAAGCAAAATATCATCGTTGAAGAGTCACTCCTACAACACTTCCAAGCAGCCCGGGCTTCCGCCCTTGCAGGCTTCTTTGCTGGCGTCATCTGCTCTTCGAGAACTCTCAATGAGACTTTGTGCCAGAACTCCAAAATCTTGCAACAAAAAAACCCTTAGAAGTTGTTCCAGAGTGCCGCAATCAGTAACCAGGCAACCAATGCCTCACCAAAGGGCTTTCCTGAAAGACGTCATCTCAACAATCGTGCACCAACCAATCAGCAATGCCATGATTTCCTTCGCTGGAGAGAACCACAGGATGAGAATGAAACTTAACGCAAGTTAACAAAGAAAGCTGCATACCTTGCTGAAAATTGGTGATTGTTTCATAACTAAATCATAGGATTAACCCCAAGACTCTGCTATTGTGACTTTGTTTGATGTAGTAAACAGTGCTAGATGAACTTCATTAACCTTCACTCTCCAAACTGTTGGTATGTTTGTGTGCGTGCGTGCGTGTATTGAAGTAGCGTAGTTTTGTAGATTAGTCAAATAAATTATTGTTTCTTTATAAAGAACTGTTGTCTTGGTCATGTATTTTAAAGTTTAAACATTTGGCCATATCTTATGCTACCTTGTTCGCAATTGATAAATACCAGACTGTTTTATCCTCATTGGCCTCGGGATAATCAGGATTGGTAAGATACGTTAAATGTGCTATACGGTGGACGTATATACTATAAAAAGTGTATGACAAACTTTAATTCAGTTAATCAAATTAACCCGAATCGCTAAAGATTTTATATACCTCTGACCCAGAGCTAAAACACTACATAATGAAGGTAAAGAATACAGCAGTCATTCTTGGCCTACTAAACTATATTAATAGTGGAGAATACATTAAAATGCCTACATTATGTAAACCCTACACTGCGTATATAATAACACTGATTCTCTTCATGATTAACACGCACTCAGTTGTACACTACTTATTGATCATCCAAGAAATAATAAGAAATAATGTAAAACTTGCAGTGAAAGAGTGAAAACCATAACGTACCTCTCACTGTAACTGGATCACTGAGCTCTGAGTCGTAGTTTCCCCTGCATGCTTTACACTGATACAGTCTCTAATGCAGGAGTAATAGTGTATCATGGAGTGTGTTGGTGTCTTTAATTACTTGGGATAGTGGTTGCTGATCTTTGTACCAGAGAAAAGTCCATCCAATAGACTGCAGAGTACAGCTCAGAGTAACACTGTCTCCAGTGTAGATGGAGCTCTGAGACATCACACTCACAGTCGCTTTGGGTTTTGTTGTTGATAGGAAATGATAATAGGACTAATTTTTTTTCTTTACAACATAAACTATATATTTTAGGCTGTAGCTATCGAATATTTTAGTAATCGAGTATTCTACCAAAAATTTAATCGATTAATCGAGTAATCGGATAAAATGCACTTTTTCTTAATTAAACAGCAATGTAAAATATATAAGAGAAACAGAGATTAATTGGTTTTCTTTTTCAGAAAAATCTACTTCTATTTTTTAAATGCATACAGCATTTTATCAAAAATAAACATTGCCATTATTCACAATACAAGGAATAGCTTATACCCCTATCTCACCTATGCGGTTTGACTCGCAATGAGATGCGGTGTTGGGCACCGTGAGCCGCCGCGACTGCCCGCCGACGTTCCGCAAAGTTCTGCAAGGTCCGCGAAAAAAAATTAAACATGTTTAAACATGTTTTTAAGGCGGCTTAAACATATTTGATTTTTCGCGCATAAAGATGGAAACGTAATCGCAGCGCCAAAACTCTCTGTGAATCATGAAGAACCGTACTTCCGGCAACTTTCAGAACTAAAAGTTTAAAAATCTACATCTCAGGCATAACATAAGCCTTTACTGACAATTTCTGTCGTTTTCTCTTCCTGCTTTCTTCTTCTCTTGGCTCGCCGATAATTTTATCGCTTCCCTCCATTTTGCAGCCCGCAACAGAACGCGCCATCAAATCAATACACAGCTAACTGTTTGAATCTCCTTCCGCTTTGTGGGTGACGTAAGCGCTTCTTCTTCGTTGGTGTTTACTGGCGGCTTGCATCCGGAAGCGCACTGTGTCAAAAGCGTACTGTCAACAAATAATTGCGCAAAAACATAACGCAAGCTTTTAAAATTTATTAAACAAAGCTTCGAGGCAGAAGATTTTACCTCGAGCATTTTTTGTAATCAAATTATTCGATTTACTCGAGGAATCGTTTCAGCTCTAGTCACTCTCGCTCTTGTTTGAACATTTGCATGTGAACTTTATGTTGTCTCTTTTGTATAAAAATGTAGATAGTTCTCTGTTAACTTAAAATGTCAATCTGTCTTGTCTCAGCTAGCCAGCTACAGTAATTAGGTTTCTTACAGTAGTTAGCTAGTTATTTTCTGTTAATTTATGTTGTATGTAGCACCATGGGCAAGGAGGAACTTTGTTTTGTTTCACTGTGTACTAAACTGTATATGGTTGAAGTGACAACAAAAGCCTTCTTGACTTGACTTTAACTTGACTACACTTTATCATTTAAAATAACAAAATTGAGCATGCAAAAAATGAGACACATGAACGGCACCAGAGACCGTCAAAATACACAGTTGCCTAGGCTAAGAAATGCGTAATCCTTGGCACAAAAAATGTGGTTGCTAGTTGGAGACAATATCTTCTTTGCACATTAGGATCGTGAGATCCTCACCACATAGGGGAGGTAATGAACACTGACAGAAGACGCCAAAGTTTTGCTTTTCTTTTATGCCAGGATCGCTGTAATATTCTTCAAATAGACTACAAAACCAACAATTTATTGATGGGAATAGGAGTTTTTTTTTTTTCTTTTTTTTTAGTAAGGAAATAAGGAAAACATCGTATTACATTCTATTATTACATGCCAATTTTAGGTGGGTTGGTTCCGGATTAACTTGCTGTATGGATCAAGACCAGTGTACGTTTGAGAAGGCCTGCTTCAGATAGAATTAATTTGATTGATTTTTTAAAACTAAAGAAACACACGAAGGGTACTTAAACACTCTTTTTTTAAAATGGTTTCATTAGTTCATTAGTGACAGTGACGTGTATTACATCAATAATTAATTATAATAAAATTAAATACTGTTACATTGTAAATCCGTTTTTTTACACTGCATGTAGTGATGGTAGAGGTAAATATTTGAGGGAGGAAGAAAATTACACAAATAGACACACACACATGCACACACCCACCTGACACAGTGAGTGTAACAGCGTTGCTAGTCTCTGAAGTCTGAGAGTTACTTTTTCTCCGTCCGCTGCAGGTGTATTTACCTCTGGATGACTCTACAGCACTGAATGAATAGTTCCTGTTCACACTGTAGGAGGAAAGTTGGACACCATCTTTATGCCAATTATACATCCACTCTATGTCTGCATGTCCTGGTATTTCACATGTGAAAGTGACTTCCTGTCCACTGAATATCTGTCCATCAGGCTGCAGAGTCAGAAAGGCTTTCGGGCTCTCTGTACAGTTACACCAAATACATCAAATCAGTCAAACACAGCCTTCTCCAACTATTTGATGTTTAATGATCATGTGTATCAGTGCACGTTACAGGAGTGTAAGATCAGACATGTACCTATCACTGAGAGAGTCACTTCATTACTCCATTCCACTTGTCCTCCATCCTTTGTCCCCTGACATTCATATGTGTGACTCTGATTTATTTTTATAGTGTAGATGTTTTCATTAGAAGTGTGAACATTAACACCATCTTTGTACCAGTAGTACAGGACACTGTCTCCAGGAACAGAACATGTGAATGTAACCGTCTGTCCACTGAATATTTGTGGTGAATTTGGCTGCACAGACAGAACTGGTAAAGACTCTGCAATAAAGGTCAGAAAGCAAACACACACACAAACACACACACACACAATGTTAGTGTAAATTTCTTACATGTTGCATGACAATATCCAAACAAAATCCTCTCCACCTTAACACAAATCCAACCTCTACACAACAACAGGCAATAAAATATGTATAAATTACCATCAGCTTGTCCTTCTCGAGTAAGTGAAATAAGCACTAAAAAAAGAAGAGGAATAGAGAACATGATGTAATGCTGACATATTTTGTTTATTTAAGATAAAAAAAAAAATAATAATAAAAATAATAAAAGTAAAAACTACATGCTACATGGGGGAACTCCATCTCAGTAGGACATACAGAGTAATGAACTCATACTGACTAGTGATTACTAGTCACACTGACCAGATATTAAGGGAGTACAAAAAAGTTTGACTGACTACAACATTCAGTACATGCAAATTACAAATCACTGAATTATCTCTCTCTCTCCCTCTCTCTCTTATGCCCCCCCCCCCCCCCCACCCAAAAAAAAAAAAACCACACACACCTCACAATGTCCTAAAACACTTATAACCTTTATCACACAGGACATCTACTAACAGTTTAGGATTTTATCAGTCAGGATTTTATTTCAGCTATTACTGACTCTAAAAAATCAATAAAACATTTCCTCACAGATCATCACAGATAGTGGACGCAGCTCCATCCTGTCACTCTGATGACTGATTGACTGATCTGTGGTCTGTGTTAAAGCCAATACACTTCCTTTGTTCATGCACAGAGAGATAGAGAGAGAGAGAGAGAGAGAGGGAGAGAAAGAGGTACTTTTAAATGTCTACTTAGAATATATTTTGTTGCATGTTCTTGGGTCAGTTCATTGTTGTTTTGCTTGCCTACATTTATTTTTTAAAAGTAATATGATTTGTTTCTTGTGACATGTAATATCACTTCCTATAAGTCTTTCTGGTGCTGCACGAAAACCATGAGTGAGATATGGTGTGCTCTATCTAGCAATCCATCGCATCCATGCTAAAGCATCATAGAGTCAATGCTGTAAGTTAATTTATGTGATAGTGAACATGTTCAAGATTGTTAGGAATCATTTTGTTAAAAAGATGATGTTTGTAGTTTATGTTTGCTGTTGTTTAAAGTAAGAATTTATACTTATGTATAATGTAATTTTGGTCAAGACATCAGATTCTGAATATGGTAAATTGATTTATTATAGCTTTCACAGCAATGTTGATGAGGAAGAGTGACAGTAAATGATTAACTTACTACGACTTTGTCTTCTTTGGCTACGGTTTATCTTGGTGTTTAGTCAGCATTTCGACACACTGCAAGAAAACACTACAGTGGAAAGGTATCATTTTGATGTTGAAGTAGTTAAGATGGACATAAGCAGCAAGTTATCTGTGCGCAGCGCTAGAAGTGGCAAGTCATCAGCGTCGGTTGCCCATGCTAGGGCCAGAGCTGAAACTGCCAAAGTGAGAGCATCATATGCCAGCCAAGAGGCTAGACTGGAAAAGGCCACAAGAGAGGCTAAAAAATCAGCTGGACACAGTAGGAATAGACACTGGGTTAGAAGTGTTAACGAGGCAACGAGAAGCTGATGCAGCCGCTGTGGAGGTACACATGCTAGAAGATGTTGAATTAGCAATGCATGCTGCCGTTGAAAGAGGGGGAACTGAAATTGGGAAATTAAAAGTGAACATACCAGTGAATACCTCAATTCTCAAATTAACCTTCTCCAGACACTCCTCCATTTCATGTTGAATAACATAACAGCTTCATAACATGGAGTCCACCTGCAAAAGACACTTCACATATAAAGTATAGCAACAACAAGCCAAAGGCTAAGAAAGCTGTTAGTATCCAATTACCTCCAACAAACCTATCTGATCTGTCTACAGGTTTGATAATGTCTGAAATTGGGAGGACCAGCACGATCATGAACATCCATGCTGTGGTTTCTTGTTACGTTCTTCCAGCTAGCACGCCACCTCAGGCAGAGCATCTGGCAAAGTATTTAGTATGACGAGACCTGGTTAGTTCAGGACTCCAATTTCATGATAAGTCTAAAAAAATATTGGTCATGGTATTCCTCATTCACAAGTGCAGCTTGTGAAGTTCACCTCACAGCAACCCAGGAATTGGACCTTATGACTAAACGGTTGGGAAAGGAATCGGGCGAAATGATGAAGCGCATCCGCTCAGTGCACGTCAGCAACCCCAGTCTTGCTTTACACAAAGCATGGGAAAGACTACTTGAGTGCTATGCTTCACCAGAAATCATCAAAAGGTCACTGTTTCAGTGATTGGACAGTTTTCCTAAACACTGTATCAAATTACACAAACTCTACAAGGTGCTAAAGTAGATGGTTATCTCACAGGTCGTACCTTGACACTTCACGTGGGATTGCACCAGTTGTAGATAAGCTTCCATAAGGGCTTCAGGACAAGTGGGTCATGGTACAAAGAAAAATTATAGTCGCTTTCCTCCTTTTGAGCATTTCTGTAACTGTGTGTGCTACGAAGCAAAGAAGTGAAACGATCCCAGCTTTATGCATCAAAACATTGCTACCACAACTGCGAAACCAGACAAATCCATTGTAAAGAGTAATCATACCACGAAACCCATCTCAGTTCCCAAAACAAATGTGTTTGCCTCTAATGAAGACACTAACAAAATATGTCCATTACACAACAAACCACACACTTTGAAAAAATGCAGAACATTCAGAAACATACTTCCTCGATGATAAAAAAGACCTTCCTCAAGCAGAAAGGGATATGTTTCAAATGCTGTTCTTCAGTTTCTCACCTTGCCAAAGAGTGCAAGTCTTCCATGAAATGCACTGAATGTGGCAGTATCAATCAAGATGCGGCCATGTACCCTGGTCATGCACCATCACCTCAAGTGGTCAAGGCTCATTCATCATCACAAGAGGATGGCGGGGAGTGAGAACATCATTCTAACATGGCTGCTGTCAGTAAAAGCTGTACAGAGGTTTGTGGTCCTGGTCAGTGGAGCCACTCATGCTCAGAAATCTGCCTCCTAAAGCTGTACCCAAAGGGTTCCAAGGGCATGGCCAAAGCCTATGTAATTCTGGACAACCAGAGCTATCGTTCATTACCAAGCCCAGAATTCTTTGAGCTGTTCAAGGTAGAGAATGAACAATTTTCATATCAACTCAGAACTTGCTCTGGCATCATAGAATCATCCGGTAAGAAAGCAGAAGGATTCTAGATCGAGCTCCTGGATGGAAGAGTTTTCATCTCCCTTCCAACACTCATTGAGTGTCATGAAATCATGAACAATCTATCTGAGATTCCAACACGAAGTGCAGTTCTGTACCAGCCTCATTTCAGACACATTGCCAAGCACATTCCACAACTCAACACGGAAGCAGAAGTACTTTTACTACTTGAAAGAGATGTTATTAGGGCACACAAGGTCAGGCAGCAGGTCAGTGGACCAAACCGCCCTCTTTGCTCAATGACTGAACCTGGGCTGGGTAGTAATAGGAGAGGTGTGCCTGGGTAATATACGTACATAAGCCAATGGTCAACACTTTTGATACCAATGTGCTGGAAAGTGGTCGCCATTCTATTTTTCAACCTTGTACAAGTATTATAAAGGTTAAGGAGATGCAGCAAAGCTGTAACAAAGTACAGTAACTGAGAAGATGCTGGAACAGTCTGTGTTCAGCAGAACTGAGCATAACAACAATCCTGCTCCATCCCTGGAAGACACAACTTTTCTAAAAATAATGGACACAAATGTCTACAGAAATAATGCTAATAGCATTCAGAAACCCACACCAGCCCTTGCCAAACAATAGGGAGCGTATTTTCAATTGATTCATATTCCTGCAATGAACCCTCAAGAGAAAACCTAAGATGCAGCAACAGTATGTGGCCTTCATGGGAAGATCTTCACCAACGGACATGCTGAAGTAGCACCACCACTGAGAGAAGGTGATGAATGCTGGTACCTACCTACATTTGGAGTCAAACATTCTCAAAAGCCCAATCACTCTCGTCGGCGTCCTGCTACGCTTTCGGAAAGAGAAGATTGCAATCCTTGCAGATATTCAGCAAATGCTCTATTGTTTCTTGGTACAAGAAGAGAGAATGATGTCAACAAGGAAATTATTGAGTATCGGGTGAAGGTCCACGTCTTTGGCAACTGCCCATCTCCTGGTGTGGCCATTTTTGGGCTGTGAAGAGCCGTCAAAGGAGGTGCTCAGAAGTATGGTGCTGATACCGTCAAATTTGTAGAAAGACATTTCTATGTTGATGATGGTTTGGTATCTTTACCATCTGAAGCTGCAGCAATCTATTTGTTCCCATGGACATAGGCCTCAATAGCTAAGTCTAATCTTTATTTACACAAGTTTGTTTCAAACTTTCAGAAAGTTACGAAAGTTTTCCCGCCTGAATCAAATCAAATTTTCAAATTCAAATTCAAATTCAAATTCAAATTAAAATTTTATTTGTCACATACACAATCCTACACAGTACGATATGCAGTGAAATGCTTAGGCAACTGCCCTGACCTAAGAGAATAAAATTAAATAAAATATAAAATATAGAATATAAAATGTAAAATGTAAGAATATAAAATATAAAATGTAAGTAAGTAAAGACTATACATTATACTATACATTAAGTGTACAAATGGAAAATATTGCAATGAAAAATTGTAATTGTACAAGTGGAAAATAAAAATATTGAAATGGGGACGGAATGTCCAGGGGTGTGCAAATATGCAGTAAAGTGACATGTTAAAGTGGCTTGTGTGCATATTTAAAGTGACTTATGTGCATACTACCCATGAGTGAGCAGGTGTGCAGTGAGGACAAGTGAGCGAATGTCCTGAATGTCCAGAGTGTCCAGAGTGAGTGCAGAAGCATGTGTGGATGTGCAAAATGGATCAGTACTGTGTGTTGTACTGATTAAGAGACCGTATCGCCTGCGGGAAGAAGCTCCTCCTCAGTCTCTCTGTATTGGTCTTCAGGGAGCGGAATCGCTTTCCTGACCTCAACAGAGAGAACAGTCCATTGCTGGGGTGACTGAGGTCCTTCATGATCTTCCTGGCCTTGGTCCAGCACCGCTTGCTGTAGATCGAGTGCAGGTCAGGGAGCTCGGTGTGGATGATGCGCTCAGCTGATCGCACCACCCTCTGAAGAGTTCGTCTGTCCTGCATGGTGCTGTTCCCGAACCAGGTCGTGATGTTTCCCGTCAGGATGCTCTCTATGGTGCAGGAGTAGAAGTTCCTAAGCACCTTGGAGTGCAGCCTGAAGTCTCTCAGGCGTCTGAGGTGGTAGAGACGCTGTCGGGCCTTCTTCACCACGGTGTTGATGTGACAGGACCAAGACAGGTCCTGCGTGATGTGTACACCGAGGTAACGGAAGCTGTCCACTCTCTCCACTGGGCTCTTGTTGATGACGGGGGTCTGGTAGTTCCTCTTCTGCTTTGTGCTGAAGTCCACTATCAACTCCTTTGTCTTGCTGACGTTGAGAAGGAGGTTGTTCGTCTGACACCAGTTCTCCAGATTTCCAATCTCCTTCAGGTAGGCCGTCTCATCGTTGTCAGTGATCAGGCCGACCACGACGGTGTCATCAGCAAACTTGATGATGGTGGTGGAGTTGGTAGTGGCTACGCAGTCTGAAGATTGTGCTCCAGTAATCAAGGACCTAGATCTGAGTGGAGAAACTTCACTCATGCACTGGAGTTTAGGTCTGCTATGGGAGATCATGACCGACACATTCACTTACTCCGCATTACCAAACCATTCACTTGCCGTGGAGTCCTCTCCACAGTCAACACGTTTTCGATCCTTTGGGTCTCTTAGCACCTGTCACAATCCAGGGAAGATTCCTTCTCAGATAACTTGCCTATGAACAGGCAGACTGGGACACATCCCTCCCAGAGGACAAACTAAGCAAATGGGAAGCCTAAAGAGATTATCTCCATGACCTAAAACAGCTTCATGTTCCACATGCATACACAGCAACCTCACTTATTGAGGCAGTGTATTCAGAATTGTCCATGTCCTTGGATGCATCGACTAAGGCCATAGGTTCTGTGGCGTGTTTGAAAGCACTTTAGAAAGATGGGCAAGTTTAAGTAGCATTTCTTATGGGCAAGGCAAAATTAGCACCCCTGTCTGAACCAACAATCCCAAGGCTTGAACTGTGTGCTGCTGTCTTAGCAGTAGAGATGGCAGATCTCATTCAGAAGGAGTTAGATCTAAAGTTCAGTGATGTAAAGTTTTTTACAGACAGTAAAGTGGTGCTCAGCTACATGTACTGTATAATGAGTCAAAACGATTCTATGTTTACAATAGAGAACAACATATCTGTTAGTCGTCAAGACCGCAGCAGTGGCATTATGTACATACAGAAGAAAACCCTGCAGATCATGCGTCGAGATCTTTACATGCATACTGTTTGGTGCAGACTTCTTGGTTCACCAGTCCATTCTTTTTGCCTTACCCAACTGCAGGAAAAACGTAAACAACTGAGATGTTTGAGCTAATTGAACCTGAAAAAGACTCTGAAAATTAGTATGTGCTACTAACCTGGAAGAACCAGAGCTTACTTCTGACCAATTCTCCACTTCTAAGAGAAGTAGCATTTCTAGTTCACAAGGCAAAATCCTTCAAACATCCGAACCAAAACAGCAAATACAAGGCTTGGCACAGATGTGATTTACCTTCGTACTCCAGAGGAAATGGACCAAGCAAGGAATGTTATCTTTAGAGCGACACAAAAGACTGCATTTGCAAAAGGACTATGGATCTTGGGAGGCAAGTTGCTAATCAATTCAATACTCCACAAATGGAGTTGAACAACACATGGCCGACCTGCCATCTGAACCTGCCATCTTGGACTAAGTGATTAACCTTACTATGACTCTGTCTTCATTGACTATGGTTTAACTTGTTATTTAATCAGAGTTTTGACACATTGCATGAGACAACAGCAGAGATACATTTCCATGTATCCAACGTGTGGTTTGTAAAAACTATATTTGATACAGTTAATAAAAAAAGCAAGTTTTTCTCCATGTTCATATGGTTTTATTATCTGGGTTCTCTGCCTTCGTCCGACCTCCCAAAACACATGTTAGCAAATGAATTGGCCCTAGATGAACATGTGTGTGCATAGTGTGTACAGTAAAGGACTCATTTCCTGTCAAGAGTGTATTCCTGGATCCCATCCAGTGTTCTTAGAGTAAACGCTGGGTCCCCTGTGACTCTGTACAAGATAAAATGTTTTCTGAGGATTAATGAATTACCAAATAATGTTAATTTAAGGATTTCATAAGGATAGTAGACATTTGTGTGCGTGTGTGTGTACGTGTGTCATATTACTGTAGGTTGATTTTGTGGTGGACAGACCATAATAGTCACAAAAATAGCACTTTGGGTTTGAGTCATTATCCTCAGTGAGTCTGAGGTAATGCTTACATAGATTAAGAGTTTTTTAGTTTGTGTATTGTTACTGCAAACGTTCCTTGTTTGTATCAGTTTTTAAATTATACTGGTTTTTCCATTCATACAAAATAATAATAATAATAATAATAACTAGTTTTTATGTTTTAAAAATATTGGACTTTTGGCCTTTTTTGCGCTTTTTGGAGAATGTGCATATCTCTTTATCTAAGAACAATAAGCAGAATTCAGCTCCAAACAACAAAACCGTAACTTAGGTACTTTATAATAAAGTATTCAGCTCGTTCAGTGTGTAGAGTGCAAAGTGTTTAGACATTCTTCCTCTGTTGCTAGTACACATAACTTGTGATAGGTGTGTATTTGTTAGCACTCTGATGGAGAAGATATTAGCATTAGCGGAGCCCATCCAGACTTTAGAGAGGGTTAAAGAGCACGAGAGGTTATTCCTGTAGCAGAAAGTCTGGGTGCTCCAGCCACCAACTCCAGCATTAGAGCCCTTACAGTGGGGCAAGTGGGTGACAACAGTGGCATACAGCCAAGGCTCAGGCTATCCCACCGGAGTACACCTCCTCTGCGCCTCACATGTCCAACAGGTTTGCTCTCCTCAGTGATGCACCCTCTGAGAAACCTTAAAGAGCTCTGGTTATAGGAGACTCTATACTGAGGCACATGAAATTAGCTAGGCCTTTAGGGGCACCAGCGGCAGTGGATAGGTGTATCCCAGGAGCCAGCACACTGGACATTGCAGGTAATCCTAGGGCTTTAGGACAGCATAAGTTCTCGAAGATAGTGGTACATGCTGGAGCTAACAATACTGTATATGCCTTCGTCAGTTAGAGGTTATCGAGACTGTGTCTGTTCTCCAAGCTAAATAAAAATTTTGAAAGTCTGTTTTAGTAATTTAATTAATATGAAAACCAACAATTCAAAGCACACTGAATACACAGCCAGCACCTATGATCTGAAACTAGGACTGTTAAATGTTAGATCTCTCACATCTAAAGCAGTTATTGTTAATGAAACTATTACAGATCAGGAGTTTGATATATTTATAAACATGTACTGTACAAACTATATGTTATGTAGTGAAAAGTGATTCTAAGTATAGATTTTTAAAAATAATATATTTGTGTTTCATCTTTATAATATAATTTAGAATATATTTAAGTGTTTCATCTTTGTGTTCATATTTCATTCATTTTATTTGGATAAAATTACATAAATCTATATAAAAATTGCATGACTTCATAGTACATTATTGTTTTTATTTAAGATCTTTCACTGCACTTTACTACCATACATGGCCTGACTCACTAACAAATCCAAACCTAGGACTATCTATACTGTACTTTAGGCAAGGTCCTGTGCTGGTTCCCCACCTGTGAAGCCCTGTGTCATGGACCACCTTTCCACGATCTTTAATGCTTTTTGAATCTTTTTATTAACACAAACATGATTGCTTTATTTAGTACAGTTCGCCCCATCATCTGCATGTAATGAAGTTGTGGTAGAAAATTTTTAATAAACTGTGTGTTACTAAAAGCCTGCATAATCATACTGTAGGTCAGTTAGAATTGCAGAACTAGTGTAGCAACATGACAATGGGCAACAGAAACAATAACACTAAAGATATGACTACGCCACCCTAGGACTTGCATCTAGGGAAATACTACACACCTGCAGGTGCTTCTCAAGGAAACACAGGTTAAATTCTACTAAATAAATGAGCAAGAGATGTGGGTTATAAAATACGCTTTGTTCTACTAAATTAATAAAAAAAATATTTTGTTAAAAAAGAGCTACATAAACAATAACGACTTAAAATGATATTACTTTCTGCTGATCTTCAAAATACACACACCTAAGGTTCACAGGGCTGTGGTCAACTGATATCAACCTCCTAAAGAAGCATAAATTTCAGTTATCACACACTATCAATGCACACATTCAAGCACTCATGCAATACCCAGTAAGATTACTGTTTTCAACTTGGCACAACACTGCACACGGTGACAAGACAGCAGCACCACCGCACAAAATCTACCTCCCTGCTTTTTGTTGGACGCACTGTAATTAGATCAACCAAATCAACTTAATAAACTAAAAGATAAATAATAAATCGAAATAACACTTAAATGAAAAAAAAAAAACAGATTATAAATCTGAATGAATATGGTCACCAGATATTCAGCATGTAACATATAAGGGCTGATAGACATGTATATAAGCAGATGTTAAAAGACAGTGGAACCTCGGATTGCAAGTAACGCCGTTTGAGAGTGTTCCGTGAGACGAGCACATTCATTTATTTTTTACTTGAAAAATGAGCAAGTCTTGGTTTACGAACACCGAGTGCATGTCTCTCACTGATATAATCAACATTAGTGTGTGCGTGTACTGTTTACTATAACACTGTGACCACATGTATGCATAAAACATATTTTATTTTGTGTTTGTGTGTACAGTGCGTGTACTGTTTATCACAACACGTGTGTACGCGCGTGTAAAGCAAACGAAAGTCTCATTAGAGAGGTTGAAGATATATTTTCTATCTCTCTCTCTGTGTCAGCTTGATTCCGTTATGTGTGTGCGCACGTCATTGGACACCATGCCTCTTCGCACACACCCCTCCTCCTCTCGCCTTCACACACACACACCTCTCTTCCTCTCGCCTTCACACACACACCTCTCTTCCTCTCGCCTTCACACACACACACACACACACACCTCCTCCTCGCATCTTCACACACAAACACACACACACACACACACACACACACACACACACACACACACACACACACACACACACACACACACACACAGTAGTTCCTCCCCCTCTCAAATAAGAGAGGAGGAAGGGTTACTGTGTAAGACAAGAAGAGGGAGAGGGTGTCGCACAAACACACACGCATACATATACACAGCGCATACGCGCACAAACACACACATGCACAGCGTTTGGGTGTACAAACACACACACATACAGTACACAGTGTGTGAGCGCATACACATAAACGGCGCGGACACACACTAACCTAAACACTTATCTGTCTGGATTTATTTTTATTTTTTTCAAAGGTAAAGTGTAGGTTCATTTGTTTTATTTTCACTTTATATTTTGTATTAATTATTTTTATGTATTTATTTTTTTGGGTTATGGAACAAATAATCTAAGTTTCCATTATTTCTTATGGGGAAATTCGCTTTGAGTGTTTCGATATACGAACACGCTTCTGGAACGAATTATGCTCATAATCCAAGGTTCCTCTGTATAAAGCCAAGATGAACCAGCAAAGGAAAAGGCAAAGCAACTACTGTAAAAAATAACTGATTCTGATTACATTTATGCAAAAATATAAATAAATCAATGAGGAACAAGACAGCAGTGTATTTCTCGGTACTGATTTTTAGACTAAAACACATGCAATGCAGCCTGAACCCTGCAACATATTACTGAAAGAAAAAAACAACAACATGTTGTTAAATAAGAGTACCTGTAATTCAAATATATGAAACCAGACACCTCAAGCATGTTTCATTTATACATATCGGACACTACAGCAATCAGCCACATTAAATTAACCAAGACAGCATGAGCGCTAAACAGTATAAAGGTGAAGAGTTGATGCTAATAAACAGAAAAATTCAACCAACTGCCACACCAAAACGGAGCCAATAACAATGCAAAGCAAGGGGCTGACAGCAACAGGAACGTAAGGGACAATACAGCTGTCTGCTACACCAACAAAATTGGCACAGGCATATGACCGTATGGAAGCAATGGGATGCTAAAACAAAAATACAACCATAGCTAAACACATATAGCTAAAATCTCCCATTAAATGCAAGTATACACATACCTGAGGAGGCAGTCCAAACAAACACAAGTTGCAGCCATTAACCAGGTGACGTATCATACAGCTTTAAATTCTAAAAAATGATAACATTAGTATACTGTAACAAACCAGGACAAAAGATGCTACACCACACTGCTGTAATGCTTACCTTTCCAATAGACACACAAAATCAAACCAAAACGGGCCATGACTGAATTAGCCACACCGCAAACAAATGCACAGTGTTGAATGCCAATGCCAGAAAAGGGGCAGGGGCACCAGAGAGTGACAAATTCGACTGACAAATCATTCCCTTATAAACCACCTATAACCACTGATCAGCAAACAGTATTCTAACGTCAATACAGGGAAGATATAACTACCCTGCCACACTAGCAATGGGTGTATGTGCAAGAAAGGACAAGATATACAGGGAGAAATTACCTTGATCTATGTACGTTATAGGCGTAGGAGGGTGTAGACAGAAAACTTGGCACCAGTAGAGTAACTCCCCTGCTTATCAGCACACCACGGACCTGCTCTGCAATTGCTTGCCATATTATGTGTTTTATAAGTTGTCATGATGACCTGTTTTGGCAGGATATATAAGGCACTGTGGGGGGGGGGGGGGTCTGCAAGCGTCTCTTGCAGACGCTTTTGTGGTTTGTTTGACGGAGATGTCCAGTCACTGTTTAATAAACCTCTACTCTTGAGATACTGTTCAAAGTCTCCAGAGTTGTTAATCTAATTTCACCCCCAAGTTGAGTTTCCTTTCCCTACATCAACTAAGATCACTATCTAAGATGCTGAAAAGGACATGGCTCATCAAATGTCCCTGTTGGTTCAGAGACACAGTATCTGTGAGAGCACTATCTACAGTAATCTGCATTATACGATCCTCCAAAAACCGAATGCAACAAAATATTTTACCTCTGTTACCAGCATTTAATAACTGGTTAAAAAAAGACTCTCCATAACACTCGCTTTCTTAATAACTAAGAAAACAGCAATGAGAGTCCTTATTAGCCTTTGTTTCTAATTTTGTGCACAAATGCTCTTACATTGTTTACCTAGTATTTCTTTTCTTCATAAGCCACTTTGTTGCTCTTTAAAATCTGGCTTCATGACCCTGTACAGAAGGAAGGGAATAAAAATTTAATGAACGAAGGCGGCTCTTAGCTGCGTTATGTACAGTTTTTTGCAGATTGCTTAAACATTACAAGTGACACACGCAATTAAACTGAGACTTATATTGTTCTAAAAAGGCACCAAAAGAAATAAAATTTCATCTTTCTACACTAAGTGCTGTAAAAAAAAAGAGGTGCATCAACATAAAAAAGTTTAGTAACAAGTAGCACTGTGTTTTCAAATTTACTAAACTTTGAGAACTTTCTGACCAAACAAAACATTTCACATTGCTTTTTTGTTGAAAGAAGTAGACTCAGCCCATTGACGTAGTTCGTACAAACGACTGGTTTAATCCACCATAACATGAAAAAATGTATTCTTCTTAAAATAGTCAAAGGTAAAACGATTTTGCATAAATAAAACAGATTTGAACAAAACATGATAATACAGGTTCTATTTTGCAGGTTTGATAATTAAAATAGTAGAAAAACTAAATAATAAAAAGATATCAAAACCATTTTAAAAACTAGCAAAGATTAACTGCTTCATCATCTTTTTTTCCCCAATGTGTCATACACAAAAAAACATTCTATGTCAGTGTGGTGTGAAGCAGTGAATCAAACCGACTACGCCACCCTAGACATTAACTCTAGGGAACAATACTCATAACCCCAAAGAAGGGTAAAATTTAGGCACACAGGCTCGGTTCCCTCATATAAAGAAGCAAGAGACGTGGGAGAAATATAAAAATACAAATATTTATTAACACAGATAAAGATATTTTAAAATAGACTCTACGAAGTCAGAACAGCAGGAGATCCACACTTTAGTTAGGAAAAAATGAAATTACAAAAAGAAGAAATATAAATACTAACCCAGTCGACTTTAAATATACAAAGAAACAAATTAATTAAATACCAGCAGGGTTGAGGCTTCCAATGGCAGGAAACAAATGGAGTCTAGTTGAGAAAAACATGCATCCACACACACAAAAAGTGCACTCAGATCACACTACCACACACTCGAAATGGTGTACAACCCACAATGAAGAAGAACCACCACCCAAGGGGGAAGATCCATTCACCCGTGGGACCCCGGCTCCTGCAATAAACCAAAAAAACAAGGAATAAATGAACTCAACATACAATATAAACAACTAATAAAAACTACTAGTAGACAACCCCAAGCGTGAATAAGTGACAGTACAAACCACGTCAGACTAGACAGAAAGTTGAGAAAAAAAAAAGATGGAATAAATTCCAACAGGCTTACAAATCAAATAGAATCAAATAAAAATATATAAAGTGAGCAACATTAATAGAGGAAAAATAACAATAATTGGGTATAAATATATAATACCATGACCCAAAAGAAAGAAAACCAAAACCAACGTTGCTCACACAAAAATATAAACAAAAGAAAACTCAAAGAAACAAAATAAGTCAAAAAGAAAAATGACAGAACAAGTATCTTCTTACACTGCAATTAAACTGTCGTATTCCCCACGCTAGTACTCAAAGTAAGACAGCCACCAAACACAATAGGAATCAGACACGCAGTCCCCTTTTAATAACAATGATGCCGTCTACACGTGTAGCATCCACAACAGGACAGCAGGATTAGGAGCAGACCGCTAATAGCGCAAGCGGAAGACAGCAATAAACCCGAGATCAAATGGAATAAAACAAAATGAAACGAGAGGGAGAATCCTATAACAAACAAAGAAAGGTTACTAATATGGTTGTCTCAATGGTGTACATCCTGTCCTTTGGAAATCGATGTATAGATTGTATAAACCTACTAGCTGAACAAAAATGACTCAACGCTGTTGCACAGTCACTTGGGCCCTCAAGGACTACAGTCCCCTCCAACACCACAGCAACTTCAACAACTTCTGGCCTTGTTTGAATTTTACATGTTGATATAAAAGTTTTTCAGGCTGAAAATTTTGTGAGGTAGAATTGCGTGCTAGTTTATCTGACAATGGCTGCTAACTAGCCAAACCAAAGAACCCCACCTGTGTATGAAAGAAACTGCAAAAAATGTCTGAGCTTTTTAGCTTTCTTTGTAGAATGCTGGCAGGGTGTATGAAGATGGTGAAGTGATGAATGAAAGCTAAACTGTTAACTGTAGTGCCAGCATGACGCTAGCATTTAGCTAGGTTGCTAGCGTTAGCGACCACATATAAACAGCTGAGGTGTTACAAAACAGTAATCTTCTTACAAATATGCATACTAGCCAACCCTCTCGATTTTTCCATAAACTTTTACTTTCTTTAATTTCTTTCTCTCTAAGGTTGGAACCAACACCGTGGAATATCTCCAGCAGGCTGAAGTGTCGAGGCCGAACCCCTACATCCTGATATTGGGAGATAATGACCAGCACTGCTCTCAGGCATTAGTGCTTCTGAGTAATAGTATCGAAATAATGTCACTGTTGAACTTGTTTTATATTATCGGATCTTTGAAAAATAAATATAAATATTTTTTCTATGCTTTGTATAATTAATTGGATGTTGTTTATTGCATATATGTATGGTTTGCAAAACTTAGTGTTTTTTGTAATAGACAAGTATATCAAAGTAACTCAACTGTTTAAACTTTTTTACCCATAGACATGTAAATCATAAAAATAATAATAACCTATTTGTGAGGTAGAATTAACTCAGCACTATAGTTAAATATGACCTAGCATTTAGATTGAATATTTTAATAATTCATTAGTATGGTGTAGGGCATCCTTTTTCAGCCAATACAGCATCAACTCATCAGAATAACAGATACAAGTCCTGCACAGTGGCCAGAGGGATTTTGAGCCACTTGGGGATGCTGGTGGAGGAAAACATTTCCTGACTCGCTCCTCCAAAACACCCCAAAGTGGCTCAATAATATTTAGATCTGGTGACTGTTCAGGCCATGGGAGATGTTCACCTTCACTTTCTTGTTCATCAAACCACTCTGTCACCAGTCTTGCTGTATATATTGGTGTACTATTATTCTGATACACAGCACTACCTACAGAATATAATGAACCATTGGATGCATATGGTCCTCCAAAATGGTTCTGGCATGCAACAGTCAGGGTGGTACGCTTCTTTGGGGCTCCTCCTGGATGTGGGAAAGACAGTGAAGTTGGACTGATCAGAGAACAATACATGTTTCACATTTTCCACAGCCCAAGATTTTTGCTGCTGGCACTACTGAAACCTACGTTTAGTATTGGCACTAGTGACCAAAGGTCTGGCTATAGTAGCCCAACCATGTACAGTACATTGACACTGTGGAGGTCCCAACAAACAGTTTTGGTGGAAAAAAGGAGAGGTGAGGTGCACATTTAATTCTGCAGTGATTTGTCTCACTTTCACTTTGCAAAAGGCAGTGTTTATTGTTTAGTGTATATTTAAAGCACATAAACACACATAAAAAAATAAAATTCATGTTTGCTTCAGCATTGGAAATAATGTTGTTCTAGGCTTACTTATTATACACTTTTGTATTCTTTGATGTACATTTCTTTTTGCACACATGCACAGGCATCTTTTAAATTTGAACAGAAAATAATTCCCTTGTCCTGCATTAGTTTCTTCCAAGTTAGACACTTCACTTATCTGTTGTTTTGGATGTTTGCATTTTTTCCTATCCTGTTTCTCTGTACTGTTCTCCACTCTTCCTCGCAGTTTATTGAGTAAATTGCCCCATGCAAGAGTGCATGGGACGTCTGATGTAACATAAGAGACAAGAAGCGAGGACACACCGCTAGTGATGGGAAGTTTAAATCATTTTAGTGACTCAAAATGAACAAATCGTTTTTGAGTTAGTTAGTTCATTTAGTTCTTTTGACTAGAAATAAAATAAAATGACCCCCAGCACGTCCAGATGCACAAATTTTGGCTATAGTTTCAGTAATGAAAATATTAAAATGCAACTAATGACATTATAAACAGAATGAGCAGCTCACTATCATATCTTCTAGTCCGAGTTGTTCGTTCTTTTGAATCTACTGCACTGCATAGAGTCTATAGGAGTCACTTGACAAAAGAACGAATGACTAGGACTTGGAAGACTCATTGAGGAGAACTGTTCAATTCTGTTTCCTGTGTACTGCACTGCATAGCATCTATGGGAGTCAAATGACAGAAGAACGAATGACTCGGGACTGGAAGACTCATTGAGAAGAACTGTTAGATTCTGTTTCCTGTGTACTGCACAGCATAGCGTCTATGGGAGTCACGTGACAAATGAACGAACGACTCAGACCAAAGACTCAAAGGTAACTACTCATTTCTATTTCCTGTACATAACCTACAGAGGTTTTGCGATGCTTTGTGCATGCGCGCCCAGTAGAAAATAAACAAATCATTCTCTGAGACTACTCGTTCTTCTGAGTCACATTAAAGATTTGTTCAAAAATATTGAATCGTTCATGAACGACCCATCACTATTTTTCATTCAACATTTTGGAAGAGGAACTATAGGTCGAAGTGGGTGCTGTGGACTAATGCATGAATGCTGCTGCTTTACATAAACACTGCTGCTTTTGCTTCATTGCTGTTTTGTCTTACATATGTTTTTCTTTACTTTTGTTGGATAAACATATGCACTTTGCATTCTTTGCATTTTCAGTGAATGTATCAGGGTGCCTTAGTTAAGTTAATTACTAGGGTTGTTTGAATTCCTTGGGTGCAATCCCAAGGTGTCGTAATTGTCTACATTGTAAAAACCAGGGGAACGGAGGAGTTCGAGCCAACCCCCTTTACCTCACCGTATATGTATGTGTATGTGTGTATGTATATGTTTATTATTATTTTTTGGTAATAAGTGTGTGTGTGTGTGTGTGTGAGAGGGAGTGAGAAACAGAAAGAGAGAGAGCACCCATTATATTGGTGAAAATATGAGGTAAAGTGGGTTTTCTAAACCAGGAGAAAAAGTCTTACAAGTATTTTAATTTTGTACTCTCTCGTACCAAGTAGTTTTTTGGACACACCTGATGTTTTTGATGTCAATCTATAGGTGAAAAAAATGAATTACATAGAATAATTAAGCACTTAATTTTATTGTATACTTGTATCATGTAAAACTGAAAATAAAGAAACACATTGCTATTATCTCAAACCCGACAACAACTACAAAAATAAAAAATGAAACTGTATTTTTGTATATTTATGTATTTCTGTTTCCTGCAATATGTATGTATTTTCTAAAGTGGAGTTTAAAAAAATTAAATGACACAAACATGAAAGTGACCACATGAATTATGGCTAGGAACTAGGGCTAAGGCTAATGCTAATACTAACCAACACAAGATACCAACATTGAGCAAAGAATTTTTAACCCAACAGAACAGCAGAATAGAACAGAATGGCACAGACGAAAGGAACAACTTAACATGGACTATATAGGCACAGACTAATCAACTAAACAAGGTGCAGGTGGATACAATTAGAACATGGCTAGGGTGCCGTGTACAGTATGACGGAAAATGCAGTCATGAGTTGCATGAATATCAACATAAAAATTTTGAGATACAAATACAAGAGGACCCTGACAATATTCTATAGAGTAGATTAACTATTCATTCCTCGATAGCATCACTCTGGGTGTTTTCTCCATCAACCTGACCTGTCAAAAAACAAACAAACAAAAAAATGTAAAGACCAGACTATTCATTCAAATCTAGAGATGTAAAAAAAAAGAAAAAACAAGTTACCTTGAGCTCGGTACCATTTCACTGCCAAAATGATGGACAACATCAGATACACAGAGACCGTCATGAGACTACTGATCAGTCTGAGCACTGACATTGGAGCTTCTGCATGTGACAGGATAAGTAGGAAAATAATTATTGTAATATTGAAATCTAGTACAAAACCCTAATAAAGACACACATGTACCATATTGTACATCAAAGACACTATACTAAACATGTTCTTTTTTTTTTTTTTTTTACATTTATCATTAATGTGGTGATGTTTTCTGAAAGCATGCATTTATTTTAATCTCTATGGAAGGAGTCTCTATTTTAAGCATTGTGATTTCTGCCATGGGAAAAAAAGTATTCAGGACAGAATTTAAACCTTTCTGGCTTCTCAATAATGTGACAAAATACCTTTTTCGCATTAACTTCAGAGAAAGAAAGACAGCAGGCTGGTAAGAAAACGAATGTTTATGGCTGGTTTAATGTAAATGATTACAATGAGTACCAGTCACATGTGCGTCATGGAACTTAATTTAATTAAATGCATGTGTCATTCATTAATAAAAAAAATTAATTGTTGCAATGTTGCTGTGGTGTTAAGGGAAATAAAGCACACCAGGATGCACGTTTTGGACATAATTTGTGACTTGGAGATTAGTCAACTTCAGGATCAGCTTTATGTGAGGCTGGATCCCCCCACTTTGTTTATAATTAACATCCTTTAACGCCTTTGATTTTATTCTTAACCATACAAGTGAAATATTTTTATCCCACCTCTGACTGAAACCCAGCTTTTGGGTGACTCTCCTCTCTCTGGGTGTGTACAGTGGTAGAAACCTTCATCTGACTTTGAGACACTACTGATGGTCATCTCTCCTGTAGTCTGCTTCTGGAGAACTGAATCATCTTTATAGAAATCAGCACCAGAGTCTGAGATCTTTGTGTTGCGATATAAACAGTGTAAAGACAGAGCATTTCCCTCAGTTACAGGATGGACAGGACTCTCCAGGATCACATCATCTGTAGGAAGGAAAAAGCCACATGTACAGCAAGAATCACTCTAGTAACAGGAACAAAGAGTAAATACTGTATAACATAGTCTAAGCTAAGAAAAATCAGGTGAGGGACCAAACCGGCTGTTTTGAGTTTTCTGTAATTTGTAATGTAACACACTACATGAAGACTCACTGTGCACTGTGATGTTGAGAGAATGACTGCGTCCTCCAGATTCAGACTGACACCAGTAAACTCCAGTGTGTGATGTAGAGAGGGAGCTGATGTTACATGTAGATCCTGAAACTGATGAACAATAGTACAGTGTCTCACTGTGTGTGTATCCTCTCACTGTCCATCCAGTAGAGTCTCTCTGGTCCTCACAGCTCAGTGAGAGAGAGTCAGCAGTAAAGTGTTGAGTTCTGTTGGGACTGATGATCAGAGACACTGGAGGAGATCCACCTAAAATTAATAATTCAGGTCTTATTCTGAAGGATAAAATGCATTTTTAGTATTATATTGTTCCTGTTCAGTTCAGTTTATTCAGTTTACTTAACAGCTGTAACATTATTTGATTTAAACTAAAAAAAAATCTACAGTCACCTGCTTTACACATTCTTCCCTAAGGAGTGTAAAAATAACCATTTACTTAACAGCACATAGAAAATGTATTCATAAAACTTAATATTTAATGAAAAAAAATATACAACTTCATGCATGTATTGTTTCATTCAGACGTGTATACATTTGCTACCCTCTAACTCAGCACTATTGTGGTTGATGTATTTCCTCACCAGTGACACACAGTGGCTGTGGTTTGCTGTAGTGTGTGTGAAAGACTGGTTCTCCTCTCTCTGCTCTGCACATATAAACTCCTGTGTGATTGAGAGTAACAGGACTGAGAGTGTAGGAGCCTCCAGATCCTCTGCTGCTGTCTGAGAGGAGCGCTGTCCTGTACCTGAGGGAACCCTGACTGTCTCTGTAGGGAACATCTGTGTACCAGCTGAATGTCCAGCCTGTAGAGGAGTGTTTAACCTCACAGCTTAGAGTCACTGAGTCTCCTTCAGTCAGCCAGCTCAGTGGAGACACACTCACTACTGTCTCTGCTGTGTCTGAAGGACAACAATATATATATATAATCAGAGAGGTTGATAATATTGTTACATATAATTAATGACAAGATAAAACAAACTCATACACACACCTGATACAGTGAGTGTAAGAGCATCACTGATCTCTGAGTTCTGAGAGTCACTGCTTCTCCTCCCTCTGCAGGTGTATTTACCCCCGCTATCATTTCTAACTGATCTGAGTCTGAACTCCCGTGTTCTGAGGTCTGGGTTGAGTGTGTTATTATTCTTATACCAGCTGTATGTCCACTCAGTGTCTCCTCCTCCTTGTATTTCACATCTGAGAGTCACTCTCTCTCCTCTGAACACATGTTTATCAGGATTTATGCTCATCACAGCTTTAGGCAAATCTGCAGACAAACATAATTTTATTAAAAATAAATCACACTACAATAATATACAGATATTACTGTATGTAAGTGATCAGTGGTGATGCGTCGACTAAGTATTTCCAAGTATCTAAAGTTTCTTAAACAGAATCCTTTCAGACTCACCAGTAACATTTACCCAGAGTGCATCACTGTAGTGTGTGTAGTAGACTGGGTTTCCTCTTCCAGCTCTGCACCTGTACTGACCTCCATCAGCGACTCTAACTGATCTGATGGTGTAGGAGTGTGTATCAGTCTCAGTCTCAGTGCTCTGTGTCGGTGTGATCCAGTAAAACTTCCATCCAGCAGACTGCAGCTTCAGTGTACAGGTCAGAGTCACTGAGTTTCCTGTCAGTGCAGCTCCTTTAAGGTCTGATGTAAGATCAGGTTTAGGTTTTTCTGCAGTTGAACATGAAATCACACACACACACACACACACACACACACACAGCTGATAAGAGTTTACATGCTGCTCTGCTCCTCATGCTCATCACCAGTAAAGACAGAGACAAACTGTTACTGATATACTGAAAAAAAGAAAAGAAATTATGTTTATTAATAAGTTTATTATTAATAAACACATTCCACACAAATAAGGTTAGCAAATAAATAAAAGACATAACAGTTATACTAATTTACATCATATCACATCATCGTTCAAAAATCATACAACTTTATCACATCTCACAGTGTGTGTCCCTCATGTGCACCTCTAATCTCCACCAGTACTGAGTGCTGAGACGCCTCTGAGGTTAATGAGTACTGAAGAGATGATGACACTCACCTGATACAGTCAGTGTAACAGCATCACTTGTGTGTGAGGAGTGTGAGCCTCCTCTCTCTCTTCCTCTACAGGTGTATTGACCTGTGTGTGTCATTTCAGCACTACTGATTCTGTACTCCTGTTCACTACTGACACCAGAACCATCTTTATTCCAGCTGTAGTTCCAGTAAGAGATCTCTTCATCCTGTATATAACATCTGAGAGTGACAGTCTCTCCTCTGTACACCTGATTATCAGGATCTATGGACACCACAGGTTTTGGGAGTGCTGTATACAGAGAATGAAATATTTCCTGAAATAATTAATATGCTAGTAATTCTAATTGTTTATCATGCTTGCAAATAATTTAGAAAGATTTGAATATTGTTTCATTTAATATTTTGTTCTATATAATTGTATGTTTTTATCATTGGTAAGAAAGCAATGTTGCTTAAGAAAAATAGTATATTGTAAAATTCATTCCACATCTATTATGTCTTATTTCTAGTGTGATTAGTCAGCACTTATACTGTGGAGACAAAGCAAGTGATTTATTTTCAATCTCTCTCCTCTGGTATCAGACACACACTACATTTCTATATTCATCATAATTAAATATTCTGTAGTGAGTGTTTGAGCACTAATATCTGTGTTTCTCTACAGTTATAAAAAGCATTATGAGTCTGATTAACATGAGTACTGTGTAATTATAATTACAGTTTTTACTACATCAGATTTATTAACCCTAAATAACACTGATATCTGATAGTTTGTCTCTTATAATACTGATATTTTCCTGATGAACACACACTCAGCTGTACTTTACTTTTACCTTCTGCACATCTTAGAAATAAGAAATAACTTAAAACTTGCAGTGAAAGAGTAGAAACCATGATGTACCTCTGACTGTAACTGTCACTGGATCACTGAGCTCTGAGTCGTAGTTTCCTCTGCGTGCTTTACACTGATACACTGTTACTCCTGCATTAGAGACTGTATCATGGAGTGTGTTGGTGTCTTTAACTAGTTGAGATAGAGGTTGCTGATCTTTGTACCAGAGAAAAGTCCACCCAGTAGACTGCAGATCACAGCTCAGAGTAACTCTGTCTCCAGTGTAGATGGAGCTCTGAGGATTCACTCTCACAGTCGCTTTGGGTTTTGCTGTTGATATGAAATCAGGATGGGATCAAAGTTTTTCTCTCCATAGCATCAACAATGGTTTACTAACGTAATCATATGACTTACCTGCATGCATGTTCAACATTTGTTGATCACTTACTGTTTTCGTTTCCACTTTATTACATAGACATGCTATATTTTTAAATTACTTTGTTCATAATTGAACAAATACACCGAGTATAGTAATAATTTTTCCCCCCAAATGTAATTAATAAATATTTGCAACACACACACACACACACACACACACACACACACACACACACACACACACACACACACACACACACACACACACACACACACACACACACACACACACACCTGACACAGTGAGTGTAACAGTGTTGCTGGTCTCTGAGGTCTGATAGTCGCTTTTTCTCCATCCGCTGCAGGTGTATTTACCGCTGGAAGACTCTACAGCACTGAATGAATATTTCCTGTTCACACTGTAGAAGGAAAGTTGAACATTATCTTTATACCAGTTGTACGTCCACTCAGTGTCTGCATGTCCTGGTATTTCACATGTGAAAGTGACTCCCTCTCCACTGAATATCTGTCCATCAGGCTGCAGAGTCAGAACGGCTTTTGGTCTCTCTGTACAGTTACACCAAAAAAAAAAACATCAAATCAGTCACACACACCCTTCTCCAACTATTTGATGTTTAATGATTATGTGTGTTTTGTAATGATTATGTGTATCAGTGCATGTTACAGGAGTGTAAGATCAGACATGTACCTATCACTGAGAGAGACACTTCATTACTCCATCCCACTTGTCCTCTGTCCTTAGCAACCTGACATTCGTATTTGTGACCCTGATCTACTTTTATAGTGTAGTGGTTTTCATTAGAAGTGTGAACATTAATGCCATCTTTGTACCAGTAGTACAGTTGACTCCCTCCAGGAACAGAACATGTGAGTGTAACCGTCTCTCCCCTGAATATTTGTGGTAAATTCGGCTTCACAGACAGAACTGGAGTAAACTCTGCAGGAAAAGTCAAAAAGCAAACACACACACACGCACACACACACGCGCACACACACACACACACACACACACACACACACACACACACACACACACACACACACACACACACACACACACACACACACACACACACACTATCAGTGTAAATACCTTTATTCTGCATGACAATATTCAAGCACAGTCTTCTCCATCTTAATACAAATCCAACATCAAGACAACTTAAGCTATAAAATATGTATAAATCACCTTGAGCTTGTCCGTCTTGGATAAGTGAGATAAGCACTAAAAAGAGGAAAGGAACAGAGAATACAATTTTGCAGTATTTCTTTAAGAGTAAAAATTTAAAACAATGTCATGCGCTGCAATAAATGTAAAGCTGGTCCTGTGCACTACATGGGGGAAACTCCATCAGAGTAATGAATATTACTTATGTAATTAGTTACATAGGTTACTAAGATTACTTTGAATGTTTTTATTAACACAAACATAATTGCTTTATTTACTGCATTTCGCCCCATCATTTGCATATAATGAGGTTCAGTGTCCTGTCCGTACATCAGCTAAGATCATCATTCAAGATGTTGAAAAGAACATGGCTGATCAAATGTCCCTGTTGGTCCCATAATATCTATGCTGAGAGCCCCACCAACCCTAACATGCATTATACATTAATCCAAAAACTGAATCCAACAAAACATTTGAATTCTGTTACCAGCATTTAATAACTGGATTAAAAAGTCACTTTCCTCAGAATACTGGCTTTCTCATTAACTAAGAAAACATAAGTGAAAGTCCTTATTAGCCTGTGTCTTTCTGTTTTTGTGCTTCAATGCTCTTATATTGTCTACTGTTTCCCTATCTATTTTTTCTTCTTTTGTTGCTCTTTAAACTCTGGTTCATCTATAAAGTGCAGAAAACATTCCATTATTATTCTTTCCATTACAGAAGTGAAGGCTATAGGTCTCTATGGGTTAAGGAGACTTGAGTCTTGTTCAGGCTTTGAAACTGTATTTATTAATCAATGCTTTAGATAGCTTTTCAAACTCCCAATTTTATTCATGGTGTTGAATGAATACTGCCTTTAGCTTTATAATGACTTTTAAGGGTTTTATTTCTTACACTATTTGTGTGCATTCTTTATCTATATTATCTGAATGTATTTTTTTAAATCCATAATTATCATAGTTATACAAAGAGATGAGACACTTATTTAAATAACCATATAAAATGAACACAATACATAGTATCAATGACTTGGGATTGGATATATTGGTGCATCCTCTTTATTGTGAAACAAGGGCATTAAAATCATATCACAATCAGGGGTGGAATTGTAACAAAGAGCACTGCAGACCATAATTGTCACAAAAACAGCACTTTAGGTCAGTAGCCTGAGTGAGTCTGAGGTAATACTTTAATTTAACACATTTTCATTTACCAGAAAGACCAAGAGCGACTAACCACAACTGCTAAAAGTACATGCACATACGCATATTCACACTCATATGCACACACACACACACACACACACACACACACACACACACACACACACACACACACACACACACACACACACACACATACCTCATATTAATTTTAATGGACACCATATAATAATAAACCACATAAAAGCAAAAGTAGCCTACTTTTGCATTAGTTTACTGGAAATTACTGAATCACGCTGGTTTACGCCTAAAGTCCAAAGATGCAAAGTAGGTTGTTGTTTCTGAATTGACCATACTGTGTGTGTGTGTGTGTGTGTGTGTGTGTGTGTGTGTGTGTGTGTGTGTGTGTGTGTGTGTGTGTGTGTGTGTGTGTGTGTGTGTGTGTGTGTGTGTGTGCGTGTGTGTGTGTGTGTGCGTGTGTGTGCCAATGAAGTCTGTTCTTTGAAATATGAAACAATACATAGCATTAACACATCATTAGAATTCCAGCAACAGTCTTTTACACACTCTGGTGGTATATAGTCTTATTCATATCTTTAATTTCATCATAGCTGGATATTCTCTGAAATTTATTTAACTTTGACTTTACAAGACTTCTCTTGTGCTCTTTAAATAGAGAGGTGACTTAGAGCCCTCTGGACCTACTGGAAGAGTGTGAACAAGCTATTGAATTTGCTGTGTATCAAGTTAAATCAAATTATGTTCATTTATTTTTAGCAAAAACACAATATCAACATGTAAGATCTACACAAGGGCAGGAGCTGTTGAATTTGCTGTGTTGTTGGAGTGTGCTGTAGTCCTTGAGGCCCTGGGTGACTATACTGTATACTGTAACAGCTTTAGGAGTGATGTCTGGTTTATTCTGTGCTCTGTACATTGAATTCTAAAAGGACCGGACGGACACCTATGAAGCCATCCAAACTTTATCAACTTCTTTATCAAACTTTATTTAAACGTTATTTGAACATATATCTTTAGGATTGACTTAACCCAACTTTTCACCTATCCAAAAAAGCAAGCTGTCTCTTTATATTGCAACGCATTGATGTAGTTGTTTCAAATGATTGGTCCAATACACCAAATTTAAACATACAAACACTAAACACACACACACACTCAAAAAAAAACTTCAATTTTCTTCCAAAACTGGTCAAAGTTAAAGCAATTTTACAGATTTGCAAAACAGGAGAAAATGTTGTAATTTGCAGGTTCTATTCTTAAAATAGTATGAAAACTAAGCAAATGGTAAAACGAACAAAATACGCTTATCAATCTCGTAGTGATTCTTTCATATTAAAATATTAAAACCATTTTAAAAACTAGCAACAATTTTTTTTTCTTTAGTGTGTCAGACACAGAAAAAAGTGTCTATAGCAACAAGAGTTTGTTCCTTAACATGTGCTCTAGGAGAGTGTGTATCTCCAAGCCCAGTAATAATGTTTGGATGGCCAGTATGGAGCACAGACCTGACAAAACATCACTCATACTGCAGTTGTACAGTCACCCTCAAGGACTACAGCACCCTCCAACAACAAAGCAACTTCAACAGCTTCTGGCCTTGTGTAATTTTTACATGTTGATATTATGTTAGCATTGCTAAAATAAATGAATATAATTAGATTTAATTATTTTGTCATGGATATTTAACATTATTTTTTTTTCAAGTTTGTGATGTCAAATGCTACCTGCTATTGCAGTTTTCAACAGACATGTTAAAAACTGTCCAGCCAAAATGTTATAGAGTAATGTTATATCTGCATAACAAGCAAACACAAAAAGCACTTGCAAATCTGCACATCATGAATCTGTTAAATTAGCAGAAAAAAGCATCACATTAGCATCAACACAACAAAGAGTTATTGCCATCATCATGTTGATTCACCTTTAGTCCATGCCATGAAAACGGCTAATATCAGATATTAATTAAATATTATTATCATCAGACAAACCATTAAGAAAACATCAAAACATGGGCACAGACAACACCATTCAGTATATGTAAAATCACCTTACATGTGTGTACATGCGCGCTCACACACTCTCACACACATACACACACTTGTCTCACTGTACTAATGATATATTTAATAATAAATATTATTTAACCTTATTAGACACTTTGACTGATAAATGTATTAATGGAATTAATTAAAATAAATTAAAATAACCTTTACCCTCAGTAACAATGAATAAATAATTTTCTTTTCTCCTAACATGCCTAAGCGATCTGGTCAATACAATGTTCCAATCACATATTAATATCATCAAACAACACATCAAACTTTGTTTAAATTATTTTCATTTTATAACTCACTACTCATGCTAATGAAGCCATGAAGACAACATTTACTCACAGATCATCAGACGGAGTGGACACGGCTCCATCCTGTCACACTGATGACACACTGAGTGATCGGTGGTCAGAGGTAAAAACCACTACACCTGTGTTCTCACACAAAGCGATAAATAAAGACTTCCCGTTGTGTCAAAGTTGATGTCCTTTTTTTTTTTTCATATGAACCCTACCTCTATTAAATTTTTTTAAATAAATAACAATTTACAGAATATGTCTTCATTCAACTCTTGTCCATTTCCTCTGTTACTTCACTCAGGTTTATAACTGATCTCAAAATGACATTTAGTGAACATTTCTGAAAAGTTTTTTTTTTTTTTTGGATTAGGAAAGCAAGCCAAATACTCTCTCACTCATATTTACTGTCTATACCTCTTTATCCTGTATTCAGGGTCGCAGCCGGCCTGAAGCCTATCCCAGGAGACTTAGGGTGCCAATCCATCACAGGCAAGATAAATATATTTTGGTGAAATCAAGAAACTCTGTCAGATTTACTTAAGTTTTTGGGTATGATTAATTTCATAAAAATCTGAAAAGGTCACTCGAGTTGCTGTCAGAACCTTTTCTAAAGCTGGGAGGCAGGGTCTCTGCTACTCACAAAATAGAGAAGTTAAATGTCATTTTATGACAGTAACATACTTTTTTCAAAAAATGAGAGAAAACATGCACAATGAACAGTAAAAATAAACACATATTTGTTTTTTAATTAATTAACTGTCTGTGTGATTTGCATGAACTGTATTTGAAACAGCTAATGAAAAAAGAAATCTAGAGGTTTCACTTTCAGTCATCAAGATTTAAGATTATGATCAGAGTTAAGTTTAGATATGCAAAATTTGCTAAATTTAGGATATAGTTTTTTATTATCCGGTAAAGGTACAGCTTCATGTCTGACATTCAGGATAGTTCTTTACTGCACATTCACAATAATAGCACTCTGGGTTTGAGTCAGTAGCCTCAGTGAGGCTGAGGTAATAGTGAGGCAGTTTCGGTTAAGACCAAAAGAGACTAACCACAACTGCTTAAAGACACACACACACACACACACACACACACACACACACACACACACACACACACACACACACACACACACACACACACACACACATACACACCCACATGCATATGAACATTAGCTATATAAAGCATATGTCCTTGCCACAAAGTCACATCCCAGTGCACTACTACACCAGTAGTATGCCATTTACCTATAAATAAGAGATAATAATTTTATATTCATTTCATCAGCCGCATCAGGCCCATTAAAACTGATTCACTCAGATTTCCTTTTATACATTTTCAAATGTAAAGTACAATACTGAGCATTTCATGTTATTATTTACTAAGAGACATGTACCCATAATGTCTCAAAAACCTCTAATCAATCATTTTAAGTTCAATATTCAATGTCAATCCTATGTTGCATTAGTCCTATGTTGAGTTGTAACCCTTATAGAAAACCAACTCCTTCACATATTGTCTCTACTGGTCTGATCAAGTTTCTCCAGAAGTTTCATTTCATGCACATACATTTCAAGGCATCTGTACACGAAACACACATATCTTTTCCATGAAGTTTATAAACATTGATGCCCATTGTGAGTCTAAAACACAATAAATAGTTGTTTTTCTACTCACTTTTGGAAAGGACGAGGTCACAGAAACAGCCATGGAAATAGCTGACAATCAAGCTATAAACAGACAGAACAAGAAATCCACTGCTAAGCAAGGTTAGCGAGACAGGGAGATAAACTGTGTGGAAGAAGCTAGCATGAGCTACTAATAGCATGCAGTTACAGAGGAAATACCTCCAGCAGGTTCAAGGTGAGCTTTATGGAGCAGTGTAGAACACAAACAACATTAATATAACAATATTCGCTAGTTATACTGAACTTAATGATAGTACTGTTAGTACTATGATTTACTCCATAGTATGAGTTTAAATATGAAATGTGATGTTATGCCCATAGTTTGCTATTTAATTTTCTTTTCAATATGCAAAAATTTCAACTCGAACTGTTTGGCGTAAATACACCTTCAAATAAATAAATAAATAAACAATGCTGTGGTGTGTGTGTGTGTGTGTGTGTGCGTGTGTGTGTGTATTAGTATGAGCTGTTTGTTTTCATTCTCACCCAACCTCTGGGGGAGGATTTTGCCCTTGATATGCACAGAGTAACAGTTAGGATATGGTCACATTGCATGCCATGTTGCTCAGTGGCAATTCATATATATATATATATATATATATATATATATAAAATTTTATTTATTTATTTATGTCATTTACAGTTCATATTCATAATTACTGTACAAGTGAGTTTTATCTGACTCCAGTGTGGACATGTCTTTTCTTTGAAACGGCTTGCATGTATACATCAATATGTCTTTGCTCAGCCCATCTGGGTGTAAACATGTCATGTTTTTGTGAGCACTCATTCATTTCAAACAATGGATGAGATTTTAGCAAAAATATGTTTGGGGTTTTGTTCTGGAGTATGGCTAGTCATCTGTAATTGTTAAGGTCTGGAAGAAAGCCTGATGCCTTGCTATATCTGATGTCAGCGAGCACCCAATGCATGCTCAGAGCGAAAAAAAGTTATACAAATTCTGATTCTCTCACCATCCAAGTCACATGACCATGTATGCATCCAATTCACTGCATCCTGTGCTTTGCATTGCACTTGTTGATGTAAGGCTTGGATGCAGCTGCTCGGCTATGGAAACATTTTGCCTGATGCTCTCTACACACTATTCTTGAGCTAATCTGAAGGCCAGATGTAGTTTTGAGGCAAGTAGTTATTGACTCTGCAGAAAGTTCGTGACCGCTGCAGTCTGATTTTACATGGCACTACCTATCGTGGCTGAGTTGCTGTCATTCCCAATCACTTCTACTTTGTTATAATACCACTAACAGTTGACTGTGGAATATTTAGCAGCGAGGAAATTTCATGACTGGACTTATTGCAAAGATGGCATGTCTAGTGCTTGATTTTATACACCTGTAACCCTGGAAGTGATGGGGACATCTGAATTCAATGATTTGGATGGGTGAGTCAATACTTTTGGTAATATATTGTATCATATTAAACCTTAATAAAACAACACATCTCTGACAACAAAGTTTTTTTTTTTTTTTTTAATTGACAACAAAGTTTTTGACAAACAAAATTATACAGTATATTTTCATATTTTACTTTATTTTTCTCTGTATTTATATATTGTCATTTGTTCAAATTTGTAGGAGAGGCAGGATGCAAGTACAGACTGTTGTTTATTAAAGAGGGGGTTAAACATAATTACATAACACTGTATAAACATAAAAATTACTTCATAAACCAGGGATAATGCTAGACAACACAAAACAAAACTCAACACAACAGATGAACATTACAGACAGTAGAATGTACAGAACAGAACAGCACAGAACAACAACTCAACATGGACTAAATATATGTAGCCCAGATATTAATAGGTATAGCTGTATAAATAAGTAATGCATAAATAAGTGTTATTAATAAATGTGATTTATATGGTTACGTATTGATTTACTAGTACATGGTTAAAAACAGATATTGCCTATTGTGCTTTAAAAAATGCCAAGTTCATGGTATAGAAAGTTAAAACTGTTGAATGTTAAAAAATGTGCAAGATGTGTGTATTTGTGTGTATTTGTACTTTTTTTTATGGAGTTGTTAATTTTTGGAAGATAATTTCCTAGAAATTGTATAATTCTGAACAGGCATTTATTTATTTATTTTTGTTAAAACCGGAAGTTTGGGGCGGAAGAATAGCGGGAAAAAAGACGGAGAAGGAGAGAGACTGAGGGGAGAAGCATGTTACTGACGCAGTTACAAAGTGAACAGGTTTAAGTTGTGTTCTATCAGAGTTTAATTGCAAGTGTTAGACTGCAAATTTCTGTGAGAGACTGAGAAGTTAGGATAGAGTTTCCTTGAGTTTTATATTTTCTGGATACCAGCTCGTTAATACAGCGAGGGGATTTTAGCAACGTGAGCAGACTGAGCGAGTTAGCTAACCCAGCTGCACGTGCTTCAGGGGACCGTTGCTAATCTGGAGATACGGAATAACGGCGTGAATGTGACCAACAGCTGCTACTCGGCGTGTGAGCAGGAATAGGACAAGTCGTATTCGGTGGATAATCTCCGAACAGGGAAATAAGGTACCGTCCGTTTATTGTTGGTTTGTTGCTCTTAGGAGTGAAATGACCAGTGAGTTTTTGGTCTCACCGACCCCAAGCACCGAATCAGGCCTGCAACGTTTTGTTTCAAGTAATTTTGATCGTTTATTTGGACATTTAAACTAATTAAAAAGGGAAAGCCAATTGATTTACTTTATATGAAACTTTAATATTTGTTTTATTGTTTAATTAAACTTGAATATATATTTTTCTAAATAATCTTAGTGATTGTTTATTACTGTTTATGCATAGAAAACACTATTGTGACTTTGAATTGTGAGTGCACATATGTTTTATTCTGTGCTTATAGTATTTTTTACTTGGCAATAGAGGTGTGTGTGTATGTATGTATGTATATGTGTGTATGTGTATATATATATATATATATATATATATATATATATATATATGTCATAGTGACTCAAGTCTTATGTTAAAATAATAGAATAATCTGAGTTATCATAAAAGTAAGATAGAATAAAAGGACTCGGGAGTAGACGGGCTACATATAGACAATGTATGATGAAAAATCATGAGGTAAATGTCAACATAAAAATCTCAAAGCACAAGTCAAAAACAAAAACAGGACAAACATGAGAGGACCCTGACAATATTATATAGATAAACTTTTATTCCTCTATAACTGCACTCTGGGTGTTTCCTCCATCAGTCTGAGCTGTCAAATAAAACAAATGTTTTTTTTTTTTTTTTAGTTAGATTGATTTTTTTTAGTTAGTTTGATTAGTTCAAAATTTATTTAGAGATGTTAAAGTGTCCTTACCTTGAGCTCTGTAACATTTCACTGCCAGAATGATGGTGAGCTGCAGATACACAGAGACCGTCACTAGACTACTGATCAGTCTGAGCACTGACGTTGGAGTTTTTGCATGTGAGCGACCTGATAAGGAGGAAAATAATTATGGTAATACAGTCCTATGCAAAAGGTTGGGCCGGGGTGATAACATTTTGGTGATTTGTTTATTTTTTTAATTGAAAAGATGTTGGAAATGGAAAATGCACAATATTTTCAGCAAACACTGGTGCATACTTTTTATGTCACAAATTTAACAAAGATAAAAAATAAAACCATTATTGTGGCTACTTTGCAAAAGGTTGGGCACCCTAACAGTAAAAAGTCTTTCAATTCTTGTACTTGGGGTTTTCTCCCATTCTTCCTTGCCATGGCTTGTAGTTCTGGAATATTCTTTGTTCATATTGCATGCACAGCTCTTTTAAGATTTACCCACAAATGTTCAATGATGTTTACATCAGGGAACTGTGATGATCATTCCAAAACCTTCAGCTTGCTTCTCTTGAGGTATTCCATAGTGGATTTTGAGGTTTGTTTAGGATCATTGTCGTGTTGTAGAAGCCATCCTCTTTTCAGCTTCAGCTTTTTTACAGATGGTGTGATGTTTGCCTCCAGAATTTGCTGGTATTTAGTGGAATCCATTCTTCCCTCCACCCGTGCAATGTTTCCTATGCCACTGGCTGCAACACAACCCCACAGCATGATAGCTCCACCCCCATGCTTAATAGTTGGCAAGATGTTCTTTTCATGAAATGCTGCTCCTTTTTTTTTCTCCAAACATGCCTTTGCTGATTGTGGCCAAAGAGTTCTATTTTAACTTCATCAGCCCACAGCAGTTGCTTCCAAAATGCATCAGGCTTCTGTAGATGTTCTGTTGCATACTTCTGATGTTGGATTTTATGATGGGGATCGCAGGTAAGGTTTTCTTTTGCTGACTCTTCCATGAAGGTCTTGTAGAACGGTGCACCACTTCTGAGGCTGCTAAATATTCCTGTGGGTTTTTTTTTCACTCAAATGGGGGTTTCGATTTGTCTTACTGAGCAGTTATCTCCGAGAGTTTTCTTGGTTTTCTAGATCTGATCTTGACCTCCACAGTTCCCCTGAACTGCCACCTCTTAACTACATTTCTCACTGTGGAAACTGAAAGCTGACAACTAGGTGTGCTCCGATCAGCATTTTTGGGGCCGATCTCCGATCACTAGAAGCTGTATCGGCCGATACCGATCACAGATTACAGGGTCTACTTCAAGCCTTATCGTGTAGCATTATTTATTAAACTGTATCTAACAACAGTGTAAACTAATTATTGGAATTACAAGAAGAGGAATATCATGAATTGACAACTGTATTTATTGGCAAGCAACATGTGGATCACATCAACTTAAAACATAGCAGCCTGTGCTTGGTTAGTAATTGGGAACAGCTTAGAGCTTGACAAATACAACTTTCCTGTAGATTGTATAATTAAATAAAATAAAATAACAGACAAGTAGGACGTGAGTCGCCGGAAGTTCTGCAAGGTCCGCAAGCATCCACGAGGACCGCCAAAAAAAATTAATGTTTAATATTTCATGTTTAAAGACATGTTTAAAAAATTAAACGTTTAATTTCTCGCGCGGAAAGATGGAAACGTAATCACAGCGCCAAAACTCGCGGTGAATCATGGTGAACTGTACTTGCGACCACCGAGCGAAACCGCGTAGGTGAGACAGGGAAATTACCGACAGCTGAGTGATTGGCGGCGCGCGAGTTGCTGAGGTCTCCTGCTCTCTAAGCTTAACTTTGAAAACTTGTGTTCCTTTACGTGACTAACCTTCAAATGTCTGAGGTTCGTGGTGTTAAAATGCGTTGGGTGCTTCCCGCCTCGTGGAATTGGCTTGTTACACAGGTTGCAGATTGCCAATGTATTGTCTTTTTCACACAACACGTAGAATTGTCAGACCGGTGAAGCCATTTTAACAGCGCGCAAAAAAAATTGTTCCGCGAGTTTTGCGTCACCTGATCGGCTTTTCTATATCGGCCATTATAGAGACTGCCGATCAAACTTCCCAAAGCTATTATCGGCCGATTATGATCGGCGACCGATCAATCGGAACACCCTTACTGACAACACTTTGCTCCCTTCTTCTAGCCTTCTCCTGCATTGTGTGCATCAGTAACTTTCATGAGTCTTACACAGCCTCATGGTTGTTTAGTGTCCACTAGTGTGTGCACAAGGTTTGAAGAGTCAAAGTAGTTGTAAAGCTCTGAAATTGGCATTTACTAATGACCGCTGTTACCATGCATCAGATCTAACGAGTTGATTAAGGATCTGAAAACTTGTACAAAGAATCTGATACTCTGGAACTCTGCCCAAACTTTTTCACAGTGCCATAATAATATATATATATATATATATATATATATATATATATATATATATATATATATATATATATATATATATAGACTGTCTTGTGTGAAGTTTAGTACAAAACCCTAATAAAAACTCACTGCACTGAACATAGTTTTTTATTTTATACCATGGGGCTGAATTCCTGAATCTGTCTATAATTCAAAGCATAGGTTTATACAGTACTGTAATAATGCTCTTATTTTACTATGTTATTGTTTCTATAGCAACAGCTCATTTTAAAAGGCCTGGTATAGTATGCATCCCATATAGTCTAAGGGGAAAACAATTAATTAAAAGTGCATGTACCACCATCTACCAAATAGATACTGTACATTCACCATTGATGTGGTGACATTTTCTGTAAGGATGCATTTATTTGAATGTTTATGAATGGAATCTTCATCTTTAGCATTGTGATTTCTGCCATGAAAAATATATTCAGGACGGAGGTTTCTGAACTTTCTGGCTTCCCAATAACAACATAATCTGGCTTTGTTCTCCTTTACTTCAGAGAGAGAATGTATGGAGGATGGTAGGAAAATTAATGTTTATGGCTGTTTTAATGACAATGATTACAAATTTGTTATTAAGGGAATAAGGCACACCAGGAGGCACTGTTATTGGACATTAATCAACTTCAGGATCAGCTTCGTGTTGGGCTGCATCAGCCCACCCTGTCAATGATTATCTTCCTTGAACCACATTGATTTTATTCATACCCTAACAAAATAATCCATTATTCATTTATTCTCACCTCTGAGTGAAACCCAGCTTTTAGGTGACTCTCCTCTCTCTGCGTGTGTACAGTGGTAGAAACCTTCATCTGACTTTGAGACACTACTGATGGTCATCTCTCCTGTAGTCTGCTTCTGGAGAACTGAATCATCTTTATAGAAATCAGCACCAGAGTCTGAGATCTTTGGGTTACGATATAAACAGTGTAAAGTCAGAGGATTTCCCTCAGTTACAGGATGGACAGGACTCTCCAGGATCACATCACCATCTGTAGGAAAGAGAAAGTCTCGGGTATGGCAAGAATCATTCTATTAACAGGAACAAGGAGAAAATATCAAACATACATACAAAAAATCAGTATGAAACTAAAAATTAAACTTTTAAGTTTTAAAAGATCAGCTCCTTGTGACAAAACCCACAGTTTTGAATAGTACAGTACAGTGGAACCTTGGATTGCGAGTAACGTGGTTTGAGTGTTCTGCAAACCGAGCAAAGATTTTTAATAAATTTTTAATCGGAAACCGAGCAAGTATTAGATTACGAGCGCCGAGTATCATGCATCACGCATGCGACTCTTATTTTGACACCGAGCGGCAAGTGATCACAACTTAGCCAATGATTTTACTCTCTTGCGCTGCGGGAATTATGGGTAATCGTCTCCCCTGCTACATCCCGTGTCAAAATAAGAGTCCCCTGCTGCGTCTTAGTGCTCATCTTTTATAATCAACATTTCCTTCTCTCTTGTGTGTGCACATGCGTAATTTGACATTGTGCCCCACACACACACACACACTTTGTACACACACACTTACTTTGTGTGTGCGTGCGCGCGTAATTTGACACCGATACACACACACACACACACACACAGATCTCTCCGGCTGCACACGCGCTTTAATTACACAGAAAACTCAGCCCTCTGTCACGATTCTTTTCAAAGGTAAGGTGCTGGTTCATTGTTACATTTTTTACTTTAACAATGATTCCGTTAGTATGCTCACGCGAGTATCATTAGAGAGATTTCTTTTTTTTCCCGTTAAAACATTGTTTGCAAACTTAAAAAGCGAGGTGTGGGAGGGAGGAGGAGTTTTACTGTTTAAGACGAAGCGAGGGGCTAATTCCACACACACACACACACACACACACACACACACACACACACACACACACACACACACACACACAAATACACGGCGTCTGCGCGCACAAAAGGAAACACTTAACTGTCTGGATTTATTTTTACTTTTTTAAAAATATTAAGTGCAGGTTAATTTTTTTTATTTTTACTTTATATGTTGTATTAATTATTTGTATGTATGTATTGTTTTGGGCTGTAGAACAAATAATTTGAGTTTTCATTATTTCTTATGGGAAAAGTCTATTTGGTTTACGAGTGTTTTTGGAATATGAGCCCGCTTCCGGAACGAATTGTGCTCATAATCCAAGGTTCCACTGTATGTGATTAAATCGTTTTTTCTTTTTTCTTCAGCAGTAACACACTACATGAAGACTCACTGTGCACTGTGATGTTGAGAGAATTACTGCGTCCTCCAGATTCAGACTGACACCAGTAAATTCCAGTGTGTGATGTAGAGAGGGAGCTGATGTTACATGTAGATCCTGAAACTGATGAACAATCAAATAATGTCTCACTGTGTGTGTATCCTCTCACTGTCCATCCAGTAGAGTCTCTCTGGTCCTCACAGCTCAGTGAGAGAGAGTCAGCAGTAAAGTGTTGAGTTCTGCTGGGACTGATGATCAGAGACACTGGAGGAGATCCACCTAAAATGAGTAATTCAGGTCTTATTCTGAAGGATAAAATGCATTTTTAGTATTATAATGTTCCTGTTAATATACAGTTTACTTAACAGCTGTAACATTATTTGATTAAAACTTAACGAAGTTCAATTAAAACTTTAAATAAAAATCTACAGTTACCTGCTTTACACATTCTTCCCTACGGAGTGTAAATATAACCATTTACTTAATAGCACATAGAAAATGTATTCATAAAACGTAATATTTAATAAAAAATAATTATACAACTTCATGCGTGTATTGTTTCATTCAGACGTGTATACATTTGCTACACTCTAACAGCACTATTGTTGTTGATGTATTTCCTCACCAGTGACACACAGTGGCTGTGGTTTGCAGTAGTGTGTGTGAAAGACTGGTTCTCCTCTCTGTGCTCTGCACATATAAACTCCTGTGTGATTGAGAGTAACAGGACTGAGAGTGTAGGAGCCTCCAGATCCTCTGCTGCTGTCTGAGAGGAGCGCTGTCCTGTACCTGAGGGAACCCTGACTGTCTCTGTAGGGAACATCTGTGTACCAGCTGAATGTCCAGCCTGTAGAGGAGTGTTTAACCTCACAGCTTAGAGTCACTGAGTCTCCTTCAGTCAGCCAGCTCAGTGGAGACACACTCACTACTGTCTCTGCTGTCTCTAATGGACAAGAAATACATACATACATACAGTCAGTTTAAAGTTTGTATAGCAGTGTAAATTTATTGTCTCCTCAAAATAACTAAAAATACAGCCAATAATAGCTGAACCCCTGGCAACAAAAGTGAGTACACTCCTAAGTGAAAACGTACAAATTGACCACAATTAGTCATTTTCCTTCCTCTTTGTCATGTGACTCATTAGTGTTACACTGTCTCAGGTGTCACCAGATAGCAGGTGAGTTACATTTGGTATGAAAGCTCTTCCACTCTCTCAACCTGGCCACTGAAAGTTCAACATGTTACCTCATAGCAAACAACTCTCACAAGACCTGAAATAATGAATTGTTGCTTTACATAAAGATGGCCTAGGCTATAAGAAGATACTGTCAACACTGCTGCAGCACAGTGGGCAAGACCATCCAGCGCTTTAAGAGGACAGGTTCTTCTCAGAACAGGCCTCACCATGGTCGGCCAAAGAATCTGAGTGCATGTTCTCAGCGTCAGATCCAAAGATTGGCTTTGGAAAACAGACAGATGAGTGCGTCCAGCATTTCTGCAGAGCTTGAAGGGATGGGAGGTCAGCCTGTCAGTGCTCAGACACTGGATCAAATTGCTCTGCATGGTTGTCGTCCTAGAAGGAAGCCTCATATAAAGATGATGCACAAGAAAGCTCGCAAACAATTTGCTGCAGACATGCAACTATGGACCAGGATTACTGGAACCATGTCCTGGTCTGATGAGACCAAGATAAACCTACTTGGTTCAGATGGTGTCAAACGTGTGTGGTGGCAACCAGGTGAGGAGTACAAAGACAAGTGTGTCTTGCCTACTGGGATGCAGAGCAGTGTTCCAGCATGATAATGACCTCAAACACACCTCCAAGATGACCACTGGCTTGGACTGGCCAAGCATGTCTCCAGACCTAAACCCCTCTGGGGCATCCTGAAAAGGAACGTGGAGGAGCACAAGGTGTCAAATGTCCACCACCTTCGTGATGTTGTGATGGAGGAGTGGAAGAGGATTCCAGTGGCAACCTGTGAATCTCTGGTGAACTCCATGGCCAAGAGAATTCAAGCCGTTCTGGAAAATGATGGTGTCCACACAAAATATTGACATTTCACATTTTCACTTAGGGGTGTACTCACTTTTGTTGCAAGGGGTTCAGCTATTATTGGCTGTATTTTGAGTTATTTTGAGGGAACAATAAATTTGCACTGCTATACAAACTTTACACTGACTACTTTTCATTGTGTCAAAGAGTCATTTATGCAGTGTTGTCCTATGAAAAGATATAACTAAATATTTGCAGAGATGTGAGGGGTGTACTCACTTTTGTGACATACTGTACTATTATAACACATACTATTGTTACATATAATTAATGACAAGATAAAACAAATTTATACACAGACCTGATACAGTGAGTGTAAGAGCATCACTGATCTCTGAGCTCTGAGAGTCACTGCTTCTTCTCCCTTTGCAGGTGTATTTACCCCTGTTATCATTTCTAACTGATCTGATGATGAACTCCTGTGTTGTGCGGTCTGTGTAGAGTATGTTATCATTCTTATACAGGCTGTATATCCACTCAGTGTCTCCACCTCCCTGTATTTCACATCTGAGAGTCACTCTCTCTCCTCTGAACACATGTTTATCAGGCTTTATGTTCACCACAGATTGAGGGCTCTCTGAAGAAACATAATTTTATCAGTGGTGCAAATACAAACACACCTTAATCATATACAACTCTAAGATTACTGTCATATGCTGTATGTAAATGATTAGTGGTGATGCAATGAATATGTATGTAATAACGCCTACAGTCTGTTAAGAAGAAACTGTTTTTCCAGCCCTGTTGACTCACCAGTAACATTTACCCAGAGTGCATCACTGTAGTGTGTGTAGTAGACTGGGTTTCCTCTCCCAGCTCTGCACCTGTACTGACCTCCATCAGCGACTCTAACTGATCTGATGGTGTAAGAGTGTGTTTTAATCTCAGTCTCAGTGCCCTGCGTGGGTGTGATCCAGTAAAACTTCCATCCAGCAGACTGCAGCTTCAGTGTACAGGTCAGAGTCACTGAGTTCCCTGTCAGCGCAGCTCCTTTAAGGTCTGATGTGAGATCAGGTTTAGGTTTTTCTGCAGTTGAACATGAAATCACACACACACACACACACACACACACAGCTCTTAAGAGTTTACATGCTGCTCTGCTCCTTATGCTCATCACCAGTAAAGACAGAGACACACTGTTACTGATGTACTGAAAAAAAAAAAAAGTTTATTAATACGTTTAATAAACATGCAGCTTCCATGTACAGGTCAGAGTCACTGAGTTTCCTGTCAGTGCATGGTTTGATGTGAGTTTAGGTTTTTTCTGTCAGTGGAGATGAAATCACACACACACACACACACACAGCTTAGGATGGTAAGTTATGTGATGTGTTTAACACATTTATCACTAGAGACAGAGATATTGTTTGAGAGTTTAAATGTTAAATATTGACCTAGATTTTTAAAGCAAATATATTTTTGACATAATATTTTGTTCTATATAATACTCTATCACTGGTTAAGCTTAAGAAAAAAGATCATATAGTAAATCATTTTGTGAAAGTCCTCATGTTATCTCCATCCACATCTATTATGTCTTATTTCCAGTGTGATTAGACAACATTTATTTACAGTGTACCATTAAAGCCTCTGGTCTCAGACACACACTGCACATTTTTATATTTTTTGTAATTAAATATTCTGTAACAAATGTGTTACCATTAATGTCTGTGTTTCTCCTACAGTTATAAAAAGCATTATGAGTCTAATTAACACAAGTTCTGTGTAATTATAATCCTTGTTTTACTACATTAGGTATATTAACCCTACATAACACTGATAGTTTTTGTACTGATTATTTCCCTGATGAACTGTAATCATCTCCCCTTAGTGCTTGTCTTTTACTTGTATAATCAACATCTCCCTCTCTGTTTCAGTGTCTCCTATGTTTTTGTCCTTGCGCGTAATTTGAGACCGACACACTCACACACACACTCTCACCTTTTCACCCCTCCCTCCCCGGCTCCCCAAACACACAGAAACTCTGCTTGTCTCTTACTTGTATAATCAACATCTCTGTTTCAGCGTCTCTTATGTTTTTACATAATTATGCTCGTAATCCTATATATATATATATATATATATAGGATTACGAGCATAATATATATATACACAGTGGAACCTCGGATTGTGAGTAACGTGGTTTACGAGTGTTCCACAAACACAAAATTTTTAATCAGAAACCGAGGGAATTATGGGTAATCGTCTCCCTTGCTGCTCTTAGTGCTCGTCTCTTACTGGTATAATCAACATCTCCGTCTCTCTTCTGTGTGTGCGCGCGTAATTTGACACTGTGCCCCACACACACACATACAGATCTCCCCGGCTGCAACCGCGCTTTATTTTCACCGAAAACTCAGCTCTGTCGCGATTCTTTTCAAAGGTAAGGTGCTGATTCATTTGTTATTTTTTATTTTTTAATTTACAGCAGTGATTCCGTTAGTCTGAGAGAATTATTTTTTTCCCGTTAAAACAGTGTTTGCATTGTGTATGTTAGTTGTGAAACTTAAAAAGCGAGGTGTGGGGAGGGAGGAGGAGTTTTACTGTTTAAGACGAGGCGAGGGGCTAATTCCACACACACATACAAATACATGGCGCCTGCGCGCACAAACAGAAACACTTATCTGTCTGGATTTATTTTTACTTTTTTTAAATGTTAAGTGCAGGTTAATTTGTTTTATTTTTACTTTATATGTTGTATTAATTATTTTTATTTATTTATTGTTTTGGGCTGTAGAATGAATTATTTGACTTTTCATTATTTCTTATGGGGAAAGTCTATTTGGTTTACGAGTGTTTTTGGAATATGAGCCAGCTTCTGGAACGAATTATGCTCGTAATCCAAGGTTCAATTGTATATATACACAGTGGAACCTCGGATTGCGAGTAAGGTGGTTTACGAGTGTTCCGCAAACCGAGCAAAGATTTTTAATACATTTTTAATTGGAAACCGAGCAAGTATTAGTTTACGAGCACCGAGTATCATGCATGGGACTCTTATTTTGACACCGAGCTTCACTCTCTCACCTTTTGACCCCCCTACCCCCACACGGCTTCGCCAACACACATTCCCTTAGTATGCGCTCACGCCAGTGTCAGGGAGATTTCTTTTTTTCAAACGGTGTTTTCGTTGTGTGTGTTTGTTGTGAAACTTAAAAAGCGAGGTGGGGAGAGGGAGGAGGAGTGTTTCTGTGTAAACGAGGCGAGGGAAGGGGTTAATTCCCCACATACAGACACACACACACACACGGCGCCAGCGCGCACCAAGGGAAACACTTATCTATTTTTTTTAAAGGTAAAGTGCAGATTAGTTTTTTATTTTCATCTTATATATTGTATTAATTATTTTAATGTATTCATTTTTGGGGCTGTGGAACGAATAATTTGAGTTTTCATTATTTCTTATGGGAAATGATGATTTGGTTTCCGAGTGTTTTGGAACACGAGCACACTTCCGGAACGAATTATGCTCGTCACTTACAGTTTATTCCACTTTATTAGACTGAGCTGATTTTATAATAGTCTTATACTTTATATTTGCATGAAATTAATTAAATAAATTGTTAATAATAAAAAAAAGATTAAATGTAGGTGTATTTTTTTTTCTCTTCAATGCACTTAATATATAATGTGGACAATATATAATATATTGTGGAAGCAAAAGGATGCCACACACACCTGACACAGTAAGTGTTGCAGCGTTGCTGGTCTCTGAGGTCTGAAAGTCACTTTTTCTCCATCCGCTACAGGTGTATTTACCACTGTAAGACTCTACAGCGCTGAATGAACATTTCCTGTTCACACTGTAGAAGGAAAGTTGAACATGATCTTTATACCAGATGTACGTCCACTCAGTGTCTGCATGTCCTGGTATTTCACATGTGAAAGTGACTTCCTGTCCACTGAATATCTGTCCATCAGGCTGCAGAGTCAGAACGGCTTTTGGTCTCTCTGTACAGTTACACCAAATATATCAAATCAGTCAAACACACACCCTTCTCTGACCATCTGATATTTAATCAGTGTGTTTTGTAATGATGACATGCATCAGTGCATGTTATAGAAGTGTAAGATAAGACATGTACCTATCACTGAGAGAGTCACTTTATTACTCAGTGATGTTTGTAGCTCATCCTTAAACCCATAACATTCATATTTGTGACTCTTATTTACTTTTATACTGTAGTAGTTTTCAGTAGAGCTGTGAACATTAACGTCATCTTTGATCCAGTGGTACAGTCCACTCCCTCCAGAAATATAACAAGTGAATTTAACCTTCTCTCCACTAAATATTTGTGGTAAATTCGGCTGCACAGACAGAACTGGTTTAAACACTGTAGGAAAAGACAAAAAGCAAACACACGCACTGTCATTGTAAATATCCTACTGTACATTTTGCTTGACAATCTACTAACACAATCTACAAACTTCCCCACCTAAATTCAAATCCAACATCTACACAAAATATAGGAAATACAATATGTATCAATCACCTTGAACTGGTCCAACTCGGATAAGTGAAATAAGCACTAAAAAGAGAAGAGGAACAGTGAATATGGTGTAACATGAAAGTGATTAAACCGCATAAATAAATAAGTACATGTCTCAAAATCTAATTATTTTTTTTAATTAGGAGACATTAGTACTGACTCTTCCCTGATAGTGTTACAGCTGAGTTTTCACATTTGTATGAATTTTCAGAAAGTTTAATTAAACATTAATATTTGTAATTAATAATAAAAAAATGGCAGCCATGTTCTACACAAATACCCTATACTTCTGGAAAACTTCGTATTATAGCATGATAAAATGCATTGCAGTGGTTCTTTAAATAGCACTGAGGTAGCATTTTCACCTTCGCAGCTCCATCATTCCCTGTTCAGTCCTGAGCTCAATCCCTGTCTGTGAGGAGTTTTGGTTTCCTCCCACCTCAAAACAACACATGCTTTCTGTGAGGTAGTTTAATGAAATGCATGCATATATATATATATATATAATGTGTGTGTGTGTGTGTGTTTGTGTGTGCGTGTATCCAATAACGAACTGGACTCAATTTTAACTTGATCACATCTCCTGTTATACTGAACTTCCAATCTCACACAGTATGATGCAGATCAATCCCTGCTGTCTGTTTTACCCAAATGAGGATGGGTTCCCTGCTGCGTTTTCCTCTCAAGGTTTCTTCCTATTACCATCTCAGGGAGTTTTTCCTTGCCTCTGTTGCCATCGTTGCTTATCAGGGACAGTCTTACAGTGCCCTCCATAATTACTGGCACCCCTGGTTAAGATGTGTTAAAAGCCTTAAAATAAATTCAGTTTTTATTGCAGAAGCATATTGTCACACTGAAAATTGTAGAAAAATAATGTGAATATAAAGTGAATTTTAAGGAGAAATAAAAATCCCTGACTAACAAATAATTATTTTTCATTAAATAATTCCACAATTATTAGCACCCCTAACAATTCCTAGAAAATAAATGTAATTGACGTATTTCTGTCATTTCTACAATAGTTTAAAAAGTTGATCAGAGTATCTAGGAACATTTAATTAGTAATTTATCACTTCCTGCTTCCCTGGGGTATAAATATGACGAGACACAGAGGCCATTTCTCTTGTCCACTCTTCAACATGGGAAAGACGCACCATTCAAGTAAGGCAGATGTGTGTCGACCTTCACAAGTCAGGCAATGGGTACAAGAAAATACCCACCCGCCTGCACCTGCCCATATCTACTGTGAGAGGAATCATTAAGAAGTTTTAAAAAAAAAAACTGGAACAGTAGTAAACAAGCCTGGACAAGGATTATGGAGGGCACTGTATCATTCTGATTCATACATGTTCACTTTTCATACAAACTTATATAATTCTTTTGATTGTGTAAAGCTGTAAAATTAAGTCTTATACAAATAAAATTTTATTGAATTGAATTCAATTAATGTATGTGTGTGTGTGTGTGTGTGTGTTAGAGAGAGAGAGAATGAGATGATACTGTCTTGATTTACGCTCTAGCTGCTCCGTTTTTTTTTCACGCTGTCACTTTACCTCCATGTGCTCATGTTTACACTAACCTGTCTGTGTCCTTCCCACGCCCCCGCTTCCGCTCGTCTGCACACCTGTCTCGTGCGTTCTTACCTCAATTTTCTTGCGTTGCCAAGTCCACTTTGTTTCTCGTTTTTGCTTTTTGCCTCTTGTCTCGGATTTGTTTGCTCCGCTCTTTGATCTCCCGGTTTTTACCTCATGCTTCCTCTTCTGGTTTTTCGGCTTCTCATTCACTTTTTCGGATATATCGCCTTGCTATTTGATCTTACGGTTACTGAAACTCTGCTCGTCTTTTTTATTTCGACTCTCGCTTTCCGTTTTGGCTCTGACGTTTCGCCGACTGTCTTTTTGGTTTCCGACCATCACTTTCGCTCCTCGACCATGCCCCCTTCCAAGTCTGTTGTTTCTCTTTCGCGTTTGGATCCATCTCGCTCCGTGTGGCCTTGTGACAGAATAATCCAGCCGTGATATGGATCTAGCGGATTTTGACTGCATGAGAGCGACCCTAGAGAGCCAAGGCGCCCTGCTCGGAGCAACAGGAGCTGCACTCCAATAAGCAGTTACTGGCAAATGTCACTTCCAAAGGCTCAGACTATCTCCAGCATCAAGTGGGACTTCTGGTGAGCAACAAGAGCCATGCCTCCCTGCTCCCTCCACCTATGAAGGAGATCCAGGAATGTGCTGCTCCTTTCTCTCCCAGTGCTCGCTCATCTTTGAACTCCAGTCCTCCATCTTCACCACGGAAAGTTCTAAAGTGGCATACGTCATCACACTTCTCACAGGACGAGCCCGGGAATGGAGCACGGCGCTCTGGGATGCCCACGACCCCTGCTGCTCCAATTACGAGAGCTTTGCCAAGGAAATGAAGAGGGTGTTTGAACGTTCATGTCATGGCAGGGAAGCTGGACGTAAACTACTGAGACTCTGACAAGGCACACGCTCAGCCTACGACTACGCCATCGAGTTCCAGACCCTGGCGCTTTCCAGTGGATGAAATGACCGAGCTTAACTGAGACACTCAAGAATGAACTAGTCTCCCATGAACTACCCTCATCACTCCAGGGGCTAATTGATTTGGCCGGCCAAGTTGATTCACGTCCCCCGCCTTCGCAGACCTGCCCGGTTTTCTCCACCCAGGGCACTTCCTTGAAGTAAGGTAGGCTCCAAGAAGGCTCCCAGACCAACCTCGTCTGCTCCCTGTCCTCCTCATCCATGAGCAGCACGCACACGTGGTGCAGGCGCTAGTCGACACAGGTTCGGACCGCAACCTCATCAACGCGGCTTCAGCCAGGGCTCTGGGGATCCCCGCACTGCCCTTGGAGACTCACCTCAAGATTCAGGTTTTAGACGGGAGTCTGCTCCCATCTATCACTCACAGAACCCCTCTCATTGGCCTCAGGGTCTCAGGCAATCACTCTGAGCAGATGTCATTGTTCATCATGGAGGGATCCCACGCCACGATTGTCCTGGGGCTGCCCTGGTTAATCCGCCACAACCGACAGATCGATTTGGCCAGGAACTCGATTCTGGCCTGGAGCTCATCATGTTCCATGACCTGCCCCCGCAGGGGAACCACTGGACCTCACGTTCCCACAGAATACCATGACCTCAAGGAGGTTTTCAGTAAATCCCGCGCCATCTCCTTGCCTCCCCACCGCCCATATGACTGTGCCATCAACCTGCTCCAGGGGACCACACCACCCAAGGGCCGCCTGTACTCATTGTCTCCCAAGGAACACCAGACTATGAACCAATACATCACTGAGTCCCTTGCAGCAGACATTTTTCGAATGGAGAATTCGGAGACGAATGGAAGACGGCCTTCAACATACCCACAGGACACTACGAATACCTGGTGGTCCCCTTTGGCCTGACTAAGGCCCCCGCCGTCTTCCAGGCCCTTATTAACAACGTTCTCAGGGATTTCAACTCCTCAGTATTCGTTTACCTCGACGACATCTTGATCTTTTTTCTCGGGACCTGGAGGAACACCAACACCACGTTCGGCAGGTACTGCAGAGACTGCTGGAGAACAATCTTTTCATCAAGCCAGAGAAATGCGAGTTCCACGTCATGTCCACCATGTTCCTCTGGTTCGTCATTGGCCCCAAAGGCATCAAGATGGAATCCACCAAACTTCAAGCCATTGCAAGCTGGCCCACTCCCACCTCACGACAAGAACTTCAGAGATTTCTGGGCTTTGCCAACTTTTACCGCTGCTTCATTCGGGGTTACAGCTCTATAGCTTCCCCCTTAACGACTCTCACGTCCCCCAAGAATGACTTTCACTGGAACTTGGAGGCCGAGAGGGCCTTTGCTGAACTCAAGGGTCGATTGACATCCCGGACCCGTCACGGCAGTTCATTGTGGAAGTCGACGCCTCCAGCACAGGGGTAGGGGGTGTCCTGTCCCAGAGAGCTTCACATGATAACAAGCTGCACCCCTGTTCCTTCTTCTCCCTCCGTCTAACCCCCGCCGAAAAGAACTATGGCATCAGTGATCGTGAGCTCCTGGATATCAAGTTAGCTCTGGAAAAATGGAGACGCTGGCTAGAGGGGACAGAGATTCCCTTCCTGGTCTGGACTGATCATAAGAATCTCGAATATCTACGGGGCGCCAAGAGACTCAATGCCCACCAGGCTCGATGGTCCCTGGTTTTCGGTAGATTCAATTTCACCCTCTCCTATCGTCCAGGATACAAGAACTTTAAGCCTGACGCACTCTCGAGGCAATTTACAGCCTCACACGACACCCACACCAATGACACAATCCTTCCTCCTCCCTCCTTGCTCGCCGCCACGGAACTCAAGCCCTAATCCACGAGCCAGGGCCTAGCAACGTTCCCCCTAAACGCCTCTTCGTTCCTCTCTCCCTGCGTTCCCAGGTCCTGGAGTGGGCCCACAGCTCCAAACTCTCGTGCCATCCTGGCGCAATCCGCACCCTGGCACAAACCCAACAGCGATTTTGGTGGCCCACACTCAAGGAGAATGTCTCCAGCTTTGTGGCAGCATGTGACATCTGTGTGAGGTCCAAACACTCCAACACAGCCCCCGCGGGTCTCCTCGGGCCTCTGCCGATTCCACACCGCCCATGGTCCATCATCGCCGTGGACTTGGTTACAGGGTTACCCGCGTCCAATTGCCACACCTGCATCATGACGCGGTGGTGGATCGACTTTCGAAAGCCGCTCACTTTGTTCCGTTGCCAAGTCTGCCATCTGCCAAGGAGAGCACCGAACTCATGATCAATCATGTCTTCAAGCTCCAAGGTCTCCCACAAGACATTGTCTCAGATCGGTGTCCACAGTTCGCCTCACGATTCTGGAAGGCCTTTTGTAAGCTGATTGGGGCCACTTCCAGTCTGTCCTCAGGGTTTCACCCCCAATCAAACGGCCAGAACGAGAGGAGGAACCAGTCCCTCCCTCGAAGTTGCCCTGAGGTGCATGACTTCCCGGGATGCTACTTCATGGAGGAAGTTCCTGCCTTGGGTGGAAGAGTAATTCCACTTTAACATATACCATGCAAGCACATCATAAACTTCATACAAGAATGACTGGGATATCCCAAAATGACTGAGCATAAGGTACAACAGCTGAAGCGTGACAGCAGGCAACAAGGGGCACAACTAGGCCTCCACAGCACCTCACCATTTCTTCAACTGTGTAGAGACACTCACATGCATGCACACACACATGTGAAAAGGAGACCGCCACCAGTACTACATCCCGCCTTAAGCACTCGGCTCCTGTAACCAAAAAAGTATGTTATACAATTCTCTCAGTATTATCGTCGATGCCCTGTGTAAGGGTTTTAGTACATAATGTTAGGACATCTTAATGTGGACAAAATACCTGATGCATTTTCCACCATTAATATGTAGGGTTTACAATAAAATAGACCAAGAATGGCTGCTGCATTCTATACCTCTATTATGTAGTGTTTAGCTCTGGGTCAAATGGGCAAATGTTTAAACTTTAAAATACATTACCAAGACCATAAGACTAAACCGAACAGGTCTTTAGAAAGAAACAAGAATTTATTTGACTAATCTACGATACATAAAACTACGCTACTTGAACACACGTACGCGCACACACAAACATACCAACAGTATGAACGTTGAAAGTTAATGAAGTTCATCTAGTACTGTTTAGTAGACCAAAGAAAGTCACAAGAGCAGAGGCTTCGATTTAGTCTTATGGTTTTAGTTATGAACAAGCACCATTTTTCAGCAAGGTATGCAGCTTTGTTTGTATGCTTGCGTTACGTTTCGTTCTCATGGTTCGCCTCCAGTGAAGGGAATCACAGCGTTGCTGATTGGTTGGTGCACTGTGGTTGAAATTACGTCTTTTGGGAAAGCCCTTCGGTGAGGCTTGGTTGCCTGGTTACCGATGACGTGCTCTGGAACTTCTTCTGTTGGTTTATTTGTTGCAAGACAAATGTAGTTTTGGCACGAAGTCTCATTGAGATTTCTCGGAGAGCGGATGACGTCAGCAAAGGCAGTGTAGCACCTGCAAGGGCGGAAGCCAGAGCGGCGAGCTTGCTTCTTTCATGATGAAGATCAACGACGACATGTAGATGAAGATATAGATGTGTTTGGACGCACTCGGACACTGAGTTTTGACGCTTTGTGTCAGTCCGGCACACGGATAATTGGTCCAATCATATGTGCGGGCTAAGCCACGCCTCACTTGGTTCCCCCTTTTGTGCATACATTAGGCCAGGTTTCGGCTGTCACGTGGGGCGAAGCCGATTGCATTTTAATAGCTTTTATAAAGTAATTTTACATGAGTTCATGCGACCAATTTTCCATGTACACCACTGTTCTTTGATTAAAATTAACTCTCAATTGATACCACACATCCCCTATCTTACACACTCATTTATACCTTACAATATACATGCTGAATATATGTATATAGTATTTTGCCCTACTGGAACATTTAACAGATTGTTTAAATAGTCTTTCTGCTGTATGCCTCTTTGTTCATGTAAAGGCATGTGGAGAAACACGGGACATCATGTGCCCCCAGCACCCTTGCTGCCATAATTCCACAATTCCCTCTATTCGTATACTTCTTATCCCAGTTCTACCATAACAAACCTTTTAGCTTCATTTCCTCTTAAAATGGCTCTTGTGTCTGCTGTAAATACATTTTTTGAGTCGATCATTTAATCTTCTACCAAATTTTAGATTTAAATCACAGACGTAAAATCCACAGTTTACCAGATTATACATGATCTACAAAAGTCATCTGTATAAATCAGAAGAGCAGAGCAACAAACTGCACTGAAAAAAAGAGACTGACCATCATAAGTATTTTTTGTGCAGTTCAAATTGTTTTATGTTCTTAAGCAAATAGTATTAATTTAATGTTATATTTATATCATGTGCCGTGAAACTACAGAGCCAAGGCATTCAAGGTAGGATATAGTGAGTCAATTAAGTAAATGTGTCAATATTTTTTCTCGTGCTCTTCTACGCGATCAAGTACTGTGCGCAAAGCACGGCTGTTTCTTAGAGCATCATTCAACCCACCACGGTAAGTGTGGATGGCAGCATCACGTTTGAACTTGAATATTTAAATTTAAATATTCACTAATATCTTACAATATGTAGTACAATGTCCTTAGGGTTACCAATGATTAACTGCATTATATATTTTTTCTCTTGCTGCTTATTTACCTTTTCCACCTGAAGTTGAAGTTCAAACAGTTTCAAAACGTTTTCTCTGTGAAAGATTTTCAAGTATATGCCATTAACTTTCTTTTATTACTGAACTGACCACACTGCTGTTAATTTTTGTGCATTTTTGTCCTGTAATAACGGGAGAATTTACAATAACGGTGGACAGGTCTTGAGTTGTTCTTACTATTAGAGTTAACCTGCAGCCGTACTAGAAATGGGTAGAGAGAAACTTCACGCAAAATACAAGATACCAGAATGTTCTGGCCCTGTAAAAATGAAGCATAAAATGTTTATGCAACATTAATTATACATCAATTTAATTTTGCGAGTCAAAGTTTTTCATTTTAGAAGTGGTGTATATTTTAATGTTGTTTCATCTGTTGTTGCTGCAGATTGCCTTTAGCAGTGCATAGTGCCATGTCTCTGTCTGTGGCTCTCAGTCTGTGGTCTCTCTGGTGAGTGTCTTCTCTCAAAATAACAGAATTCAAAGTGGCCTTACCCAAAGTTATATTAAGTAATATATACAACATATTAATGCTGTTTGTGTCAGTAAGTTTAACTGTTTTATAAGTGAAGAAAGCAAATTGTGATTTTTTTTTTGTGTGTGTGTGCAGCAAATGGTGCATTGTTTTTGAATGCAGAAATATACTGCCACAAAGAAAAATGTAATACACAATAAATACAAATAGCATCTCTTAAGATTTTTGGACACCCTCTGTATATTGCTGCATTGTTTCAAAAAGATTGGCTTAAGCGACCAAAAACTTCAAAAATCTTTTGAGCCCAAATGTGTACTATTTGTATTAATACAAATTGTTTCAATGTTTTTGTTCTGTTAATTGTTTCTGCAGATTAACCAGCAGACTTAATCTGTGACAATCCAGGAGTCAGCACTTTAACTGTGGGCTCAAGCTTCTGTGGTGAGTGTGTTGCACAAATGCATTTTTTTTAGTCATGGACTTTGGCACTATATAGAACAGAACTCGGAACAAAAGGAATATGTGAGACTCGGGTGAGAGCAGCCCTATGTAGTGGCAATAACTATTTTGTAGTTTAAAGAGCTTGTCCTCTTTCTAAAACACTTTCACATTTTCACATTACCAGTGGCTACCCTCCTTACATTGTCCATGATCTCTTTGAAGGCATTTTGCCTGTTGAAATAGCACATTCTCAAATGACTGATATCAAGGAAGTACATCTTGGATGTCTTGGGTGACATTAACAATTCCATTCTACATTTCCGATACAAGTGGACAGACAAAACAAATAAGCCTCATATTTTGCCACAAAATCTCTCCAGCAAAAAAACCCCCAAAAAACTATATGTGGTAATTCCCATGAAAACTGGAGCTTGTTAAGATTGCTGCTATTTCTTATTGGGCCTAAGATTCCTGAGAATGATCCAGTATGGCAGGTCTTGAGAGACCTAAAGCAGATTGTTGAGCCAGTCTGTTGCATTATTGGAGCAACAACTAATTTCTACTATTAATTAGGTTGTTTGGTCCTCTCGTGAGACTTTGAACCATCAGGTTTGAGGCAAAACACAGTTAAAAAAAAAAAACTCATTAAAGAAACCAGTTGTTTTAAAAAATGTGCCCCTCTCTCTGGCAGTGAAACATCAGTTTATGATCGGGTACCAGTTGTCATCCCCAAATATTGATGAACCATTGCTGGATGTCACAGATGCATCTACTGTCTCTTTAGATTTCTTGAAGGATGAGCTAGATCAAGCATTTAAACAGAGAGATCCTGATCTATCTGAAATAAACCTGGCAAAAAAATGTAAGGAGCAAGGGGATAAACTACAGAACAGGCACGGTAGTTGCTCATGGGTCTGAAGGTGGCTGGCCTGAATTTGGAGAAATCTGTCATATATGTATTTTGCAGAGCTGTCTCCATCTCCGGTGCAAGAACTTGCTCTTGTGAAAGTCTAAACTGGTGGATGAGTATCCCTTAACTGCCTACTTGGTTAGGTCTGTGCGAATCGTGACACTGAAAAGATCCATCTGTGCCTGAGGTTAGTTAACAAATAAAATGCTCTTTGGACAGGTACACTAGCCATGAAAAGGAAGGCACATCCTCTTTCACTTCTACATACATTATAGGTGCATTTCCTTCATGGCACAAGGTAAAAACACCAGGATCAGGTGGATAAAAAGATGGAGGATAAGAGTAAATACTATGGTTTACCACAACATATGTGTACACTGATCAGCCATTACATTAAAACCACCTGCCTAATATTGTGTATGTCTGCCTATACTGTTTACTTGCTGCCTAATATATCCCACCCCTACAGGTGCCACTTTAACACGATAATCAGTTATGCACTTGTGGTGTTAATGTAAATAGTGGGCAAAGGGTGCTAAGTAGGGACTGTGTTGGTGTATTTTGATCATATACAATATATATCTTTAAATAAAACTGATTCTAATCATTTTGTTTATTTTCAGACATTGAACTAAAACCATGACATCAGAGCTATTCTCAGAGTAATCCTAGGTCCAGACAGCTGTGAGAGGGTGGTCTTTTCTGCTGGCCTGCCTTCAGCTGCGACTAAACTGGAAGCTGAGATAAAGAGTCAGTGTAAAATAACATAGAGGCTACAGTTCATGGATGAACATTTTGGCAATTAATTTATGAACTTGACTTCAATGGAAGAAATTTAGGACAAAGCTACAGTCAAGGTTGTATACACATTAGGGCTGCAACTAACGATTATTTTGATTATCGGTTAGTTGGGTGATTATTTTTTCGATTAATCGGATAAAAACTAAATGCTTCTTTAAGTTAATATTTTGCTTATAACTATATAAAACTATAATCAGGGAATTAGTTATGTATAAAACTAAACTTTAAAAAATGCTAAATCCACATATAGAGTTTAATGACCTTTAATTTTGACATTTTAAACCTTAAATTAAAGACAAAGTTTGTTTTTGAACAGTACAACTCCTCTAAATATCCAAAATGTATATAAATAAATAAATAAATAAAAAAGCAAAACAATTGATGTACTCTTATTATGTTGGATGGCATCTGTTATAGTGGCTGCTTGTTGTGGAGTGCATGGGGGATTTCATTTTGAATTAACTCACTTGTGCTGACTTGTCTCTTTCTAAAAAAAAAAAAAAAATCAAAATAACAGCATTTGAATATGCCAAATACAGTTTATTTATTTATTTATTTATTTATTACAATAATTGCAGATATTGCCAGCTGATAGAGAAGGAATAGCAAATCAGAAGTAGTGTGTGGAAGTCTGTGATTGGCTGGTTTGTGGAAGTTTTGTAACACTGGACAAAGTTGAGCGAGCGTACAGGTAGAGTCGAGCGCGCACAGAAAATAAATGTTGCTTGCACGTGAAGGCAAAGTCAAGCGTGCCCAGAATCGAGAAGTCGTGCGTGCGCAGAGAACATGTTGAGCGAGCAGGGGAGACATTGCACACGCAGAATCGAGCTGTTCAGAATTGTGGCAGGAATATAACGCCATAGGCGTGCGCTTTTTCCTGCAGACGCTTCGGTAACCTCCATTGTGCGAGCGGCTGTGTATCTGTGTGTATTGTGGTCGCGCTCTTCAGTAACATGAGCAGTCCAACTAATCGATAACGGCATTCGTTGACAACGAATTTCATTATCGATAATTATCGATTTTATCGATTAGTTGTTGCAGCCCTAATACACATCCTGCAAACATCTTAATGCTGATGCAGATAAACGTGTGGATGGCTCCTTTCCACTAACCAGCCATCCTTATGACACTACATAATCCTCTGGTGACAGCACTCTACCACTCACAACTCCAGAGTCCACTTCTTCACAGTCTTCCTGGCCAGATACGTTTCGTGTTCCCCATTTTTCATATGATACAGAGTTGAAGCTTGAGAAGGCCCACAAAGCTTTAAGAGAAAATGGTACACTGGTGATCCCTGATCCAAAGCTGAGGTCTGATATACTAGAAGAATTGATTCAGGAAATCGTTAAGCACAAAGTGCATGTCTCAGACTGAGAGTTTGACCATCTTTATGAGGCATCCATGTTTACAAGACAAGGGCTCAGCCACTGGCTATGGTTGATGGAAGACTAGTCTTAAATACAAGTTGTCCAACTACTACTCACATCTTTGGAAAGTACGATGTCCTAAAGTATGTGTAAATGCTTTGGCTCATAAACCAGATGTGAAAGGTTGTCCTGCCTTTGGAATTAAGAAACCAAAGAGAGGTGAAGTAGCTTATTGTCCCACCTTATTCCTTGGTGAAAGCTACCAGTCTTTGAAGAAGATAAGGGTGGAGCTCCTTTCAGATATCAAGAATAGAGAGACAGGTAGGGCCAAAATGGGAAAAAAGCATTTGCATTAAGAAGACAAGAAATAATTTGTGATGCTCCCATGATCACAGAAGTACAAGAGAGCTGGCCAGCTCTCTTTAATGTAATGGAGGTAAGTAAAAAATATTTTAGTAATTTCATGCCTTGTGCTATAGATGGTACAGTGGAACCTTGGATTACGAGCATAATTCGTTTCGGAAATTACGCGCGCACACACAAAGTAAGTGTGTGTGTGTGTCGGTGTGGGGCACAGTGTCAAATTACACGCGCGCAAACAGAAGAGAGAGGGAGATGTTGATTATAAGAGACGAGCACTAAGACGCAGCAGGGGATTTTGACAAAGAGGACACACTCGTAAACCACGTTACTCGCAATCCGAGGTTCCACTATATATGCAACTGTTGGACTAATGCTTCGTTTCATTAGCTTGTGGTTCAGAATATTCTAATGAGCAGAAATGTAAGAAGTACATGCAGTGATGTGGTTGGCAGGTGTACAGTCGTGGCCAAAAGTTTTGAGAATTACATAAATATTGGAAATTGGAAAAATTGCTTCTTAAGTTTTTATAATAGCAATTTGCATATACTCCAGAATGTTATGAAGAGTGATCAGATGAATTGCATAGTCCTTCTTTGCCATGAAAATTAACTTAATCCCGAAAAAAAACTTTCCACTGCATTTCATTGCTGTTATTAAAGGACCTGCTGAGATCATTTCAGTAATCGTCTTGTTAACTCAGGTGAGAATGTCGACGAGCACAAGGCTGGAGATCATTATGTCAGGCTGATTGGGTTAGAATGGCAGACTTGACATGTTAAAAGGAGGGTGATGCTTGAAATCATTGTTCTTTCATTGTTAACCATGGTGACCTGCAAAGGAACACGTGCAGCCGTCATTGCGTTGCATAAAAATGGCTTCACAGGCAAGGATATTGTGGCTACTAAGATTGCACCTAAATCAACAATTTATAGGATCATCAAGAACTTCAAGGAAAGAGGTTCAATTCTTGTTAAGAAGGCTTCAGGGCGTCCAAAAAAGTCCAGCGAGCGCCAGGATCATCTCCTAAAGAGGATTCAGCTGCGGCATCGGAGTGCCACCAGTGCAGAGCTTGCTCAGGAACGGCAGCAGGCAGGTGTGAGCGCATCTGCACGCACAGTGAGGCGAAGACTTTTGGAACATGGCCTGGTGTCAAGAAGGGCAGCAAAGAAGCCACTTCTCTCCAAAAAAAAAACATCAGGGACAGATTGATCTTTTACAAAAAGTATGGCGAATGGACTGCTGAGGACTGGGGCAAAGTCATATTTCCGATGTTTGGGCATCTGTAAAAAGGCTTGTCCGGAGAAGAAAAGGTGAGCGCTACCATCAGTCCTGTGTCATGCCAACAGTAAAGCATCCTGAGACCATTCATGTGTGGGGTTGCTTCTCATCCAAGGGAGTGGGCTCACTCACAATTTTGCCCAAAAACACAGCCATGAATAAAGAATGGTACCAAAATACCCTCCAACAGCAACTTCTTCCAACAATCCAACAACAGTTTGGTGAAGAACAATGCATTTTCCAGCACGATGGAACACCGTGTTATAAGACAAACGTGATAACTAAGTGGCTCGGGGACCAAAACGTTGAGATTTTGGATCCATGGCCTGGAAACTACCCAGATCTTAATCCCATTGAGAACTTGTGGTCAATCCTCAAGAGGTGGATGGACAAACAAAAACCCACTAATTCTGACAAACTCCAAGAAGTGATTATGAAAGATTGTGTTGCTATCAGTCGGGATTTGGCCCAGAAATTGATCGAGAGCATGCCCAGTCGAATTACAGAGGTCCTGAAAAAGAAGGGCCAACACGGCAAATACTGACTCTTTGCATAAATGTCATGCAATTGTCGATAAAAGCCTTTGAAACGTATGAAGTGCTTGTAATTATATTTCAGTACATCACAGAAACAACTGAAACAAAGATCTAAAAGCAGTTTAACAGCAAACTTTGTGAAAACTAATATTTGTCATTCTCAAAACTTTTGGCCACGACTGTAGTTTTGATGACAGAAAAATTCTTCTGTGTTGGTCAGTGAGCAGTGGCAAAAAATAAATAAATAAATAAATAAATAAATAAACATGTCATTTAAAAAAAATGCAGAATTCTAGCACATCACAACCATGTCTCTACTGTCAATGTTTCAATCAAAGCGTGACGACACTCTTCAGACCTGCTGAGGGTGTTTGCAAAGTGATCGGGACAGCAGGGCAAGAAGCTTTAAAACATGTCTTTTATGATGACAGTAAGAATTTTGTAAATATTTAACTATATATTGAATATTTGTTTTGTCTTTAGGTCAGTAAAAGATTTAAGTATCTATTACACATGTAATGGGAGATCTTCCTCTGGCATATTGTGGCTGGTTTGGGTATACTGTATATATTACAGTATATAATTTTTTTGTCACATCTTCTAGTGCAAGATACTTTCATTATTGCATTATTTAAGATGCACTGTTATCCAAAAAGTAATGAAATAAAAATGCCATTAATTTCATTTGAATTTCAACTGAGGATTCAAAATGTCTAAAACTATGTTGCCCCTGCACCTAAATTACAACTTGCTGCTTAGTGCAGCAGGTGAAGAAAATTATAAGATCACTTTTACTCAGGAATGGTTAAATCAAGTATAAATTAATGAGGCAATTAGTTTTACAGTCACATAAGGCAACAACAACATTGTGTTTTAAGTTTTAATTTAAGCCAAAACTTTTTTTTTCATCAGTTTTTCCTTTGGTGAACACAGGAGACTGCATTTTATATGGTTTTCATATTGTTTATGTAGATGCCAAAATCACAAGTTAACTGTTACAGAACAGTTTGGAGTTTCTTTTGTCTTTTCTTTTTCGATGCTACAACTGAAAATTTGACTTGTTCTGTTCTTTGCTGTACTTCTTAAGGATGACATAGATGCTATTAGGGAGTGTGTCATAAAAGGTCTCTGCATCTACCTTAACAATTATCCTGACAACCTATTGCAGGAGTATGGGTGAGTTTGTGCTAAAATAAGCTGTGCTACACAAGATGGCGCCGGTGAGGTCGGCTGCCATCGCGACTGCTCCGACCTCTTATACAATTCTTTTGTCTTTTAAGTTAATTTTCAGCAACTTTAATCCGGCAAATTCATCACCATTGAGTGCATTTGGTACGATAGAGATACTCTTATTTCTATTGGTCTACAAGTACTTACAATAAGAAGTTTTTAACTCCGGATCCGAGCTGGCCGAGTGAGATCCTGAGGGGAAAACAAAGGACGCGAAGCGGCGGCCCCGTGGGAAACGAACCGGCGTCATGAACAGGCTGAGAGCCCGTGCACACCGCACACCTCTGCCTCGCATCCTGCTCACACAGCACCAAACGCAACACCGGGACGCTGCGCTTATTGTGGCGGGGGACTTTAACAACGCCAACCTCAAACGCGCAGCGCCAAACTTTTATCAGCATATTACCTGCCCCACCAGGGTGAAAGGACACTGGATCACTGTTACACTACAATCAAGAACGGCTACAAGGCACAATCTCGTCCCCCGTTTGGTAAATCTGACCACACCGCCATCTTCCTCATGCCAAAATATAAACAAAGGCCTAAACAGGAACTTCCAGTTCAGAGGGAGGTCGCGCGCTGGACGGACCAATCGGTGGCCGCGCTCACCGCGTCCGCGTCTCGATGACGCAGACTGGAAGATGTTCCGAAACAGCTCAGATGACGTCAGCGTGTTTACGGAAGCGGTTGTGAGTTTCATCGAGAAACTCACGGATGATACCGTAAAAAAAATGACCACCAGAACGTTTCCCAATCAGAAGCCGTGGGTGGACAAAACCATCCGCGACGCTCTGAGATCTCGCACCGCTGCCTACAACGCGGGACTTGCGTCGGGGGACATGGACCTGTACAAGGCTGCGGCATATAACGTCCGGAAAGCGGTGAAAGAGGCGAAGCAGTGCTACGGGAGGAAACTAGAGTCCCAACTCCAACAGAGTGACTCTAGGAGCCTGTGGCAGGGACTAAGAACGATAACGGATTATAAAGCACCAACATCCGGTATGACGAACACGGACATGACTCTGGCAGACGAGCTGAACACCTTTTATGCTTGCTTTGAGGCTAATGCTAGCGGCGCTAACGGCTGCAGACAGGAAGTCACTGCCTGCACCGGAACCGCGTTCATCATCTCCGAGCATGACGTGAGGAGAGGCTTCAAGAGAGTGAACACCAGGAAAGCAGCAGGACCAGACAGCATCTCAGGTCGAGTCCTCAGAGCCTGCGCAGACCAGCTAGCACCTGTGTTCACAGAGATATTCAACCTCTCCTTATCTCAGTTGGTGATCCCCACATGCTTTAAGGAGTCCATCATTGTTCCTGTTCCAAAGAAACCCCATCCTGCTTCCCTCAATGACTATCGACCTGTAGCCCTCACATCAGTAGTGATGAAGTGCTTTGAACGGCTGGTCAGAGACTTCATCATTTCCTCACTAACAGACACACTGGATCCACTGCAATTTGCATACCGCCTGAACCGCTCTACGGATGATGCCATCTCTCATCTACTCCACACATCACTCACTCACCTGGACACTAGAAGGGGGAATTATGTTAAAATGTTCTTTGTCGACTACAGCTCCGCATTTAATACCATAATTCCCTCCACACTCGCCACCAAGCTGGAGCACCTGGGACTCAGCTCATCTCTGTGTCAGTGGATCTCCAACTTCCTAACTGGGAGACCACAGGCAGTAAGGATGGGCGGCTATGTCTCAGCCTCTCTCACTCTCAGCACTGGAGCCCCCCATGGTTGTGTTCTGAGCCCCCTGCTGTAGTCTTGACACCTATGACTGCGTAGCCACTACGAACTCCACCACCATCATTAAGTTTGCTGATGACATGGTCGTGGTGGGCTTGATCTCTGACAACAATGAGACGGCCTACCTGGAGGAGATTGGAAATCTGGAGAACTGGTGCCAGAGGAACAATCTCCTCCTGAAAGTCAGCAAGACGAAGGAGTTGATAGTGGACTTTAGTACTAAGCAGGAGAGGAACTACAAGACCCCCGCCATCAACGAAAGACCAGTGGAGAGAGTGGACAGCTTCCAATACCTCGGTGTTCACATCATGCAGGACCTGTCATGGTCCTGTCACATCAACACCGTGGTGAAAAAGGCCCGGCAGCATCTCTACCACCTTAGACGCCTGAGAGACTTTAGACTGCCCTCTAAGGTGCTTAGGAACTTCTCCTTCTGCACCATAGAGAGCATCCTGACGGGAAACATCTCAACCTGGTTCGGGAACAGCACCATGCAGGACAGGAGTGCCCTACAGAGGGTGGTTTGATCAGCTGAACGTATCATCTGTACCAAGCTCCCTGACCTTCAGACGATCTACAACAAGCGGTGCTGGACCAAGGCCAGGAAGATACTGAAAGACCTCAGTCATCCCAGCAATGGACTGTTCTCTCTGTTGCGGTCAGGAAAGCGCTTCCGCTCCCTGAAGGCCAACACAGAGAGACTGAGGAGGAGCTTCTTCCTGCAGGCTATACGAGCTCTCAATCACAACACCACATAGGACCTAACACTCACACACTTGCACATTTTGCACACCTCAGGACTGCAGACTTTTTAACTTTTACTTTTTACCAGGACGCACAATCGGTTTACACATGGAACATTGCACATTTGCACACTTGCACATTCTGCACACTGTGAACTTGAATTTCACTACATCCTGGACTGCACTACATCACATTTCCATTACATTTCATTTACCATATATATCCACTATTTTTATTAGATATTCTTTAACTTCTTTATATTTATCTTATTCAAATACTTTATTTCATTTTTATTCTTATTCTTATTCTGTATATTATGTAAATAAGTGTTTCTTTATTTTACATCTCTTATTTCTTTTTTTTGTTGTTGTAATATTGTAGGTCAATAGCAGTCGTATAAGCATTTCACTTCATATCATACTGTGTATGACTGTGTATGTGACGAATAAAATTTGAATTTGATACACTAGATTAAAAAAGATAATAATAAATCTGTTTTTTTTAATGTAAAAACTAGACTAAACCTTGATAAACTTAGCCATGCCTAAGTTAAACAAACATAATAAAAAGAAAAAAGATATAACTTACTCTTAGATTATTTACATTTTATCAGGATATGATTGATATCAACACACTGAAGGCCATAGAAGGCACAACAGTGGGGATCTATGTCCCAGAGGGGCATAGTCATTTCTTGGAATGTATTTTTTAACAAAACTTTGATTTTCTGATATTTATGTCTACTGCCTTGCTCATTGTGAACTGAACTGTGTGGCCTACGATGAGATTTAATTAACAAAGGCTCTGGGCCTTACTTAGGGTGGCATAATCTGATTTTCAACTCTTTGTAAATCTTCCAATTCTTCAGCGCTCTGTCACATATATATTGCAGAATAATCTTGGCATTGTTGCATAGCACTTTAACGTGTTCAGGGAGTTTTGTAAACTATAATACAATGTAGCAAATTGGTGTCCCCAAGTTGAAACACTAATATATGCTTTTTAGTATTTTTAATTTTTAAAAATATTAAACATTTTATGTCGTATTTTACCGTTGCCATTTAAAGTGCAGACACTTGCTCTTGATTAAAGGTTTTGAAACAAAACTGTCATTGTTTTAAGTTATGGTAAGTGTGAATGTTACAGTAACATTCACACTTACCATGGTAGGAGACCAGAATCAAGTCATCCCTGAAATGACCGCCAGATGGCGCAAAGGGACATGTTGCAAAAAGACTGAAATCTCCGCTGCAGAGGATGAGCCTACAGTATATTCACGTTTCATGCGAATTACATCATCTGATTTTTTTCCATTAGTTGTAAAAGCGGACATTTCGCATTCTACAAGTATATATTACTTGTAAAATGCGAAATACGTCCAATCTCCTCCAGGTAGGCCTATACGTCTGTGAGGCAAGTATACACAGATTTTGGTTAATTTTTTCAAGCGCTCAAGTTCACAAAACCATAACGTTTTGTCGTCAGACATGGTAATGCAGTCAGCGTGCACTACTATTCAGCATAAACACTTAAACATAAGCATTTTTCTAGGTTAACGTTAGAGCAAGTGGCCTTGTAAATTTCCATGTTTCAGATGACTATCCATATTTGAGGTGAGTCAAAATATTAAGATTGATTATCAATTATCCCCGGGTAAACTAAGGTAAATTAAGAATGTTTTAAAATATAATGCAATAACTATATTTATTTATTTAATCATGGTTTGTGCGTAGAGTGATTTAAAATTTACTTGAAAGTATCTGATAAATTACAAACTGTAATAAAACAGTATTAAGCACAAATGTATGATATTATGGTGTATAGACATTGAAAAAGCTGTTTACAGGTGAGTGCACAAGTCTAAAGCAAATGCAGTTATAAATTTATTCTGTACATTTAACTACATTTAAGGTGTTTAAGTTGTATGAAAAATAACGTGCAAAAAGAGAAGAACCTTGGATTAAAAAGTAATTTGTGGAAGCAGGCTTGTATATCAAAACACTCCTAAACCAAACCGTATTTTCCCATAAGAAATAATGGAAACGCAAATTATAAAAAAAAATTATAAAAGTAAATACATGAAAAGAATTAATATAAAATATAAAGAAAAAATAAAACAAATTAACCTGCACTTTACGTTGGACACTTGGACAGGTGTATTATATTATACAAGGCATCCTTAATTTACCTTAGTTAAATTTACACATTTTCACCTTACAGCGTGGACACTCCTGAAATAGCTAAAAACTACAGTCTAATGCCACAAATGTAAGCAAATTTTATAATCAATAAAAAATAAAAACTTTGAGAACCATTTTGTCGTATGTTTGTGTTCATTGGATTAAACTAAAACATTAGTATTTTTATTTCTGATATAATAATAATCAGAAAGGAAGGAGGAAATTTCACCTCTCCCAAAAGGAGGGGAAATCCATCCTATGGTGGCCTAAACACCTTGACTTTCTTACAAATAGCGGCTCACATTTCATTTACAATATTATAAACACAGACCTATAAATTATTTAATTTTGTTTTTTCAAAATTATGTGAAATGGCTTATAAAAATGGTAATAAAACGAATAAATTATTGTGTTGATGAATTGGTTTAGTCCTGACTTCTAATTGTGATTGACAGTGGGGGGGTGGGGGTGTGTGTGTGTGCGGAATTAGTTGATTGTCGATTTCAAAATAAACAACGATGGAGAGAAAAAGGCCAAAGCTGTTAGGTGCCCAATTTAGAAAAAAGAGAAAAGAGGAGAAATGAGCAAAAGATAAAGGTATGCAACAATGTTCTCTCTGTATGATTACTGTATCATGTCAATGAAGTTCTAATGATGATTAGTGTTATAACTTTAGGTTTGTTAGCCTTCTTGCTAGCCTAGTCTTGCAGATGAGGAGCTGGCAGAGCAATGCAATACACCAGGCACCACACTGCACTTTGAAGGGCACTCTGATTTGGACAGTAGAGAGCTTGTGCAGGAAATCAAGAACTTCCCTCCTCTGCCATCAAAAACCATGACCCTCCTTGAGCTCATCACTTTTACTCATGAAAAGGATCTATCGGAGATCTACCCCAACTTTTGGACTGCTCACAGAATTACACTTACTCTGCCAGTGACTGTGGCTCAAGCAGAGAAGAGTTTTTCAAAACTCAAGTTGATCAAGTCATATCTGAGATCAACCATGTCTCTAGAACGGCTCACTGGCCTTGCTATCATCAGTATCGATCACTCAACAGGGGAGCAGATCTTGTACGATGACATTGATGATTTTGCATCAAGGAAGGCCAGAAAGGTCAGATTTTAGTTTTTTTTTGTTGTTGTTGTTGTTGTTGTTGTTTCAAGTTCAGTGTTATAAGTCTATTTTTCTGGAGTGTGGTGTGCTTTAGATCATTTATTTACACAATATTATTACAACTATATTTTATCCGTATTGTAAGTTGAGTGATTTGTGAAATAAAACATTGTTTCTGCAATATTATGATGTAGTGTATTTTTTTTTTATTGTGTGAGGGGAGGGGGGGGGGGGGGAGGGGGCGCTCAGAGGCGGTCTCGCCCAGAGAGTAAATCAGTGTAGAATCGCCACTGCTGACTGACATCGGTTTATGTCTGAATTGTATGGTCATTTAGTTTCATTTATTTCAGTTAATAAATCTACTACAAATGGATAAATAATAATAAAAAAAAAATTCTAAATTTAATAGAGTAATTTTAGTACTCTGATTATGCATTCGTTTATGTTTGGCTTGAATTTATATGCTATATGCATTTCTGGTCATTCTCATGTGACCTCTAGCATCAACAAGACATTTTCACCCAGAAAACTGCTGCTCACTAAATATTTTTCTCTTTTTCAGATCATTCTCTGTAAACCTCAGAGCTGGTTGTGTTTGAAAATCCAAGCAATTGCAGAAATACTCAGACCAGATGTCTGGCACCAACAATCATGACATGTTTAATGTCACCTAAATTAACTGATGCTTGATTTGAACTTAAACCAGAATTTCTTAACCATGTCTACATACCCAAACATTTGCATTAACAAGAAGTTAAGGAGATGTGCCTAAAGAAGTGACTAGTAAGTCTAGTTTGTATTATCAGGTAAACGTGCAACTTAATGTTTCATGTTCAGGTTCTTTCTTTGCTATACAGCCCATAATGGTCCTAAAAAAATCTAACTTTTTACGTAAGACTGAGGTAATGCTAAGACAGTTTCATTAAGGCCTTGATGTTTCCAGGAAGAACTAACATAGACTAACCACAACTGCCAAATGCACATGTACACACACACACACACACACGCGCGCGCACGCATGCATGCATGAGGTAGTGGAAGGAGAAACAGTAAACATTTAACATTCCTGAAGTAGCAGCAATGATTTAAAAAAATATTGTGCAAATATTGCAAAGAGCAGTTCAGGTAGGTAGGTATGATTATCAGTCCAGTCTCTTTGTGTTGAGGAGACGAATGGCTTGTGGGTAAAAACGTTGCAAGTATTGTGGATAAAAATGTTGAAGTATTGCAATGTAAATAAACTCAAAGCTATCCAGCTCCATCAATTTCAGGACCCTCTGTTATATTATACTATTGTATATAGGGTATTAATTCTCTATATAATCCCCGGCTACACTGATGCACTTACAGCATACCAGTATTTCACTAGTGTCATTGCACCGTAAGGCAACATGTAAGACAGTAATTAGTAGATTTGCATCTTATTGCAAATATTGCATTTATACATTGTGACAAAGCAGAATATGATATATTAGTGCCTCCATTCTGCAGTGGGGAGTTGTCAGTTTTGATTGAATGTGTCTGATCCAAACCATGCACCCATCCCATCTTTTGTAGATGCATCTAAAGATGTAGATGTTCTAGTCCTGTTTTTAGAGTTGCACCATACACAGTACAGTGTATGCATTAACTGTGATAGAACTTAGTGTAATTTCATGCAGCTGCACATCCTAATGAGTTTATGTGCATTGATGATGCTGGCATTAATTTATATAAAACCAGGCACTTAGGTTTTATCACATCAAGTTGGATCTGTGCTGGTTCCTTCTCCCTTAAGAGATACACACGTGGACAAAATTGTTGGTACCCTTCAGTCAATGAAAGAAAAACTCACAATGGTCACATAAATAACTTTAATCTGACAAAAGTAATAATTTTAAAAAATTCTATGAATGTTAACCAATGAAAGTCAGACATTGCTTTTCAACCATGCTTCAACAGAATTATTAAAAAAAAAAGAAACTCATGGAACAGGCCTGGACAAAAATGATGGTACCCCTAGAAAATACTGAAAATAATGTGACCAAAGGGACATGTTAATTCAAGGTGTGTCCACTAATTAGCATCATAGGTGTCTACAATCTTGGAATCAGTCAGTGGGCCTATATATAGGGCTCCAGGTAGTCACTGTGTTGTTTGGTGACATGGTATGTACCACACTCAACATGGACCAGAGGAAGCGAAGGAAAGAGTTGTCTCAGGAGATTCGAAAGAAAATTATAGACAAGCATGTTAAAGGTAAAGGCTATAAGACCATTTCCAAGCAGCTAGATGTTCCTGTGACTACAGTTGCACATATTATTCAGAAATTTAAGATCCATGGGACTGTAGCCGACCTCCCTGGACGTGGCCGCAGGAGGAAAATTGATGACAAATCAAAGAGACGGATAATCCGAATGGTAACAAAAGAGCCCAGAAAGACTTCTAAAGAGATCCAAGGTGAACTTCATGCTCAAGGAACATCAGTGTCAGATCGCACCATCCGTCGTTGTTTGAGCCAAAGTGGACTACATGGGAGACGACCAAGGAGGACACCATTGTTGAAAACAAATCATAAAAAAGCCAGACTGGAATATGCCAAACTACATGTTGACAAACCACAAAGCTTCTGGGAGAATGTCCTATGGACAGATGAGACAAAAATTGAATTTTTGCCAAGGCACATCAGCTCTATGTTCACAGATGGAAAAATTAAGCATATCAAGAAAAGAACACTGTCCCTACTTTGAAACATGGAGGAGGCTCTGTTATGTTCTGGGGCTGCTTTGCTGCATCTGGCACAGGGTGTCTTGAATCTGTGCAGGGTACAATGAAATCTCAAGACTATCAAGGGATTCTGGAGAGAAATGTGCTGGCCAGTGTCAGAAAGCTGGGTCTCAGTCGCAGGTCATGGGTCTTGCAACAGGACAATGACCCAAAACACACAGCTAAAAACACCCAAGAATGGCTAAGAGGAAAACATTGGACTATTCTAAAGTGGCCTTCTATGAGCCCTGACCTCAATCCTATTGAGCATCTTTGGAAGGAGCTGAAACATACTGTCTGGAGAAGGCACCCTTCAAACCGGAAAAAATGAAAATGAAAACAATGTCTGACTTTCATTGGTTAACATTCATAGAATTCTTATTTATTATTACTTTTGTCAGATTAAAGTTATTTCTGTGACCATTGTGAGTTTTTCTTTCATTGACCGAAGGGTACCAACAATTTTGTCCACGTGTGTATGTAACTTAAACTTCTATAAATGAACCGCAAACATGCAGGGTGACTCTGTCAACAAAATTAAGTAATTTAACAAATTACATTTTGATCTTTAGTGATTTTATTTAGCATGTTTAACACCTTTTGATGTTTCTGGCTCTTTGCTACTGCAAAGACGACATCACACTGCACACTGCTCAGATAAATCAGTTATCTGGGTACACTTTGCCTTTTAGCCAGAAGAGAAACTATAGAAACTTGACCTGATAATTTATTAATGCAGCTAATGGATGCCATTCTATACAAATGTAAGCCTTAACTTCAATAACTAAATTAAAATCTTTTTTCTTCTGATCTGCCTTACCTATCTGATATAGGTAAACACTGATACACAAAGAAAACATTTACTTACCGCACATCAAACAAAGTGGTTGCAGCTCCATCCTGTCACACTGATGACTGACTGATTAGTGGTCTGACTTAAAGCCACTACACTTCCTGTTCCTTACACACACAGAGAAAAACCTCCCTTTATGTCCATGTTGATGTGCTTTTATCCCGTGAACCCTACATCTATGAGCGTTGAAACAGATAACAATATATAAAGCATAACTTTGCACCTTGCAATGTAGAGGTCATTTTTCCGGTGCACTTCTAGGCACTACACCTATGAACTAAATTCATGGTATTGCCCATACTATACTAGATGCCATAAAATAAAAATAAAATACTGCCATATATTATTATCAACATAAAATAATCCACAAAAAAAGTTTAAAATTAGATAATTTGATTATTTGAACTACCATCAAGAACGCAAATGCATCAGCAAGGATGGTGAGGCAGAGGGGGATGCACTGCTGAGCTATAGAAAGGCAGAGAGGGATGCACTGCTATGCTAGGATAGAAAGGCAGAGAGTGATGCACTGCTAAGTTAGAAAGGCAGAGACATGCACTAAAAAAAAAATTATACTTTGGGTCAACTTAAAAAAATACTTAAATAATAAATAAATAAAAATAAATAATCTCAATCAAAAACAAAAGTTATTACAATGCCTTAGGCCAGTAAAACTTATTTTTCTGGTTTGTAACAACTTGATTATATCACTTCATAAAAAAATAAAATTACATACAATTACATACTTAATTGTATGAATTATACGTAAAAATCAATATATAGTCTTTTTCTGAAATAAAAAATGTATGTTAATTTATGTTGATTGTAATCCAATTCTCTGTTTTCTGACAACTTAAATCTTAATATGAATGTAACCAAAAACATATTTAAAAACATTAATAGAGAATTTTTGACACACTCATTAAAAGTGTTCTGCTTTAGATGAAACTAATAAAATTGATTTTTTTTAAAGTAACAGTTATAAATGAAGACAATGAACAAACAAATTCTCTGCCAAAAACATTTATTACCATCCTTGAAACCATACATTTCCTTTTCTTTGTGTTGTACTATTAAATTATTTCTCCAATTAAAAGACAGAAAACAAAAATAAAATAAATAAAACACAATGCATTTTTAATGACTTAAGCTTAAGAACTATATAAACCTATTTGCTAACCATGTGAAAACATGACAATTGTTTGACAAATGTAATATTTTAAATATTAAAATATTTTCTGCAGGGCCAAGAAACTGTGTTTGAGCAAACCAGGATAGCTCAAGTTTACCGCATAGATGAGGCCAAACAACATGGCACATTCACGTGCGATTTATGGAAACTCAGCAAGTCACAATCCCGATTTCCTGTGGGGACTGAAGGCTGACTTTTCCTTTTCCTCTTCGCTGAGGACAAACAGGGCCATCATGCACTTCTCATGTTCTGCTTGACCTTTCTGAACAACCTAATAAAAGAGAGGACATTTGTTATACAAGTTGCGCAAAAAAACACCTAGGAATATGGTGCATCACATTTAAGTTAAATTTAATTATGTCAGTAAAGAGGCCAAAACAACTGACATACATATACACATATCATATATTACATTATATTGCAAAAAAGTATTTGCTCGCCTGCCTTCACATGCATATGAACTTGAGAAACATCCACTTCTTAATCCATAGGGTTTAATATGATGTTGGCCCTTTGCAGCTATAACAGCTTCAACTCAGCAAACACATTCCTTAATATAATCTGTGTTCAGGTCGCGAAACCGTTGGAGGTTCATAACTCAAAACAACTCCCAAGCTCCTGTTCTTCTCCACGTTATCTTTTAAAAACATTCCAGACTAGATGTAACCGCTCCTGCACCCTCCTTTTCGTTGCTTTTTGTGTGTGCGCGCGCGCGCATATATACACTTCTGTCTTCCACAATAAGCTTTAAACATCTCACTGATCACTGACTTGTGTGTTTCATTGAGAGGTTCCCTGGGGCCCAGGCGGGACAACAGAATACGGGCGGAGCACTGAGTAGACCAAAGGGGGTCTCCCAAAAAACAAGAAATCCTTACACTCAGTCTGCAGGATGAAAAACTTGACACACTGTCTAGACATTGTCCTCATCATACATTATTCTTATAACAAAAGACATCAGAAATTATTTAAGCATCTTCCTGGTCTACTCACGCTAATGAAGACACATATGTAATAAACATTTACTCACAGGTCATCACACAGAGTGGCCGGTGATCCATCATGTCTGAATGACTGATCAGAGGTCTGTGTTAAAGCCACTAAAGCCATGTCCTGTGCTCTTATACACAATAAGAAAGGGAGAAAAACTTAATTCAGAAAAAAAATTCAACTCTTTTAGCCTAGTAATAATAATAACATATAATCATTAGATTACAGAATCTAACTTTCTTCAACTCCTGATCTTGTACAGTTCCCCTTCTACTTCACTCGGTTTCATAGTTGTTTTTTTTTTTTTTACAGGGCATTCAGTAGACCTTTCTGGGCAGGCTTTTATCTAATCTGGTCGATTTATTAAATTTTTATTAATTATCTTTCACAATGTGAATGTTCTCTATCCTGTCAGATTTACTTCATGTCCTTGGGGTGTGATGCACTCCATAAAGAACAGAAAGGTTCACTGAACATCCTGTCAGGTTTTCCTGTAAAGTTGTGAGCCAGGACTTCTGCTGTTCACAAAATTCAATTCAATTTTATGTAGCGCTTTTAACAAATTTCATTGTCTCAAAGCAACTTCACAAAATGAAAAGAAAATTTATGGAAGTGTGTATGAGTGAGAAAAATATGTGTCTTGATAATAATGAGATTGTCCCTGATAAGCAAGCCAAGGCTCACGGAAATGATGGAAAGGAAAAACTCCCTGAGATGGCAAAAGGAAGAATCCTCGAGAGGAACCAGACTCAACAGGAAATCCATCCTCATTTGGATGATAACGGATCACAGGAATTATATACCGACATTATGTGTGTTAGGCAGCTCAATATAACAGAAGATGTCTAAGTTAACATGGAGTCCAGTTCAGCACCAGAATGAGTCAGCTGGTGCAGAGGGGGTCTGGATCACTGGGAGGTCAGGAGCTGCATGTGTAGATCCAAAATATCGTAAAGCAGAATCCAGCTGGTGCTTCTCTAAGCCTTAGATCCTCACAGGTTTGGCCTTTGTCTACTAGAGCTGGCACAATCTCCGGATAGCTCGGGATGGGTAGAAAAATAAAAAGCAGGTGGAAAAAATTTGTCTTGTTGCCGTTCAGGATATTAGCAGCACTAGATGAGAGTGTGCATTTAGATGTACTGGAGTATGAGGTTATGGGATGAATTACGTGTAGTGTATGTCAGAGTAAAGAGATTCATCTTGAGTCTACTTTTAAACTGGTAGAATGTATCTGAGCCCCGAACACTGTCAGGAAGGCTATTCCAAAGCTCAGGATCTTAACATGAAAATGTCCTATCCCCTTTTGTAGATTTGTATATTCTGGAAACAACTACCAGAAGTCTGGAGTTTTGCAATCTTAAGAAACATGGTGGATTGTAGTGTGTCAGAAGACTGGCTAGATACATGAGATCTAAACCATTTAGAGTCATATACAATACAGACCAAAAGTTTGGACACATCTTCTCATTCCAAGAGTTTGAATTTGTATTATGGCAAGAAAAAAGCAGCTAAGTGAAGAAAAACGAGTGGCCATCATTACTTTAAGAAATGAAGGTCAGTCAGTCTGAAAAATTGGGAAAACTTTGAATGTGTCCCCAAGTGCAGTCACAAAAACCATCAAGCGCTACAAAGAAACTGGCTCACATGCGGACCGCCCCAGGAAAGGAAGACCAAGAGTCACCTCTGCTGCATCCGAATCACCAGCCTCAGAAATCGCAGGTTAGCAGCAGCTCAGATCAGAGAGCAGGTCAATAAATAACACACTAAAGAACACTCCTTTTGGTCTGTACAGTACGTAAGTAATGTTAGTTTGTTATTAATTGTAAAATGAACAGGTAGCCAGTGCAGGAATGATAATATTGGGATTATATGATCATATTTTCTTGATCTGGTGAGAACTCTGGCGGCTGCATGTTGGACTAACTGTAGCTTGTTTATTGAGGATGCAGGACAACCAACTAGTAATGCATTTACAGTATTCTGAACTAGCTTTTCTGCACCAGATACAGATAAAATGTTCCTAACACCTTAGAAATATCACCTAAGCTAAGGTGAAAAAAGGCTATTTTTGTAATATTGGAATTATGATTTTCAAAGGATACGTTAGTGTGTAATAATATGCCCAGGTCTTTGACTGCTGGGCTGGTAGTAATTGTACATCCTTCTAGACGCAAGATGAATTGTGAGAGCTGTTGTGTACTGGTTTAAGGGAACTTTAGGGAAGTTAAAGTGCCACTGCCACATCACATAATAATTGCCATGAAATTAAACTTATGCAGAAGTGAAATCAATCAAAATTCTCTCCTAATTGCTATATTTAAACATAATGATAATAAGATAGGAAGTGATGTATCTGCAGGGAGAAATGTGTGTACCAGTGTACAATTGTGCTCTCTCTGTCTTTGACACACACACACACACACACACACACACACACACACACACACACACACACACACACACACACACACACACACACACACACACACACACACACACCCCTCCATGCTATTCAGCAAGTCCTCTGCAGACGTCAAACTCAATATATATATATTGAACACAGCACTATTTTAATAACAATTGGTATCAGGTTTCCCTCTGAAACATGCGGTGTGGATAAAATTCAAATTCAATTTAAAAAAGATTTTAAAATAAACACTTATTTACATAATATACAACAATAAGAATGAAATTGAAAATAAAATAGAATAAGACAAATATAAAAGAATAGCTAATAGAAATATATAAAGTAAATGAAATATAATAGAAATGTAATGTAGTGCAGTCCAGTACTGTAGTGTCCAGTTATTGGCAGGATAATGTGCAAGGCTGCAGTTCAAGCTCACAGTGTGTAAAATGTGCAAGTGTGCAAATGTTCCATGTGTAAACGAATTGTGTGTCCTAGTAAAAAGTAAAAGTTTGCAGTCCTGAGGTGTGCAAAATGTGCAAGCGTGTGAGTGTTAGGTCCTATCTTGTGTTGTGATTGAGAGCTCGTATAGCGTGCAGGAAGAAGCTCCTCCTCAGTCTCTCTGTGTTGGCCTTCAGGGAGCGGAAGCGCTTTCCTGACCGCAACATAGAGAACAGTCCATTGATGTGATGGCTGAGGTCTTTCATGATCTTCCTTGCCTTGGTCCAGCACCGCTTGTTGTAGATCGTCTGAAGATCAGTGAGCTTGGTACAGATGATGTGTTCAGCTGATCGAACCACCCTCTGTAGGGCTCGTCTGTCCTGCATGCTGCTATTCCCGATCTATTCCGGATCAATTGGTATTTTCCTTTCTTGATCTGTTTCCACATTCTTATAAATGTTCTTGAAAACAAAATATTTCTCTGTCCTGAATTTTTCCTGAATACCATTAAACTGTCTCTTGATCAAACTCTCAGTCCTGTCTTCCCAGATACCTCTTACTTTTGGAAAATTAGCATGTCAAAATGCATGGAAGCAGCTCTTCAAATGGCACAGAGGTAGCAGTTGCTGTTATTTTGCAGTGTGTGCAGAGTTTATACTGTATATATAAAATGTTACTCCTACATTTAAAAACAAGTATGACGTATGTGTACATCTTTGGGTGTTAATGCTAAATGTATGATATAGTTTGTATTATCAAGTAAAAATGCAGCTGCATGTTTGATATTAGAATTTTGAGTCCAAAGTTGCATGTCCAGTAGGATATGCAAATTAAAATTTAGCATTAAATTGCCATTTTCCTTATTACATTTTAATTTTCACACAGAAAAGCTTTCATGAAAGTAATTGAGGCTCAGGTAATGCTGAGGTAGTTTAATTTAAGACATTTTGTTTCCAGGAAAGAGCCACTAACCACAACTGCGAAAAGAAAAAGCACATTCAAACAAACTCTCACTCAAGCTCACAAGCTGCACACTGTGTCTAAACAATTAAGATTACCAACAGATTAAACTTTATATATCTATAGCTCAGTGGCTAAGGCATTGGTCTATAGTTCAGAAGGTCGCAGGTTCAAACCCTATGACTACCAATTTGCCACTGTAAACTCTGGATAAGGGTGTCTGCCTAAATGTAAGTTATGATAATTTTGCACTGAATTAACTCTTAACTCTTAACTTTATTTTGTAGGGCTGCACAATTTGTTCAAAGTATTACATTGCGATTATTTTGTCAAATTGCATGTTAAACTGACCTATTAAATGTACCCTTTTGTGATCAACCATATTTATCTAGGCAAACAATGGCACAAAGAAGATGCTTGCCAACATTTATTCATCACCTCAAACATAAAATATTATATATTGACAATCTCCTCAAATTCCTATTTAGATTTTGATGGAATTATTTGTGTAGCAATAGTTATTTACAGTATTTGCTAAATGCTTACACACTGAAAGTCAATGCATAGACAAAAGCATGTAAACTATAATTTTTGCAACCTTGCCCTAAAATGACATCAAAATCACAAGTCTTCTGCTTTCTACATTACACTAGATTTAACAGTGTACTGTAGTTGTTGCATATTATACATATTCAGCACTGCAGTAAAATACAATCCAATACAACATAATGAAATCTTACAATTTTAGGTTTATGTTAAAGGGCATAATAGTGTGAATGGTATGTAGTTATGTGACTGTGTACAGTATAACATACTGTACTGTATACTAAAAAAAAAAATCAATGGCGTCATGTTCTTGAATTTTCATCAGAAGTGCCAGATGATCTCATGTGAGTGGAGTCCCATTAATCCATCAACTGTGTTTGGAAACATCACCACCTGCCTACATCTACTATGAAAGCAAATCATTGAGAGTTCACACTTGTTGAATAACAGAAACAATGTAAGAGTCACATTGTTTGAAGACATTGAGTATGACTACATGCAAGCAAAAGTTACTGCATCATACTGTAATATGTAAACAGTGATGGCAGTAGATTGAGTCCTACTGGCACTGCGTGTAGCATGTATTCATACAAAGCAGTAAATGATGGACTCATGCCTCCGTTCTGCAGGTGGTGGCTGGGAAGGTTTCAGATTTTAACTGAATGTGTGTGCCTCATCCTTGTGTGAAATTGTAGACATCCTAGTTCTATTTTTGGACTTACACCATAATCAATTTTATTGCTAAAGTCTAGACAATGTCCTAATCACATATTTAACTCATTTTTTAAAACTCATTAATCAATCTAACGAAGACACAACGAAATAATGTACTCACAGATCATCACACAGCTACATCTTGTCACACTGACTGACTGACTGATCAGTGATCTGAGTTAAAGCCACTATACTTCCTGTGTTTTCACACACACAGAGAAAGAGAGGAAGACTTCAATTTATGTCCAAGTCAATGTATGGAACCTCTGTGGGCCTATAAATTATCACAACAATCATGACCTTATTTTACTGCTCAACTTCTATAGTTCCAAAGGTTCATAACTGATCTCAACAGAACATCCAGTGGACCTGTCTGGACAGACTTAAGTTATGTTGGATTTGAGTTTTCAGTATTTGAGTTTGATACATTTCATAAAGATCAGAAAGATTCATGCTGGTTCATGAAATGATATGCTGTCAGAATCTGCTATAAAGTTGGAAGGGCTTCTGTAAGAAGAGTTTATTTTTGTTACAAAGAACAATGTTTCAAAAATAAGGGAAAACACTAATTATACCAAAATAATAATTCCCCATTGATTGAGTTATTAGACACATTACTGTATGTGGTTTGCATGGACTGTATATGAAGGAGCTAATTTTAAAAACTAAGCATTGTTTATTTAGTTATTAAGCATTAAGATTATGGTTTTAGGTATAACATTAATTAACCTCAAAAATTAAGTGCGTCATAATAGTGCAACAGGCAGCAGTTCACAGCACCTCACAGCACCAGCATCCTCTGTTTGATTTTGAGCTCAGGTTAGTGTCTGTTTGGAGCAGCATGTTCTCCTCAGGTTCATATTGCTTTATTTACAGGGTTCTGTGGTTGGACTAAATTGCTCCTGTGTAAGCACGTGCACATGGTGTCCTGCACTGGACTGACATTCTTCTGAGTGTGTTTTTGTGGATCACACACATTGCTGACGATTAATGAATTTAATAAATGACGTCCTATAAAGTTTGAAGACAAATGTGTGTGTGTGTGTGTGTGTGTGTGTGTGTGTGTGTGTGTGTGTGTGTGTGTGTGTGTGTGTGTGTATGGGTGTGTGTGTGTGTGTGTGTGTGTGTGTGTGTGTGCGCGTGTAGAACCTAGATTTACAGTAGATAAAGATATATTAGGTATTATCAGGTAAAATTGCAGCTGTATGATATTTAGGTTCATTCTTACTGCATAGACCATAATAGTTACAGCAATAGCACATTATATGGTTTCGGTCAGTAGCCTCAGGAAGTTTGAGGTAATGCTTACATAGTTTAATTTAGACCTTTCTGTTTCCTGGAAAGACCAACAAAGACCAACAACCACGGCAACAACTTCACACGTGGACACACACACACACACACACACACACACACACACACACACACACACACACACACACAGAGGAAGAGAGAGAGCGAGAGAGAGAGAATCCCCGTCGCATTTTCTTATTCTGTGGCAATCTATTTACATTATGTGAAGTTTTGGGGAAATTTCTGGACTTTTTTTTTTTAACAAAATGGTTCTATCTACTGAATGAAATGGAATGTGTTAAAAGGTAAAAACCCAGCACTGTGTCAAACCAACCCAGTTCGTGTTCTGTTCAATACTGTTAAGGTTGGTCTGTTTTTTTAAGCCAGCAGTTTTTAGAGTGTACAGCTGAAAACCAAGAAATCACTAATTTATCAACGAATGATTAAAATGATCAGAATCAGTCTCCTGCTATTTTATATTATAATCTTAGATTATAGTCTATTTCTGCCGCTGTTCTGTGGCAAACTTTATGCATGCGGTTGAGCGCTGATTAGACTACGTAGGAAATTAAAGAGGACGATCACGATGGCTGCTCAACATCCCGGAGCCCAAACCTCATTTAAATAAAATTAACAAATATTGTAAGTAAAGAACAATAGCATTTTATTTAGACTATAAAAATAAGTCTGCATCTATTTTTAGGTTTGCCAGCTGCCACTGTTCTTATATGGCTCTTTGTCAGAGTAAATCATTCAGTGACAACCCTGTAAATTCCCATGTAAAACATGTACATCTGCCTTAATAAATCGTTTATATATATATAAATATATATGATGTGGGGGGGGTATGATGTGCTGATGACGTATGGTCTGTTTTTGGGAGTTGCCACTCTTTGTTATCCGAGTGTGTTGTGTGTGTGTGTGTGTGTGTGTGTGTGTGTAATGTCATCTGTGTGGCATAATATTCATATAGTCCACGGTGATAGCGCCACTTAGCAGTAAAGCCAGCAAACGCGATAGTAAAATTATTACTCCGGTTGAATACCATCTGTAGCAGGTTTATAGATGCAGTTTGTAAAACTCAAACAACACTATCATAATTTTTGCTGCCTGTCTTGCATTAACATTTATGCTATTATTGCTAGTACTCTGATTTAAATGAGTTTAAATATGAAACCAGACCAAGTATTTACTAAGCATTTCAGAACCACTTCTAGGAATTGCACTCAAGCTCAAAGTAGGACATACTCTTACTTTCAGCGAGGAGCAGGACTGCTCATACTGTACTGTAGGAAAGCATGCCATATCACTGTTTATGTCACTGGGGACGACAAAGTAGGCTACATATTATAGTTGGAGTTTTAAAAGGTTTTTGTAGGTTTAAATGGTGGAAAAGTGAAATGGTGAAATCAGCATCAGTTGTGTGAAAGCTTTATGCACATAAACCAAACTCACAGATGCATGACTCACTGCATGACGCTATCCTCATCAGACTGTTCCACTCACAACTGTTTTCAGCCCCTATAATAGAGTTGTGTAGGACTGTCATAATCGGATATAAGCGATTTAAAAAAGAAAACAAAAGAGGAGAGAGGATGAGACCATTTTGCATCTGGAGGTAGTAAAAGCTAAAAAAATAATTAAAGGAAAATTCGGCCTTACTCTTGCCTCTAAAGATAAAAAGAGAATGGACGGCAATTTGTAAAAGCATCAGTGTCACAGTGAAGTGAAGTGGGCTTATAAACTCATAAACCAAATCATGTTTTCCCATAAGAAATAATGGAAACTCAAATCATTGGTTCCACAACCCCAAAAAATAAATACATAAGAATAATTCATATAAAATATAAAGTAAAAATAAAACAAATTAACCTGAACTTTACCTTTAAAAAAGGTAACAACAAATAGTGACATAAGCGTTTCCATTTGTGCGCATGTGTCAGGGATAACCCCTAGAGGGTGCCAAAGCGCCCTGTGATTTTGTTTGTAGTTCCTTTGTTTAAACTTCAGTTCCCATGTGGCAACTCGGTCAGGTGACCAGGGGGCGCTCACCTGAACCGAGTTGGTTATTAGTTTTATTATAAATAGTTTGGTTTCATTTAGTTTCTGGTCTTGCGTCTGTTAATTTATCTTGGAAAATGTCTGCATGGTTTAGTTGTGTCTTTTGTTTCATCTATTCGTGTTTTAGTTTCAGTTTCCTTATAAAGTATATTTGTTTTGTTGAGTTTCCCTGACTTTTTGTTCAATAAACATCGTTTCCCCTTTAAAACCTGGATCCTCTTGCAGTTATGCCTCGCACCACACACCGTGACAGAACGCAAGACCCCAAAAGAGGCATAGCAGAGGAGCCCTTCCCCCTGGAGATTCTTTTGGGGGGGGCAACGATGTTTGGAGTTTGGGAAACCGACGCGGAAAGCAGGAGGGGAACCAAACGGCGTAGTGGAAGGCGGAGAAGGAAACGGGACAGGAAGGAGCAAGGCGAGCACAGCGAGCTGCCGCCGCTGCACAGTGCCATCGAGCACAGCAAGCTGCCGCCGCACCGCGCCTTCGTTGTGGACAGCGAGCAGCCGCCGCTGCACCACGTCTTCATTGTGGACAGCGAGCTGCCGCCGCTGCACCGCGCCTTCGTTGTGCACAGCGAGCTTCCTCTTCCTCCGCCGCCGCCGTCATGCACCGCCGAGGTCAGTGACCTTCCTCTTCCTCCGCCGCCGCCGAGGACAGCGAGCTTCCTCTTCCTCCGCCGCCGCCGTCATGCGCCGCCGAGGACAGCGAGCTTCCTCTTCCTCCGCCGCCGCCTTCAGGCACCGCCGAGGACAGCGAGCCTCCTCTGCCTCCGCCGCCGCTGTCATGCGCCGCCGAGGACAGCGAGCCTCTTCATCCTCTGCCGCCCTGCGTCACCGAGGACGGCGAGCTTCCTCGGTCTCCGCCGCCCTGCTTCAACGGGGGCATGAAGCATAGGTGCCAGCCTCTGGGTGAGAGGGGCGGACATTGGACCCTGGGGGAGACCTCCTGTGGCGACCCGGAGTTGCGCCCTTTGAGGGGGGGTTATGTCAGGGATAACCCCTAGAGGGCGCCAAAGCGCCCTGTGATTTTGTTTGTAGTTCCTTTGTTTAAACTTCAGTTCCCATGTGGCAACTCGGTCAGGTGACCAGGGGGCGCTCACCTGAACCGAGTTGGTTATTAGTTTTATTATAAATAGTTTGGTTTCATTTAGTTTCTGGTCTTGCGTCTGTTGATTTTCACCTCGTTCATGTCTGCATGTTTAGTACATGTCTACCGTAGTCTTTATTCGTGTTTTGGTTTGTTTCATTATAAAGTTTAAGTGTTTGTTTGATTTCCCTGTTTTTCTGTTTAAATGAAAAATACATCGTTTTCCCTTTTTTCCCTTTACATGCTTCCTCTGGGCAACATAATTCGTAAACATGGTATTAGTTTTCATTGTTATGCTGATGACACACAATTATATGTCTCAGCAAAACCAGATGAGAAAAAACAGTTTGCTAAAATCGAGCAGTGTGTGCAGGACATACGAGATTGGATGTTAATTAATTTTCTTCTGCTTAATCCTGATAAGACAGAAGTTCTGGTCATAGGACCACAAGTAGCTAGAAGTAAGCTTTCTTCACACTGTAACTTTAGATGGCCTTTCTGTTCCATCAAGTGCAACAGTAAAAGACCTCGGTGTGATTATAGATTCCAGCCTTTCGTTTGAAGCTCATGTAGATAATATCACCAGGATAGCTTTCTTTCACCTTAGAAATATTGCCAAGATAAGAAACATATTGTCACTAAATGATGCAGAAAAACTAGTTCATGCTTTTATCACGTCTAGGTTGGACTATTGTAACGCCTTACTGTCTGGTTGTTCAATTAGGTGTATAAACAAGCTTCAGTTAGTACAGAATGCAGCAGCAAGAGTCCTCACTAAAACCAGAAAATACGAGCACATCACCCCTATCTTATCTACACTGCATTGGCTCCCTGTGAAATTTCGCATCAATTTTAAGATACTACTTTTGACATTTAAAGCACTAAATGGTCTCGCGCCACAGTATTTGAGTGAACTGTTAGTGTCTTACGATCCGCCACGCCTACTTTGATCAAAGAATGCAGGCTGCCTGTCAGTACCACGTATTATTAAAACTACAGCAGGGGGCAGAGCTTTTTCTTACAAAGCCCCGAAGTTATGGAATAGTCTTCCTATTAATGTTCGGGACTCAGACACAGTCTCAGTGTTTAAGGCTAGGCTAAAAACCTATTTATTTAGCCAAGCATTTTTGTAAATAGATTAACCTTAGGTAAAGGAGCAGATCTGGGGGACTCATAGACGTAGAGTATTCTGGTGAACTGGTATGTTTAGATGCTGTCCTCCCCACTCTCATTGATCACTCAGGTTTGTTGACGGTGAGGTGATTGGTTGCTTTACATCTCAGGGAGCCCTCATGTTTGTGTTTCCTTCTGGCTCTCCCTTTTAGTTATGCTGTTATAGTTAGTCCTGCCGGAGTCTCTGCTTGCACTTTGCACTAAATATACATTCACCTTATACATGTTGACTGTGACCATACCTAACTGCCATCTCTCCTTATTTTCTGTTCTCTCCTTTTCTGCTCTCTCCTCTCTCTCTTTCCCCCTCTTCTTTCCCTCTCTCTGTCGAGCTACACACGCTCCTGAGTTGCCAGTGATCCAGACCCCTCTGCCCTCTGGAGCCGTCTAACCCATCCTGGAGTCCTGCTTCTGGTTGGAGATCTCGTCGCATGGATGCCCCGTGTGGTCTGCCTGGATTCGTATGGTGGCTGGGGATTGTTTCCATGAAGACTGTCCTGTCATCGAGTGATGCTCTGGGGACCTGTGACTTCAGTTGTTCGATAACTCAGGACCGGAATCCCCTACAGTCTACCTGAGCCTCCGGGAACAAACTGGACTCATTTTAATTTTAAAACATCTCCTGTTATACTGAACTTCCAGTCTTACACATTATTATGCTGAGCAATTCCTGCTATCCGTTATCACCCAGATGAGGATGGGTTCCCTGTTGAGTCTGGTTCCTCTCAAGGTTTCTTCCTATTACCATCTCAGGGAGTTTTTCCTTACCACCGTCACCCTCGGCTTGCTCATCGGGGACAATCTTGTCATTTTGATTCATATACATTGCATAAAAACTTACTTCTTTTTATTGTGTAAAGCAGCTTTGCGACAATGTCAATTGTTAAAAGCGCTATATAAATAAAATTGACTTGACTTGACTTTAAAACCTGGAGCCTCTTGCAGTTATGCCTCGCACCACAATTCGTCACAGCATGGAAATGTGGATTTAGTCCCCCCCCCCACCTCGTCTTACACATTTAAGTTTTACAACACACACCCAATGGAAACACTGTTTTTACAGGGGAAAAAAAAAGATCTCTCTAATGACACCTTACTGAGTGGACACTAATGAAATCACTGCTGTAAGGTAAAAATAAAACTAATTAAGCAGCACTTTACCTTTGAAAAGAATCGCGACAAAGCGGTGTTTCTGTGTGGACCAGAGAGTGTGTTTGTTTATGTGCCTGTGTGTGAAGGTGACAGGTGGCAGGGAGTGCACGTATGTGTGTGTGTGTGTGTGTGTGTGTGTGTGTGTGTGTGTGTGTGTGTGTGTGTGTGTGTGTGTGTGTGTGTGAGGGCACAATAACGCGCATGCAGTGAACCTGCAGGCTGATACAGAGAGAGAGAAAATGGATCTTTAACCTCTGCAATGAGCCTTGCTTTTGCTTAACATGCGCTTATAATAAACAGTACACATGCACTGTACACACACACACACAACACAAAATAAAAGATGTTTTACACACATGCGTGGTCACAGTATTATAGTCCAATTCAATTTTATTTATATAGCGCTTTTAATAATTGACATTGTCGCAAAGCAGCTTTACACAATCAAAAGAAGTAAGTTTGTATGAAATGTGAATGTGTATGAATCAAAATGATAAGATTGTCCCTGATGAGGAAGCCGTGGGCAACGGTGGCAAGAAAAAACTCCCTGAGATGGTAAGGATGGTGAGGAACCAGACTCAACAGGGAACCCATCCTCATCTGGGTGAAAATGGACAGCAGGGATTGATCAGCATAATAATGTGGAAGTTCAGTATAACAGGAGATGTGTTAAAATTAAATGGAGTCCAGTTTGTTCCCGGAGGCTCAGGTAGACTGTAGGAAATTCCAATCCTGAGCTATCGAACAACTGAAGTCACAGGTCCCCAGAGAACAGCTGTCTGCATCAGTCTTCGTGGAAACCATCCCCAGCCACCACACGCATCCAGGCAGACCACACGGGGCATCCATGCGACGAGATCTCCAACCAGAAGCAGGACTCCAGAACAAGTTAGACAGGTCCAGGGGGCAGAGGGGTCTGGATCACTGGCAACTCAGGAGCGACATGTATAGCTCGACAGAGAGACAGGGAGAGGGAAAAGGAGAGAGGGAGAGAGCAGAAAATAAGGAGAGATGGCAGTTAGGTATGGTCACAGTCAACATGTATAAGGTGAATGTATATTTAGTGTAGAGTGCAACCAGGGACTCCGGCAGGACTAACTATAACAGCGTAACTAAAAGGGAGAGCCAGAAGGAAACACAGACATGAGGGCTCCCTGAGATGTAAAGCGACCAATCACCTCACCGTCAACAAACCTGAGTGATCAATGAGAGTGGGGAGGACAGCATCTAAACATACCAGTTCACCAGAATACTCTACGTCCATGAGTCCCCCAGATCTGCTCCTTTACCTAAGACTAATCTAGTTACAAAAATGCTTGGCTAAATAAATAGGTTTTTAGCCTAGACTAAAACACTGAGACTGTGTCTGAGTCCCGAACATTAATAGGAAGACTATTCCATAACTTTGGGGCTTTGTAAGAAAAAGCTCTGCCCCCTGCTGTAGTTTTAATAATATGTGATACGAACAGGCAGCCTGCATTCTTTGATCGAAGTAGGCGTGGCGGATCGTAAGACACTAACAGTTCACTCAAATACTGTGGCGCAAGACCATTTAGTGCTTTAAATGTCAAAAGTAGTATCTTAAAATCGATGCGAAATTTCACAGGGAGCCAATGCAATGTAGATAAGATAGGGGTGATATGCTCGTATCTTCTGGTTCTAGTGAGGACTCTCGCTGCAGCATTCTGTACTAACTGAAGCTTGTTTATACACCTAGTTGAACAACCAGACAGTAAGGCGTTACAATAGTCCAACTTAGAGGTGATAAAAGCATGAATTAGTTTTTCTGCATCATTTAGTGACAATATATTTCTTATCTTGGCAATATTTCTAAAGTGAAAGAAAGCTATCCTGGTAAAATTATTCACATGTGCTTCAAATGAAAGGCTGGAATCTATGATCACACCAAGGTCTTTTACTGTTGCACTTGACAGAACAGAAAGGCCATCTAAAGTTACAGTGTGATCAGAAAGCTTACTTCTAGCTACTTGTGGTCCTATGACTCGAACTTCTGTCTTATCAGGATTAAGCAGAAGAAAATTAATTAACATCCAATAAAACAGTAGTAAACAGTACACATGTGCACCTATGTTGATTATACCAGTGAGAGATGCGCACTAAGACCCAGCAGGGAAGACGATTACCCAATTCCGCAGCGCATGAGTGAAAAACTGTTGGCTCGGTTGTGATCACGTGACGCTCAGCGTCAAAACTAGAAGCGTATGCGTGCTACAGTACCTGATGCTTGCTATTCATAAACCAAACCTTGTTTGTTTTCTAGGTCAAAATTTATTAAAAATCTTTGCCTGTCTTGCAGAACACTCATAAACTGTGTTACTCACAGTCCGAGGTTCCACTATATCTTTATTTACGATTTTTTTCAATGATAGTATATGTACATTGTGACACTTGTTCTGCTCTTTGTATGATATTATGTTAATTATCAGTCATCACATACACGAGCTGAGGAAAGTTTGTCTCTGTTTTGAGTCAACATCCAACCTGTCAGCCTAGAAACTGCAATCAAGTATTCCATTCTTTATTTAATAATTTATTTTTTTGTCTACATTTGTGTTTTAGACATATATTACCCATTAAAATATGAAAGACTCACTGTGCACTGTGATGTTGAGAGAATGACTGCGTCCTCCAGATTCAGACTGACACCAGTAAACTCCAGTGTGTGATGTAGAGAGGGAGCTGATGTTACATGTAGATCCTGAAACTGATGAACAATTGTACAGTGTCTCACTGTGTGTGTATCCTCTCACTGTCTATCCATCTATCCAGTAGAGTCTCTCTGGTCCTCACAGCTCATTGAGACAGTGTCAGCAGTAAAGTGTTGAATTCTGCTGGGACTGATGATCAGAGACACTGGAGGAGATTCAGCTAAAACACACAGATTATTGTTCAGATCTTATCCCAAATCATGAAATTATAAAAACAGTATTACAGTATGTTCAGGTCAGTGTAAAATTTAATACATTATTAATGCATGACATAAAAATGAACTCAAGATGTTTACTTGTTTTTAACTAGACACTGTTACCTGGATAAAAATCTACTATCAGGTGCTCATTCAGCTGTTTTACACATTCAATCCTACTGTAGGTAATTTCAAAATAAATATTTATTACACAGCACACAGATATATGGCACAGATATTCCAGAAGTAATTTAACATAAATGTGCTATTTATCCAGTTAATATTTAGACAGGCATACATATTTGCTATGCTCCATATACTGTAAACATTGTTGATGTGTTTCCTCAGCAGTGACACACAGAGGCTGTGGTTTGCTGTAGTGTGTGTGAAAGACTGGTTCTCCTCTCTCTGCTCTGCACATATAAACTCCTGTGTGATTGAGAGTAACAGGACTGAGAGTGTAGGAGCCTCCAGATCCTCTGCTGCTGTCTGAGAGGAGCGCTGTCCTGTACCTGAGGGAACCCTGACTGTCTCTGTAGGGAGCATCTACAGAGAGGGAAATAATAATGTTTAACTTATGTACCTCTCTCACTGAGAGAGGTACATGTCTGTTTGTTGACAATCTACAAATACAATCTTCTATAATTTAATACAAACCCAACATCTACACAACACAGGCATTAACTAATGTATAAATCACCTTCAGCTTGTCCGACTTGGATAAGTGAAATAAACACAAAAAAGAGAAGAGGAACAGAGAATATGATGTAACACTGAAATATTTCATTTCTTTAAATCAAAGGAGAACAATATCATATACTATAACAACAACAACAACAATAATAATAATAATAATAATAATAATAATAATAATAATAATAATAATAATAATAATAATATATTAAGGTCATTTCTTTGCAGAACAGCTTTGCTGTACTTTGTAAGTGAGGCTGAGGTACTGTAATGCTCACTCACTCATCGTCAATAGAATATAGTTCTACAATTTTAGGTTTATGCTCCTTAGTGAACAAAAAGGGAGAATGCTGTGAAGGACACGCAAAACAGTTCTGATGCTATTGTGTACAGTATGACAGATACCGTATGTTGAAAAGTGTAGATGCGCCAAACAACCTCTTGATGTGAAAGACAAGGTCTGTAGACTCATGAATCCAACAATATAGTGTTGACAACACAATCTGTCTAAATCAACTATAAGAGCAAATCATCACATATCATACAACATTACATTTTATCAACCGTGTCAGTATATCAACGCTCTGCTACATCTTGCACCAAAACCAAGTAAAGACAATAAACACCTTTGCTGTTACCACAGTGCAGCACAGCAGTGTAAATAAACTCATGAGGCTGTTCAACTCAATCAAATTCCAGGATTCTCTGTAACAGAACATGTAAACACTTTTGTGAATATAGTGCAACTGCAAATACAATATTTGTATTTTCACACAAGGAAGTGTTGAGGGTGGTTTGGGACAGACAAATAAAAGAAGTGTTCAAGTCAAACTGAGACATTTGATTGTGTAGAATAACAGAACACAGTTGTAAGAGTAAACACTCCCTTTATTTCTCTATATAATTCCCTGCAACACTCATCCCAGTGCTTCACTAGTACGTGAATACTTTCAAGGTAGAAAGTTTTCTCACATCTGAAATGCTGACCTGTGGCTATACTCTTTGCTGATTTCCTGTAATGTGCAAGCGTTGAGGTAGATAGTATATGGTCTTGCATTGTCCTGCATGCTGTTGGTGAACAAACCAGAGATGGTTTGGCCCATTAAAGGACTTCCTTTGAGGTCAGCATTTCAGCAGTGATGATGACATGAAGCAGGTGATCTGATCACAGCTCTAGTATACTAAGAAAACTTTCTATCTTGATGGTATCTAAGCACTAGTGAAACTCTGTGTTCTGAGCTTCTGCACAACCAAAAGTCCCAGTTTCACTGAACACCCTTCATATGTGTAAGTAAGTGTCACTGCCCCATAATACAGCATGTAAGACAACAATATTAGTAGATTGTGACCTACTGGCACTGCATTTATACAATAAGACAGAGCAGTATATGATATGCTGGTGCATCCAGGAGTTGTGAGTTTTGGCTAATATGTGATCAAAACAATGTGGCCCCACCCTTTCTGAAAATGTAGATGCTATAGTTCTGTATTTAGAGTTGCACCATACACAGTACAGTGTATGCATTTACCGTTATAGAAAGTCCTGGAATGTGATGCAACTACACAGCCTCCTGAGTTTGTGTACATTGAAGAAACTGCTTCAATTTAGATAAAACCAGGAACTTAGGTTTCATCCTAAATGCTATAGGGCAAAAGTTATAGATGTCACTGAGATGGGGTCAGTGCAGGGTTGGATATGTTCTGCAGTGCAACATTTATCTCATTGTCTAGCTATAGATGACATCACTTGTGATGTGGATGAGGTGATGTGCCCAAACCCTAACAGGATCCATGAACCTATCTACCCTATATATTTTTGGGTGTATTTTTTGACTTTACATTTACAAACTTGAGTAAAGTAGACGAGGCTGATGTAATGAGTTCTAATTAACTTCACAGTCACACAATGCAATTCAGTAGTGTACATCTACCCCATCTACTGTACCTGTCCTGGTTCCTTCTTCCTTTAGAGATACTATATGTGACTTAAACCTCTGTAAATGTTTGTGCACCTCAAACCTGCAGGAGGACTCAATCTATCAATAAAAAACTTTAACAAGGACATTTTGATCTTTAGTCATTTTATTTAGCATGTTCAGTCCTCATTGATGTTTCTGCCTCTTTGCCACTGTCACCATCATCACCAGAATGCTGAATTGATAAATCAGTTATCTGGGTACACTTTGCACTGTTAGCCAGGACAGTTGTATTGTTTGTTTGTATTTAATTGCTGCACTTGTTCTGCACCACCAGTTGACTAAGAGATCATAAAAACAGTAGCACAGACTACAATATTCAGTACATTTAAAATTTGCTATGCTGCAAAGATGCACATGTACACGCGCACACACACATAGGTCTTTCTCTCTTAATGATGTGTGACAATATACATTAATATAAGTTATTTGAAACTTGAACTGATACATTTATTAATGGAGCTAACTGACGCTATTCAACAGAAATATAAGCCTTAACCTCAATAACCAATCAATTATTATATTTTTTAATTAATGATCTGCTTCCCATATCCAATATTGGTAACCACTGATGCAACTAAGTGATCTTGTTAAAGTCACTCAATGTTCTGAACACATATTAAGTTCATCACACAAGACATCAGACTTCATTTTTAAACAAATGTTTAACTCACTACTCACACTGATGACTGACTGATTAGTGGTCTGTATTAAGGCTCCTACACTTCTTGTGCTCTTAGACACAGCGATAAGGACTTCCTTTTACGGTATGTCTACATTGATGTGTTTTTGTCATGTGAACCCAACCTCTGTGAGCCTAGAAATTCTAACAACAAATAACAATTCATAAAACTTTATTCAGCTCCTGAACTTGTACAGACCCTCCGCTATTACACGACTGATCACCGATTCAGAACATTCAGTGGATGTGTATGGAGAGGCTTTTTGTATTTAATTCGATTGACAAAGCAACAAACTTTTTTTTTACAAAATGGAAAGAAAAGAGGTCTATACCAAATCAATAAGTTTTTGCATATGTCATTTACTTTACTTTTTGGTTTAATACAAACTATAAAGAAAAAAAAAAGATACTGGAAATGCAGTCTAAACCTCATATAAAGCAGGGTGGCATGGCTTCTGCTGCTCAAAAATTGGGGTTACTAAATGTCATTTTATTTTAATAACATAAACATTATAAATGAAGGAAACATGTACACCATGAGCATCGCTAGGCCACTTCTATTGGGCCACGTGGCATGGGTGTAGCGTGGCCACATAAAGGCCTCATTTTATAAAGACATGTTTAAGCTGATTACTGATTACAACATTCCTCGTAATGCAGCCCGCTATATTTTAACTGCCTCAAGACTGGTGTTTTGACTCTTGCAAGTGCACCTCTAGATTGTGAGGGAAATCCAGATGATGCAACGGGGTCACCTGATCTGGTTTAAAGCGCATGCAGGAAGAAACCAGGGGGAGGAGAAGTTTATGTGGTTCAGCACATTGTTTGTGACGACATTTTTTTTACTGAGTTTATTGTGTGAGCTGTAGAGATCTGTAAACTCTGTGTTATTGTGGATTATCACTACTACTACAACTAGATTCATGGTATTGCCCAAAACTATTATGAGATGCCATAAATTAAAAATAAAATATTGCCATGTATGATTTTTAACATGCTAAAAATAATCCATAGTCTAATATTAGATACATTAGTTAGATGGTTAATGTAATTTTTTAAGAACTACCACCACCAACACATGCATGTAAGCTAGGTTAGTAAGGAGAGCGATGTACTGCTAAGCTAGTTTGGTGAGGCAGAGAGAGGGGCACTGCTAAGCTAGGAGGGAGAGAGACGCACTGCTAGAATTGGAGAATCAGGAGAATGGTGAGCGAAGATTGCTCTCTAGCCCAGGTGTATCAGTGAACCCCGGCTCCTCTTCCCACACATTGGCTGCAGGTGGAGTGTGTGTGTGTGTGACACTGTGTATGACTGGTTCGAGCGAGAAAGGAAGTGTCTTTCTTGTGCGTGCACTGGCTGTAAGCCCACCATCACAAGTGTTACTACTATGATTTAAATGATTTTAAACATGAAACCAGATGTTATGACACCATGTGTATTGCATGCAATGTTTTACTTCACCGGAGATATCTGATTCTAGCATAATTAACTACATCGTTGGTAATTTGGTAACGTCTTTCTTTCGCTTATAGAACATTAGCAGACATCCCACCAGAAAATATTACATCTTATGCTTATGTTTTATATGATACGACCTGGCCGAAACATTTTGATTTTGTATTGGCATGTGCAAAATTCAGGGCAGATTCCTTATCAAAGTTTTTACACATTAAAAATAAAAATATAACAATATGGCACCTCTACTAATTGTATTAGATGTTTGTCATCACTCAGCTTTTATCATGCCCAGGATCTGACGCCAACCAAGTTTTGGTAAAGACTGTCATTAACAAGAGGCTTCTGAAAGACCTGAATCACTTTCAGTGAGCGAAATATAAAGGTGCCTTCATACTAGAACTAGAGACATATTCAGTTTAAACAGTGCTACAGAGGTTACAGATTATTATACTGTATTGGTATTTTATCACACACACACACACTCACATTTTGGTTTAAGCATGGGGGCTGATTATTTATACTGCAATTGTTTTAGAGTGAATCAGTGATCACTGATCTTAAGAAAAACAGCAGCTCATCAAATCAAAGTAGTCAAATACAGATATGACAAAATATATGCATATTTTTAAAGTACTATTTTCTCAAACTAAACCTACAAAATTACTGACACATAAATAAGCAATAATAATAATAATAATAATAATAATAATAATTATTATTATTATTATTATTATTATTATTATTATTATTATTATACCAAAATCCAAGATTTAACAATATATATATATATATATATATATATATATATATATATATAAATATATATATATATATATATATATATATATATATATATATATATATATATATATATATATATATATATATATATATATATATAATTAAAACAACAGTTTCTGAAGGACATAAACATTACAGACACATTTACTGCACACACTGTGGGCTTACTTTTTATTAAATAACCAAATACATGTGTTTTTTTGTCATTTGTTCTAGTTGAAGATGTTTCAGAAACCTTAAATCTCTAACTGCTAAAATTCTCACTCACCTCTATACAGTTAACTGTATTGAACTGTAATGTAACTATTTAACTTTGATATTGTTCTCATTTTGCTGTGTTGTTGAATATTGTAATTAACTGTATACATGTTCCATTTACAGGAAAATGTTTGATGAAGACAGAAAGTATAAAAATGTGAAATAATAATTTTCAGAAATAAAAGTAGTCCTTTTCCTATACTGTACATCCACTCCCAATAGTGTTTCAAGTAACCAGTAAAATGAATCTGTAATGTTGCAGTAAAGAACATTGTAAAGACATTCTAAATGTATCTTTCAGTATATACAGTCATATAAGTCACTGACATTTACATTTTTCATTTACAGGCATCTTCTGTTATATTGAATGTCCAGCTGCCTAACACATAGTATGACTGCAAAACAATTCCTGCTATCTGATATCACCCAAATGAGGATGGGTTCCCTGCTGAGTCTGGGTCCTTTCAAGGTTTTTTCCTATTGCCATCTCAGGGAGTTTTTCCTTGCCAGGTGTCCAACTAACTGCCAACTTGTACTCTTTCAGTTAGATTCCCTGTGGAAGAAAAAAAGAAAAATAGCCTGACTAACAAAATATTGTATTTTTGCTCTTGTGGCTGCATAAATATGAGGGCCCATAATTGTTACACTTTAAACTATGAGATCAGAAACATTTCTATTGATGTTTGATAAAGATGCATATCAAAAAAACAGATCTTGTAACACCGTCGCCACCAAACATCTTATTAACCTTTTGTGAGAGTTATATGTGAGTCAGTACAGGAACTGAGTAACTGAGACTTCCACATACGCTTCTGAACAATGTATGGCTTGTCGAGTTTGCAACACGTCATGCATATAATATATACCTTGGTTTGAAAGATGTTCCCTCAAAGTCTGAATGTTTTACACAGCTTCTGTATATAACAATCTAATACGTTAATCAGCTTTGAGCCATGTTGTAAATGTGATCGCAAGTACAGGTCTTTACAATCAACCTGAGAGATGACAGTGTTAAACTCAACATGTAAAATCACACTGATGGTTAACACCTAAAATCCATAATTATAAAGGACCTTTTGATTTGAAAATAGAACTTTGTCTTACCAGTGAGTTCCACTTCAGCTCTGAGTAAACAGTTTCAGATCCAGCACCGGCCTTCACTAGGTGTAAACAAGAAACATCAATAATAATAATAATAATAATAATAATAATAATAATAATAATAATATCACTGGATCCAGCATCTTTGTCTACGGTAACAGTGATCAGAACAAACCAAACACAGCTTCAGCCTTAACCTGTAGCTTTACACACACGCATGCACATGCACAATAACATCAACAGTTGGGTGTTTATCTGTACAGTATTACAGTATGTAAACAGGTTTCAGTAGTTTCTTTCTTTCTAAAGCACATATAGTAGTTGAACTGGATGGCCTAAAATGAGTTCATTTTATTCACTTGAAACATATTATGCTTGCATGCAGATTTTTAGTTGCATTGATCAGTACATAATTAAATGTTCTCTAGAATGTATTACTTTTTTTTTTTTTTTTTATAAAAAAGTTAACTTGCAGTATTAAAATATTCCACCTTTATTCCTGTACAGCTCATTTTTCCTCTGGACCTGTGCGTAAACTGCCTCACTGAGTTCAGCTGCAGTATCACCTAATCACAGTACAATGTGTTACTCACTACACATGTGATTTAATGAACTACACAGTGTCACTACACAGTGATTTAATGAATTTACTCTGTATTGTTGAAATTTAGACCTCCTAGTGTAATTAGAAATATTTTATATGAAATCGCAAAATCTCTGACTCTTACCTGTATTCTCCACAGTGGCATAAATGTTCGCACTTCCTAACATTTCCTTCCTTCCTATAGAAGAAAGTAGAAATAAAGAATAAACAAAAGTGTTTTTTTCAGTAAGTGTTCCCTTACAATTTTTTTTATTTTTTTGCATGTTTGTCACACTTTAATGTTTCAGACCATTAAACAAATTTAAATATTAGTCAAAGATAACACAAGTAAACACATAATGCAATTTTTAAACGAAGGTTTTTGTTATTAAGGGAAAACAAAATCCCAAACTACATAACCCTGTGTGAAAAAGTGTTTGCCCCCTAAACCTAATAACTGGTAAACCTTCTTTAATAGCCTAACATACCTACTTGTTCAAGTCAAAAAGTGTTCAAAGTATTTGATCAAACTCATCATTCCATTCATCATTGGAAAATCATTCCAAGTGATTACCTCATGAAGTATGAAGCTGGTTGACAGAATGCTAAGAGTGTTCAAGAGATTCATCAAAACAAAATTTGGACATGTTATATGGATATGATGTGACCAAACTTTAGATTGGTATTGTACTAGGAGAATCAATACTTTAAACAAAATAATCATCTTAACATTTTTGTCTTTTAGTAGATTTGTGCTTGTCACTAAATGTAAATCATTTCATGTCATGGATGCATTTTTACTTAATAAATGTGGACCTCATTGTGCATTTGTATAGATCATGTGTTTCTTGTACCTACTTAGTATATAATAAGAGCATTTTACAGTGATTGAAATTTAAATTAGGATCTGTGCAATCAAGTGTCATGAGATTACTTTTATGAAAAGTATTAGACATATATCAGTCTAGATAATGTTTAATCAATTCCCCTGTTTATATCTCTCAAACCTTTGTTGGATTTGTGCCTCCACAGCAGGATCAGTAAAATGATGATGAACACCAAGGCCAAACTCAGTCCCACAGCTACTTGAACAACAATGGATCTAGAACCTAATACTGAGAAAAGAAGAAAAAAAAACACTACTGTCACTGCACTTTACACTAATTCACATTTTGACAATAATGCACAGCATAATAATAGACAAAATTTTACATTTCCAATTTTGTCCAAAATATTGTAAGAGTGTTTATCAACAATCTCTCTTTCCAATGAGATCTCTAATATCTGTATTACTACCTTGGTTTATGTTTTCTTTGTATTAACCTTCTAGTAGACATTTTTTTTCTTTGCTGACCTTCTCTTTGCCCCTTCCTTTTCACTACAGGTACATACGCATTCACTTGCCGAGATAATTTAAAACATCTTAGCTTCAGATGTTCAGCTGATAATAGTTAGATTTAATCTCCGTATGAGGTACACCACAGCTCTTCCTCCCACACCATGACCTGTACCTGTATACATACAGGATCCAAACTTTTGCATTATATTCTGATTAGACATTTGAACTTGTTGAAGTTAAAATGCTGCTGATTAAAATTCCAAATGTTTTTAATTGATAGTGATGGCATTATCATAAAATCTTCAACAAATGTTAAACATTTAATTATAATTTTTGACCACACATAAATATGAAGGCTCTATTAGGACACTCACAACAATCACCTTTATAAGATTTGCATGACTCTTACAGTATTTAGTTTGGAAAATGGTGAAATCCTGCTTCACGATTTTATTGTTTCACATTTAGATTCTTGTCATTTCCTCTTCATCTAATTTTAGATAAAAAGTTTAGAAATGTACAATAGGTTTGAGAAGATATTTGTAGAAGTCTCGATTTATAAGATTAACACTGGTTACCAATCTCACAGACTCAAACAAACAGATTCTTACTTCACACACATAAAGCAAACTTTGCCCTAATATTCTACTCACTGGTTCAGCAAATAGCAACTGGCTCAGCACTGGTTTCCTAAAACCAGACCAACAAGAATGGGCAGAACTGTTAGTGCTATAATCCACCCCAGGCCTTAGACTGTATGTGTCCTGTACTGATCTTTTTTTACTGTACTTCTAGCCTTTGTTCCACTTTTTTCTGTATAGGCAATTGAAGCGTTAGGTTCTATGTGCTACATGAATAAAATGTGTAATAATAATAATAATAATAATAATAAAAAGATGGAGATGGAGAAGAAGAATATTAGTAGTAGTAGTACTGCACATTTTTTGATGATACTATTACAGCGGGAATGAAATTCCTCACCTCTGACTGAAACCCAGCTTTTGGGTGACTCTCCTCTCTCTGCGTGTGTACAGTGGTAGAAACCTTCATCTGACTTTGAGACACTACTGATGGTCATCTCTCCTGTAGTCTGCTTCTGGAGAACTGAATCATCTTTATAGAAATCAGCACCAGAGTCTGAGATCTTTGTGTTGCGATATAAACAGTGTAAAGTCAGAGCATTTCCCTCAGTTACAGGATGGACAGGACTCTCCAGGATCACATCACCATCTGTAGGAGAGAGAAAGATGACATTGAAAACAGTAAGTGTGTTTAATATAGCAATAATTTTAACTAGGAGAGCTGTCAGTGGTGGATATCAGAATATGTGCTGCACAATTTAATCTCTAAGGAAAGTTTGTGGCCCTGCATTTTTTCATGCAAATGCTCAGTCATAGTACCCCAGGATAGGCTGGAATAGGCTCCCGGTCCCCTTAACCTTGTATATAAGTAGTATAGTTGATTGAGTGAGTAAGTACATATAAACTAAATAAAGTATATATAAATTATATACATTGTGACACTTGTTCTGCTCTGTGTATTATATTATGTTAATTATCAGTCATTGCACACATGAGCTAAGGAAAGTTAGAGTCAACATCAAATCTGTCAGCCTAGAAACTGCCCTCTGTAATTTTACAAAATGATAAATTCTTTTCAACAATAATTTATTTCTATTTCTAATTTTATTATTTGTACATACATCACTCATTAAAATATGAAAGACTCACTGTGCACTGTGATGTTGAGAGAATTACTGCGTCCTCCAGATTCAGACTGACACCAGTAAACTCCAGTGTGTGATGTAGAGAGGGAGCTGATGTTACATGTAGATCCTGAAACTGAGGAACAATTGTACAATGTCTCACTGTGTGTGTATCCTCTCACTGTCCATCCAGTAGAGTCTCTCTGGTCCTCACAGCTCAGTGAGAGAGAGTCAGCAGTAAAGTGTTGAGTTCTGCTGGGACTGATGATCAGAGACACTGGAGGAGATACAGCTGAAACACACATCATTATTCTTCAGATCTTATTCTAAATTATGAAATTATAAAACCTGATTATAAAATCTTTCTTATAATTTTCACGTGAGTGTAAAATTTACTGAAAGAGTAATGTGTAACATTAAAAATTAACCAAAGATGATTACTTGATTTTGATTAGACACCTGGATAAAACTCTACTATCATATGCTCATTCAGCCGTTTTTCACATTCATCCCTATGTAGTTTCAATATAAATAGTTATTACACAACAAATTATCACAGATATTCTGGAAGTAATTTTTAATGTAAATGTACTATTTTCCAGTTCATATTTAGACAGTCATACATATTTGCTATGCTTCATGTACTGTAAATATTGTTGTTGATGTATTTCCTCACCAGTGACACACAGTGGCTGTGGTTTGCTGTAGTGTGTGTGAAAGACTGGTTCTCCTCTCTCTGCTCTGCACATATAAACTCCTGTGTGATTGAGAGTAACAGGACTGAGAGTGTAGGAGCCTCCAGATCCTCTGCTGCTGTCTGAGAGGAGCGCTGTCCTGTACCTGAGGGAACCCTGACTGTCTCTGTAGGGAACATCTGTGTACCAGCTGAATGTCCAGCCTGTAGAGGAGTGTTTAACCTCACAGCTTAGAGTCACTGAGTTTCCTTCAGTCAGCCAGCTCAGTGGAGACACACTCACTACTGGCTCTGCTGTGTCTGATGGACAAGAAATAAATAATGAAATAAATAAAGGTGGTAATCTTGTTAATGATGGGACAATACAAACTCTCTCTCTCACACACACACACCTGATACAGTAAGTGTAAGAGCAAAACTGATCTTTGAGCTCTGAGAGTCACTGCTTCTCCTCCCTCTGCAGGTGTATTTACCCCCGTTATCATTTCTAACTGAGCTGAGATTGAACTCCTGTGTTGTGCGGTCTGGGTAGAGTTTGGTTTCATTGTTATACCAGCTGTATGTCCACTCAGTGTCTCTTTCTTCCTGTATGTTACATCTGAGAGTCACTCTCTCTCCTCTGAACACATGATTATCAGGCTTTATTGTGACCACCGCATTAGGACTCTCTGTAGAAACATAATTTTATTATCAATCCCTTAAATGTAAACACTTGAATAATATTTGGTTTTTAAACAGATATTATATAGAGAAGTGATTAGTGATGACGCAATGTGTGCATGTGGAATAACATCCAAGTCTTTTAGGAAAGGTTTTGCGACCTTGTTGACTCACCAGTAACATTTACCCAGAGTGCATCACTGTAGTGTGTGTAGTAGACTGGGTTTCCTCTTCCAGCTCTGCACCTGTACTGACCTCCATCAGAGACTCTAACTGATCTGATGGTGTAGGAGTGTGTATCAGTCTCAGTCTCATTACTCTCTGTGTCTGTAATCCAGTAAATCTTCCATCCAGCAGACTGCAGCTTCAGTGTACAGGACAGAGTCACTGAGTTTCCTGTCAGTGCAGCTCCTTTAAGGTCTGATGTGAGCTCAGGTTTAGGTTTTTCTGCAGTTGGAGATGATGTTAATTATAGAGTTCATGTGCCGCTCTTACAGTATAGGTAATAAAATGTTTAAATCATCTAGGGCTTGTCTGACTAAGATAAGGGATTTCTTCATATCCCTGTTTCAATAATCAATAATTGAATAATGACAATTTCATATAATATACAGTGCTGTGAAAAATTATTTTCTCATTCCCAATTTTTATTCTTTTTTTGTTGCATATTTGTCACACTTGAATAATTTCAATCATCAAGCAAATGTAAATACAGTGGAACCTTGGATTACGAGCATAATTCGTTCCAAAAGTGGGCTTGTAATCCAAGTCACTCGTAAACCAAATCAAACCTTCCCATAAGAAATAATGAAAACTCAAATAATTTGTTCCACAGCCCCCCAAAAAATAAATAAATATATAAAGTAAATATAAAGTAAAAATAAAACAGTTTAACCTGCACTTTAGCTTTAAAAAAAGTTTAAATAAATCTCACTTTTTAAGTTTCACAACAAACACACACACAATGGAAACACTGTTTTAACGTGAAAAAAAGAAATCTCTCTAATGACACTTGTGTGAGCGCATTCTAATGGAATCACTGCTGTAAAGTAAAAAACAAAAACAAAAAACAAATGAACCAGCACCTTTCCTTTGAAAAGAATCGCGACAGAGCGAGTTTCTGTGTAGAGCAGAGTGTGTGTGTCTGTGTGAAGCCGGGGAGAGGGGGTGTAAAGGCGAGAGAGTGTGTGTGTGTGTCGGTGTGTGTGTCGGTGTCAAAAAACTCGGCACTCGTAAACCAAGACATGCAAGTCAAAATGTATTAAAAATCTTTGCTCATCTTGCGGAACACTCGTAAACCAAGTTACTCGCAATCCGAGGTTCCACTGTATTGCATAAAGATATCTTGATAGAATACAAAATTCAGTTTTAAATGCTAATTTTACTCCGCTTAATTCTGCTGTTTTTCACATAGGGTCTTTTTGTGACTAGAAGCTTTTTTGTGGGAGTGGATATTAATTAATGATCATATTTCTAGCCTTAATATTTATTTTCATCATCCTATGGTGCATTTCACTGTTTGTTAGCAGTTGACAAATAAATATAGAATTTACAGTATACTTCAGAAAATCTTAATATCAGCTAAAAGGAATGTCTCAACTTTAATTTTACTCATCTCAGTGACACACTTTCTTTTACTTTCCAGAAGTGGATTACTAATGCACCATGGTACAGATTGCACAAGTTTCTTCCATATTTCACACTAGAACACTGTTGCATTTGGTGAATAGTGTGAGGCATACTGTATGTGCGGAAGTTAGGACTTTAATAACATAGAGCAAACAAAAAACTAAACATGAAGCTATGACTAACAAACAGAACAAAACAGGTGTAGAACAGCATAGAAAACATTAACAATTAACAAACCAGAACAGATGCAAGACACAAAAAGAACTATAAAAGAACTAATCAGCCACCTCAGTTCAGGGGAGTGCCCTCATCACCTGACCAAGGTGCACTCTGGGAAATGTTGTCCCATCCAAACTAAAGCCTTTGAGCACAAGCTGTCCCCTAGAGGTCATTCCTGACAACCATAAAGAAGATTATTTACTGCATTGAGTAAACTGAGGGTTATTGACTGGATTATTGGTGAAAAGGACGTTTCCACAAATATTACAATATATTACATCTGAACTGAGTTTGAAATTAATCAGTGATTGTGGTAATCTATCTCTGCTTTTCTTCTACACAGCTGTTATTTATTCATTCTATCCAGCTCCATTATCCATTACACTTCACTCACAAAATATTCATCTGCAAAGAGAATACACAGAGTTCCCTGAAGGTCTTGAAAAATTGTTCCCTCCTGTATATTACACTGGGAGGATTTGTAAAGCACTACAGTGATGCTGTGATTATTTTTAAGTGTCATCATTATGAACACTATTAAGTAAATCTCACCCCCTTGCTGCAAGTCAAACTACAGAAACAGATAAGCTTTAAATCAATGAGCAGTTTTTTTTATTAGCAAATCAACAATGAAACTCATTTTCAAATACAACACAATTATGCATTATGTAGTAAATTCCATTGGTGTCAAACAAAACCAAACTGCTAGAAAAACTTTAAAAATGTAAAAGAGACCAAAAAACTAATGCTGAGCAATAAAAATGTCCCTCCATTGGGGGCGCTAACACAAAACTGTTCCAGCTGTCACATCCATCACAGACAGTCTGAATGATCATAGTGTTTCAAATCATCACTTACATGTCACAAAATAATTTTATGGGTTGTTTGTTTTTTAATAAAATATATTTTACGATACAATGCCCTAGTACCCATGCAGGTTTATGAGGTGAATGAGAGGTAGCTTATCATAATCTCTGTATTTGGTAAATATATGAGAGCAAAGTCAAGCGTTTAACCGGGATGAGTAAAATAATAATAAAAAGTTAATATCACACCTGACACAGTGAGTGTAACAGTGTTGCTGGTCTCTGAGGTCTGAGAGTCACTTTTTCTCCGTCCGCTGCAGGTGTATTTACTTCTGGAAGACTCTACAGCACTTAATGAATATTTCCCGTTCACATTGTGGGAGGGAAGTTGGACACCATCTTTATACCAATTATACATCCACTCAGTGTCTGCACGTCCTGGTATTTCACATGTGAAAGTGACTCCCTGTCCACTGAATATCTGTCCATCAGGCTGCAGAGTCAGAACGGCTTTTGGTCTCTCTGTACAGTTACACCAAATACATCAAATCAGTCACACACACCCTTCTCTCACCATGTAATAATTAATCAGTGTGTTTTGTAATGACTATGTGTATCAGTGCATGTTACAGGAGTGTAAGATCAGCCATGTACCTATCACTGATAGAGTCACTTTATTACTCCATGATGTTGTCCATCCACCCTTATACCCATAACATTTGTATTTGTGACTCTGATATGCTTTTATACTGTAGGAGTTTTCAGCAGTGCTGTAAACATAAACATCATCTTTGTACCAGTAGTACGGTCCACTCCCTCCATAAATATAACAGGTGAGTCTAACCGTCTCTCCCCTGAATATCTGAGGTGAATTCGGTTGCATTTTCAGAACTGTTATCAAAAAATAAAAATGTTATAGAAAAAGTCAAAAAGCAAACACAAACAGTGTCAGTATAAATATCTTAAATTCTGCAGGACAATCTACAAACAATCTTCTCCACCTTAATACAAATCCAACATCTACACAAAATATGTCTAAATCACCTTGAGCTGGTATGACTCGGATGAGTGAAAAAAGCACTAAAACAAGAAGAGAAACAGAGGAAATTATGTAACACGGACGTAATTTATTTCTTTATGAAGACAATTGTAAAACAATGTATACAAAACAGTTAATTGGAGTCGGGTGTTAAAATACCTTGTGTCTTGAGGAGAAAATTATCTTATAGATGTTCTAGGGTGGGGGTCATCAACTCCGGTCCCGGAGGGCCAGTGTCCAACACAGTTCTGTGATTCTTTTGCTCAAACACAGCTGATTCAACTAATCGGTTATAACTGGTAGTTTTGCTGGGTGTATTTAGATGTTGGTGAATTACAAATTGTGCTGGACCCTGGCCCTGACTGGAGTTGAAGACCCCTATTCTAGAGTAACTTCCACTGATTAAAAACTATTCCGACCTTTTGAGTTTGCTCTGCACAAGACACATATGCTAATGTGAGCTCTGCATCAACAAACATAACTTTCAAAGGATCTATGATCAAGAATTGTTGATTTACATGAAGCTCGAAGTGGCTACAAAGTCATTTCAAAAACATTAGAAATTCCCCAGTCTACATACAGCAAATGGTGACACTTTGGAACTGTGACTACTCTACCAAAAAGTGGGCCTCCAGTCGAAATGACCAAAAGAGCACAATGAAGACTCACCAATGAGGTAAAGAAACAACCCTGTGTGACAGCCAAATATTTGAAGGCATCATTGGAACTGGCTAGCATCTGTGTTCATGAGGCTACAGTACATAAAACATTGAACAAGTAGGGTGTCCATGGCAGGACACCATGAACGAAGCCGCTGCTTACTAAAAAGGACATTGCTGCACACCTAAAGTTTATAATAGAGCACATTAGCAAAATATTTTGTGGGCTGATGAACCTAAGATTGAACCTTTTGAAGAAAAAAAAAACATGCAACATTACATCTGGTGTAAAAAGGGCACTGCATATCATCATGAAAACATCATCCATAAAGTACGGTGAAAGAAACATGATTTGGGCCTGCTTTTTTGCATCAGGGCCTGACCAGCTTGCAGTCTTAGAGGGGAAGATGAATTACCAACTGTATAAACAAAATATTCAGAATAATGTGAGAATGTCTGTACATCAGCTGAAACTCTGTAGAAGTCTGTTTAGACTTCTGTTAGTCCCAAACTGTCTGTTTAGTCCCAAAACACCAGAACAAGTCTACAACAGAATGGTTCAGAAAAACTAAATCCACATATATGGCATTAAGTAATTAAGTATCAGTCAGTTGTTCTTTTGAGTAATGAATGTCAGCTCTTCTGGAATAGTTCTTGCAAGAAAAGTCTTGGCAAGTGTGTTTGTAAAACCCACCAAGAACCATGATGAAAGACTAAAACTTATCTCTGCTGCAGAGGAGAAATTAATTTAGAGTCACCAGCCTCAGAAATCACCAAATAACAGCACCACAGATTAGAGTCATTAAGAGCATAAGTCGTAGACACACCTCAATATCAACTGTTCAAAAGAAAAGTATTGCATATTTTGTAAGCCGTTAGCATTAGTCTAAAATGTAGAAAAAAATCAATAAAAATCAGGAAAGACCATTAAAAATCGTGACCAATATAAAATGTCCAGCTAAAGTTACAGAGCAATACACATGGCCTGTAGGATCATGTGTAATATATGGAGAAATAGTCAGTAAAATCTCAGTAGCACATAGATACTAATTTCCACATATGGACTAATCAGCACACACAGGACAGGATTGTGCAATGTGCTAAAAAATATCTGTTACAGAAACATGTTTTTAAATGGACACGAAGCTTCATTATGGACCTTTAGACTTTACACTGTCCAGATATTAATAGACAAAAACAATATGTGTAAATTCTACACACACACACACATTTTTGTCACATTGTCTTCATCGCACATTATTCTCAACACACAAGACATCAGAAATTATTTAAGCATATTCATGCTATACTCACTCTAATGAAGATAAAAATAAAACATTTACTCACAGGTCATCACACAGAGTGGGGGGAGATACATAATGTCTGACTGACTGTTCAGAGGTCTGTATTAAAGCCACTAAAACCACGTCCTGTGTTCTTGCACACAGAAAAAGAGAAGAACTTAATTCCTTGTGCTAGTTCATGTGGGTTTTTACATCACCGTTATGAGCCAAGTCATTATAACAACAAGCAACAATTTACCAAATCTAACTTTCTTCAACTCCTCCCTTCAACTCCTCCTGTCAGATTTTCTGTCCTGTCACATTGCTACTGGAGTTTGATGCATAAAGATAAAAAAAAAGTTCACTGGACAAGTTGTGAGAGAGGGCTTCTGCTGCTCACAAAATGGGGAAGTTAAAGTGCCACTGATACATTATTACATAATAAATGCCATAAAATGAAACTTCATTGCAGAACTGAAATAATCACATTTCTCTCCTAATTGCTATGTTTAAACATAACAAGAATGATAATGATCAGACAGGAAGTGATGGCTGTTCTTTGTTTTTCTGCTCTGTTACCAAACAACTGTTATGACCCAGAAAACAACTGTGCTTTCTCTCCCAGACACACACACACACACACACACACACACACACACACACACACACACACACACACACACACGTACACACACACACACACACACACACACACACACACGGTCCTGACCTATGAGTTATATAAACCATATGCCACTGCCACACAATCACAACTGACATACTATTGCTTTCACTACACTGTCAATATATCATTTATCTCCACACATCCCCATCTGGGGGGGGGGGGGTCATAAATAATGGAACAACTGGCTGACAAGCAGGTGCATAGACATGTGTGACCTGTTTCCCCATTACTGCATGACTAGTCAAGCAGGTAAAAGGCTCAGGGGTGGTTCTAGACGTTCTTGTTACATTTGGCAGTTGTTATTTCAAACTCTCTGCATGGGGCCCGAAGAGCTATCTATGCAACTGAAGGAGGACATCAAGAGTTTGAAAAATATTTTTAATTAAATAAACCTATCAGAGAGATAGAAAAAACTTTTACCAGTGGCCTATAAGAACATTCATTAAAATAATTGATTTTATGAATTGGGGACAAATAACTAGCAAGCCTGAAAGGCCTGGAAGACAAAAGATGTAAAAGGAGCTGTAATTCTGTAGGGGGTTATACACGCTCTAGTAAGACTGGCCATTGAGGGAACTGCATCTCCATTGGAATTTTTGTGTTGGACTTTCATTATGAAGTTGGTGGTGTTCATTGTTGTACAGTTTCAGTTGTGCAGGTGTTTTCTGTTTAGTTTTGGGAAGAACTTGTGAACACTGTTGAGAAGAACAGTGCTCGGATTTGTTTGTGTTTGCTTGTGTTTGTGCGATATCCACTATCAGGGTCTCAGGTTAACTGTTTATGTTTAATCATACTTCCCCAGCCATTGTGTTTGACTTTTATTCATTTATTTTTTATTAAAAAGTATAAAGTTTTTTAATACAGATGTCTGTACATATGATCTAGCCTGACCGCTTTTACATGCAGTGTGTTTCCCTATTTAATGTTGCCTGCTTGAGTTATGGTCAATGGTATGGACTTCAAGTGGTTCTTATTGTCGTTTCAAAGATATACAGTTATTGCAGTAAACAGTGACACGAAACAACATTACTCCATGGTGCTATACAGAACAACATAGATCAGCCTAGGACTAAAAAGAAACTAAATTAGACTGTAATACACAAATACACTGCATAAAGTGCACATGTACAAAATGCAGATAGCACAAGACAATTTCTACTAAAAGGAGAAGAGAATGGGCACAGTACAAGACAATGCCTTGCTGACCAATAAACAGTTCTTGTGAAATTTTTTTTACTAATTTTTATACTGCTCATAGCAGATTTTATGCCTATTCGTTCTTGCTTCCACAGCAAGATTTGCTTACAGAAAGGATTCACTTACAGAACACAGCTCATTGTCAATCAAAGACACACTCCTTTAAACACACCTTTACCTAAATAAAAAAGTATTTTTTTTTTCTTTTTTTTAGTGCACATTGGTGCCAAACTAATCATCTACATTATTTTTAGCCTGCATGCAGGGTGACTGTGGACCTTGAGCCTATTCCAGGAGACTTGACAAGGTACACCCTGAACGGATGCCAATTCATCACTGGGCACATCCACATACACTATTGCAATTTGGTAATGACAAAGTCTTAGACAGTACCTTATATCACCTGAGGCCTCCTGGACAAGGGATAGGAACCATAACAGGTTTTCATAGTTCCACTCCTTCTGTTTTGCCTGTCTGAATGATTCAAATAACAACCTAGCAGTAGTGATGTTGAGGATGACACCAAAGTTCCGAGGCTGGAGTTGCAGAAGGGGCAATAAATGCAACATCATTAAATACAGAAAGACCAGGACTGTAATTGCTGTAATTGTAATTGTAATTGCTGTAATCATTGTGATCATAATTAGTCATAGGCTTTTTTTCTGGTTCTTTTTTTTTTTGGTAGTTAAACCTTGGATTGTGAGCATAATTCGTTCTAAAAACGTGTTTATGTGACGGTCTTGCCTGGGTGGCCTACACAGCGTGTCTTATCGGTTCTGCACAATGAGGATATAATGTGGAAATAAGGATTTCGTTGCATGAGAAATTAATCAGCTCCACAGCGTGCCTCATCAGCGCTGCTGTTTATTCAAAACAGCATTCTTCTTTTAAATCCTATATCAAATGAAATCGTTTAGCTTGGTGATCATATAGTGGAGATTCTTTGGGGTTTTATTTTTAAATTAACAGTGACAAACACTGTCAATTAATTACTCAAAACCATTCAATTACATTCATATTTTAAGGGGTAATATCCCCTAGTGGTAAACATGTTCACCTCTAGACAAATTAACCAATTAATATATTAGACACTTACACGCATTTAAACATGTGAACAAAAAAATTAAGCATTTTCTGTAACATACCTGAACAATGAGGACATAATGTGGAAATAAGGATTTCGTTGCATGAGAAATGAATCGGCTCTACATAAAACACAAGATACACAAATTAACTACAAGTCAAGATAACTCTATGAAATTACACATTCGACGCCAAATGCATAATAACAGTTACCCTACAAGTTTATGAAGGGATGAATCCACAAAAAATGGTTATGTATGTGTTTTAATTACTTTTTAACTGATATTTCTTTAGGAGTTTTAAACGTGCAACTCACCCACAGCGTGTCTCATCAGCTCTGCTGTGGGCGGTCCTTATTCCACAGATCAAATACCAAATATACAAGCAGATGGAGCTGTCCCCATTTATGCATTAATTTAACCTTTTTACACTTACAATTTAAAAGCAATTGCATATCAAAGCTAATTTTCCCATCAGTAATTTATATATATATATAGTCCCTAATCCCTGAACACACTGGAGGCTAAGGGGAATACACTGGAGGGTAGAGGAGCACACTGGAAACTAGGGGAACACCAGAAAACACACAACACAGTACACACAAATGAACAGAATAAACTAAAAGGTACACTTACACATTACCCTAATCACAGAACACATCAGAGCCCTTATAAACCACTCACTCACTTACTCATCATCTATACCTTAAGATGATGTATTAATCCTGTATTCAGGGTCTAGGATCGGGGGACCTGGAGCCTATCCCAGGAGACTTAGGGCACATGGCAGGGTACAGCCTGAAGAGAGTGCCAATCAAACGCAGCACACACACACATGCACACACACACACACACACACACACACACACTCATTCCCACACTATGGGCAAGTTTGAAATGCCACTTAGCCTAACCTACATGTCTTTGGACTGTGGGAGGAAACCGGAGTACCCGGAGGAAACCCACCAAGCACGGGGAGAACATGCAAACTCCATGCACACAGAGACGGGAATCGAGCCTGGCCGGGGATCGAACTGGACCCTGGTGGTGCAAGGCGACAGTGCTAACCACTACACCACCGTGCCACTTCCTTATAAACCAACTTAAGTAAAATAAAACATAATCAAATGAAAACCAAACCAAACCAAATCAAAACACATGCCCACTGACAGAAAGGCTAAGGAAGCACACTGAAGGCTAATGGAGCACACCGGAGGCTAGGGGAACACACTAAAGGCTAAGGGAACATACTGGAGGCTAGGAGAGCACACTAGAGGCTAAGGGAACACACTAGAGGCTAAGGGAACACACTAGAGGCTAAGGGAACACACTGGAGGCTAAGGGGAATACACTGGAAACTAAGGGAACACCAGAAAACATACAACACAGTACACACAAATGAACAGAATAAACTAAAAGGTACACTTACACATTACACTAGTCACAGAACACATCAGAGCCCTTATAAGTAAAATAAAACATAATCAAATTCAAATCAAATCAACTCAAATGCCCACTGACAGTATTAATGCTCGACCCAGTTTCCCAGAACCATCAGCTATTTATAACACTAATAATGAATAATAATTTCATCAAGTTTTATTTCAGAATGTACTGACATTTAGTGGACAAATTCTGGATAACGAGTGAGTGAGGGGTGCAAGTATTGATCCCAGAAGTAACAAAGTGCAAATAATTTGGGTTACTGTACTTAATTTTTTTCCCCTTTTTTTCCCCCCATCTTTTCTTTAGGATTTTCCATATGGAATACATTTTACTTCTACCTACTTTTTCATGAAAATCCTTTTACTGACTACATTTTAAATATAGACTTTTTCAGATAACAATCACAAATCATCCATATGATTTTCCTACCTAATCATACGTAAGCATTTACGCTGTCACTCACAACATAACATGACCTACAGTAAGCTACACCCCATGTCGACCAAAACATTTTAACCAATCCTAGCTTACAGAATTGAATGCCAGGTCATTATGAAAGCACAGATTGGTCAGCGTACCAAAGTAACTAACGATTACCTGGGTCTCTGGGGTGTGGATACTTTTGGCAAATTTTTTTAAGTTAAGGTAAGATTAAAAGCAAGCCTGCTAACTAGCTAACATTCTCATCTCTGTCTAGCCATGTCTAAACCAAACAGACAAATAATTAGTAGAACTTGTGTTAAACATAACAATGTAAATTTTAAACTCTTGTAATGCCTATGAGATTACATGAACTTGTAAATCATCTGAACACAGCCAACAAAGGGTTTATTTATTTATTCATTATTACCTAATGTCTACTAGACTTCCACATTCATGTTATCAATGGTATCAACTTCAATTAAAATACTTTAAAATACTGTTCATCTGTAACTTATTCAGACAGATATTTAGAAAAATAGGTTTCGTTATGGACTACTTGTACTTTTGTACTTGAACCACATTTTAGAGCAGGTACTCAGGATTTCTTAATGGAGTCATTTTCTAATCTTCAAATTTTAAGTGGTACTTCTACTTATAATGGAGTACATTTTAGGCAAGTAGTTTAAATTTGACCACTTTTGCCACCACTGATTCGTCCAAGGTCAGAGGTCATTGGCAGTCACGCAGGCAGTGCTGTATATAGGCCCTCTCTGATTCCTCCATGCAGACAGTGAAGCTGAGCGTGAGAAGTTTCTGTCCTTGAGAGATAAGGGCCGGGGGAAGCCTGAGAGCCCGACGCTTAGTGTCCGAGTGAAAAGTGAGGGCGCAACGCAGGCGTTCGAGGGCTAGCCGGGTAGTGAGCTGTTTTACCTGCAGCATCAGCTCTTCTTTACACAGAGTTGGCATTTGGACGATCGCCTGTGCATGCCCACAAACACACACACAATGCTTTGTAAATTGTCTTTCGTTTACATGCCTTTAGAAATTTATAATAAATTTAATGTATTGTACCTTTGTGTAGCTGCCTACGCAAATGCGAGCCTGCTGTCCCGAGGCCAGGAAAGTCACAAAGACAGATTCTCGTCCTTGAACTCTTACCCCAATGTTTTTATTGAGTGACAGGTAGATGGGTTTGAACGGGGTTGGTTTGTTCCTGTTCTGTCCTGTCCATTTCCACTTCCGTCTCCAGGAGCTGTCTTCGTTCTGACTCAGGCCTCCCCACACCTCCATGTATAACCTGGGAATATAAGATTAAGCAGTCAGTAATTAATTCAATTAAAAAAATAAGTTCATCATTACCATGCAAAGATTTTTCTTTACCTCCAATAATCAACATAACTTTTTTTTGTATTTAGAGATTTTGTATTTCCTCAATATGTAAACTAATCCAAATATCATTTTCAGTATATATAAATTTATTTTAATGGCTTGAAAACGTTAAACGCACAAACTAAACTTTTCTGTTTGTTTGTATTCAAATACATAAATCATATTTTGCAGCTATGAAAATGAATACATCATGGTAAATTGTGTAAATTAATAAATCAATTAACGAGTTGTGTAAAAAAAACTTTTTTTTAAATAAATTCATTTAAAAAAATCATCAGCATATAAATAAAAAGGTGAGTCAAAATGAACTGATAATTTGTAAAAAGACAAAAAAAAATCTAAATGTATTGTCTATTGGGGGAAAATCATGAAAATAAAAACTATGTTAAAATCACTAGTGAAAATTACTACATAATGTGAACCAATTGTATAAATTGTATTAGAATCGTGAAAAACTAAGCCGTACACTTTAGGCAGAAAATGTGATTTTGTGTGGCTCATACGGAACATCATGAGCTGTATAGCCAATGACTAACCCTTGCATCTCATGACCTTACCCTGTATTCCCATTCTTATGGTAACAGGTGGCAATGCCACTAGACTGGAAGAACGCTCTAACTGTACAGCTTGTCCTGGTGTCATCAAAAATAATGCAGACCCCCTCCATGTCATCTACGAAAGTGATAATCGCCAAATTTCCTGAGGGATAGCTATGTTAGCAAGGATAAGGAATACAAAGTTATTGTCAGATACGTGTTTGTAAAAATATATGTTGGATCCATGTAAGCAATGCCTTCCAATAAGGATACAAGACTTGGCATGTGCCATCTGGAAGCGCCATGAGAAATTTATTCCCATTCGAGTAAAACTTCTGGAGGTGGCCCTGTAATAAATAAGACAATTAATAATAAGAAAAAGCTAACAAGTGTAGTTTATGTTTCTAAGAATGTATTCCTTTCATACCTTCCATTAATCTATTTATAATACCATTTAGCAAACATAAAACAAGTCTCCCTAACAAGTAAATATCATCTGAGTGACATTTTATCACTTATAGCGTGGTAGCGGCACTGGGCCATCAAGAACCATGTTTAAAATGACGCATGACTTTCAGGTCTATTCAGATAGGTGAGAACAGAAGGTTCTCTCTCCATTGTTTAATCTATTTTACATTTAAAGTGAATTATCATTTACATGAAGAGCAAGCAAGTTTGTGTAAAATGGTATAAAGGTTCAGTCAGAAATAGCTCAGTATTCAGTTTGGCACAGCTGAATCCAGAGTGCTGCATGCATTCTGTTACGGTTACGCTGTAATAAACTTCATCTTCATGAAGATCTTCAATGTCCATTTTTTCTAACACAAAGGATCTTTTTGAATGGATACTCAGGCAGGGACAGGGTAAACTTCTGATAGGAAAGCACTAGCTTCCTATTTTACATACAGGATCTGTATCACTTATGCCACAATTATTAACACCTGAGGCAGAGTATACCTCTCCTACTTCACTTGTTAGGATTCAAATTTGAGATCTCTTGTTAGGACAATAAATCAAACTATTTTCTATCACACCACTTGGAAGTAAAGCATTCTATTCATCTGTGCAAAGTGTAGACTTGCTTTTATTTGTGACTTGGCCTTGTTCTCCTAAAGACTCAGGGTGCCTTCACACAGATCTCAGTACACTTGACCCCTTTGGTGTTTGGTGTGTTTGTACAGTATAACATAAACATGGGCGTGGATCATGTGTACATAATCATGTGGCATACTTGGGCACAGCATGAATCAAATATGAAATCCAAGTGCACCTGAACACAGAGGTAGACCTCATTATCACACAAATCATGAAAGTTTAAGTCCTGGATTTGAACTTGACAGTGATTTTTTTTCTTAAGTCTGCTGTCACATTGCTACTACTTTAGCCAAATAGTAATAAAATTTTATTTCAATCAGATTTGAGTAATGATAACTGTTTACTTATATAATTTCTAATCGGATATTTTGAAATATAATCTGTAATCACCTGTTTATGGCAGAGACCAAACCCGGGAAGAAATGAACAAATGTTGCTGCAGAGCTTGGATGGTTTGGACTTTGCCTCTTTCTTTCTGAAGCGCAAAAACTCCGAAAGCCGGAAACTGATGGTGGTGAACAGACGCGAAGACGTCACTTTACAGCCTGGAATCTCAGTTTCTGCCAGTAAAAATCCAGATTATACACACAGCAATGTTGCACCTTATGAAATTATTTTCCAGTGAAATTAATTGTATCTCTTCTATTATAATTAATTATTACTAATTAATTTTGTGAGGTGTTTATAGGTCACTAATGATCAATCTACAACCAAACAGTCATGATTTCAAAACTGTCATTATTTTTTGCGTCTGCGTACTCACGTTTTTTGGGCTTTCTGAGAGTTTCCTTTGCAACTTGCTGCACTCTTTGGAAACAACAACGACAAAGAAAAATAAAGAAAGAAGTTTGTTTTTTCTCATGTTTATTTAAATATAAAAATATCTCAAATGTATTAAAGTGAGAGAGATGGTCTTTAAGTACAATCAAGGGCTGTTTTAGATTTCATTTTGGTTCTAGAGTACAATATATAAATGTCATAAATAGTTAATTTCATTTCATGTTCTGTATCAGATATAAAGTTAAAAAAAAGAAACATTTATTGCTGTTTTTGTTGTCATTTTTTTTTAGCAGAATAGGGCTTGGGATCGTGATATTACACTGCAGTACATTCAGTGAAATCATGGCTGCTACATTTGTTTTGCTGAAGGCAGGAAATATTTCCATCTGCACTAGCAGTTAGGTGCACATAACCTATTTGAACTGTCTTCTATTAATGTTATTATTATTATTTTCATTATTATTTTGTTTTATTTATATATGTAATTAGTTTAAGAATTTGTTGTGTGAAGAAGAGCAGCAGTGCTTCACATTAATGTAATGGTTAAAAAATGCACTGAGAGTACATGAACTGAGTAAATACATGGATTAATTTTTAGTAAATGCACTTGTCTTAATGTGTTAGAAAAAATTTTAAGAATGCTTGCGAAGCTGTTTATTCATAATAAATTAGACAAAATTATAATCATTCATTTCAGTTTTCACATAGAAATTTCTAACATTTAGCCTAACAGAAATGTTGATCTGAGAGCCTTGATCTATAGCAATCATTATCTATTTCTATAAATTATATGAATAACATATGCGCACATTATTTTATGTAGCCCAGCTTAGCTAGGAAACAGAGGCTAAATAAACAAGCAAATTAGGACAAGTTTGACATACTGTACCTTTGTTTGAATCACTGTCTTAGCACAATTTGCCTGTGTTATGCACTAGACTGCCCTGCTTCCATGGATCCCGACCTCCATCCCAACCCCAGCCATAATCACAATATCAAATATTCAAATATTAATCAAATATTATATTACAATATATTATATCTTATATCTTTATTATGAATAGATATTACATTCCTATTATAATAAGCTATAATCACATGACAGTTTTTTCATTTAATCTGTTAAATGAAAAATTAAAGTTCATATATAAGTGTATTACTTATAAATGTGTAGGTACCAAAGTGCCAAACACCACAATGCAACACGGTCCACAAGCCCTATTTTTTTGGCTAATATACTTCTTACTAGACCTTGCAACTTTACTATACAAAACAGCATGCTTGCTGGGTTATATATGTTTTATATAGAGAGAAAATACATTGTTCAATATTATTAACATTTATTTTCAATTATAACATGTACTTTTTCTTAATTACTTAATTGACAAAAAATGTATTAAACAAATATTACAAGCTAATTATTAGCTAGCAACTACCATGCTGTGCCTAATGTTTTGAGATTTTATTTATTTATGTTGTTGCTTTACAACACTAGATAGTCATTTTCTTCCCATTCCTGCTAAACCCTGCCCATTTAGTGTGACACTGGGTGAACTGAGTGATAATTACACTCTTGAGTCTCTCTTGTCCTACCCTTTCTCCTTGTTAGAGTCACTTTCCAACACGCGCCAGTACTGCTCCACCTTTTTGAACATCTCCATGTACTGAGCGCAGCAGAAATCCTGGAAGATGAGCACAAAAAGGGGAAATAAAAAAATTATTATTATTAAATACAAAGTATACTTAAATAGATCTTAAATTCAAGCATGGATATTAGGGTAGAAATGTATGTTTCCATAACCAATGCTAGCCTTCTCGGTTCTATATATACTCATTTGTAGGAAATATTTAACATATTTTTGCCACCAGGTGCATGCCTGTTGTTCCCTGGGGCAGGTACTTTAATATACAGTAATAATTAAAATTATGTTAAACATTACATAACATTTATTAAACATAAATAAATAAATAAATAAATGCTGTTAGACTTTTGGGTACTCCTGTCGAGGAGTAGTCAACCGATTCACACACGACCTTGTCACAGGATTTTATGTACGCCTGATGCCACCCTTCCATTTTATTTAGGCTTGAGATCAGCACTGCATCCAATGGCTGGGGTTTGGGCATTGTGTGGAAATTGAACCCAGGCCTTCTGCATGGCAGGCAAGAAACCTGCCACTGCCCATAATTAAACAAACAAATAAATAAATTCAGTTATAAATTATTGAGTTATGGTTTTGGGATGATTTTGTCCAGAATTTCTGGGTTTGCTTTGCAGAGTTTTCATCAGAAGCTTTAAGATGTTAGCTACCTTTAGGTGAAAGATACAGTAATTAAACTTTTAAACCTACCTCTGAACGTGTGGGCTTTGAAAAATCAAGTGGAGGCCTTGCTTTAACACCACAAAACTCACACCAGACAGTATGGTCTCTAGTAGAGGGGGGCTGAAATAATTCAGATTACGTACATTTAATTAATTAAGACACTTAAATATTTTAATAAATTATTAAATAAAACAAATTATTAAAACCAAATTTTATTAGTGCTAATTTCAAATCAATTTAACAACTCAACTCAATCAACTGAGTTAATCATTATTATTACTACATCAACACATGTTTCACTGTGTTAAAGTACACAACGTGTGCTCTACCAGAAGACCGATTTTTCTCCATTCAGCCTCTCTTCTGTATCTCAGGACTCCATGGAAGCCGCATTCTTCCGGTTCCTCCTCAATCTCCTCCATCTGCTCAACAAGACCAGTAGAGAAGTGAGAATCTTAACACCCACTGGCTACTTGACCACAACTACAAGCACAACAAGTCCATGCAACGTCCCGATTGTGATGTGTCATTCGTGACGCTGTAGCGACGTTGTCACAGTGACTGTTTAAGAAGAACTGGTCAAAACTTCCGTGACGACCCACGTGTTTTCCGAAAGAGCGGTTTTTAAGGTCAGCTGTGGGAGCTCTGCTCTTCCCCATAAGGAATTCTAATACACGGAAATACAGGTAATGCTGAATATTTATTAAATATAATGGAAAAGACATTTTTAAAATCAGTGGCGGCTCGTGCAAAAACATTTTTGGGGGCGGAAACAAAATTTAAATTAAACTTTTAATGCTCGCCTGTAAATAGCCATTTATCAGGTGATTAAGCATCATTACTACTAGCATAAAGTAAAGGCATTACTCACATGACTCACGTCAGCCAGCTCCGCTTGCCATAAGAACTGCTGGAAAAGACTCGTTGAAAATGGTCCAATCACATGAATATTTTAAAACAATATTGAGTCGCTACACACTAAAAATGCTGGGTTGTTTCTGTAAACACATTGTTGGGTTGTTCATGCTGGGTCACAATTCTGGGTTATTTCGGGGACTTTAAACACATTGTTGGGTTGGGTAATGCTGTGTCAAATGAGATGTAGTGGGTCATTTAAAAATTAACACCTGGTTGGGTTATTTTGACCCAACAAGTGGTTTATTCTTTATTTCTCCAAACGGCAGCCTGCAAAATGTTTGAAATATTACTGTTATTGTGTCACAAAGTGTAGTTTTAAGAGTTGTTTAAGCGAGAATGTATGTGTGTACAGCTCAAAACCTCAATCGGTTATTAAAGATAGCGTCTATTTAAAAACGTGCCCCAACGATTTCGGAGATTTGAGCTCCACACAATCCTACGGTGATCCGCGTTCATATAGCCGCCCAACATAGCCTCGTCTTGGCAGAAACTTCTGAAAACGGCTGTGACGTCACTGCAATGGTTAAAACAGCGGATTCTTTTTTTATTTTGTGTATTCCTAACAGGTAATCTTTGGTATAATACGGTTATGGTATAATAATATCGCGGCTGTGAGAAGCATCCTGTACGCTGCGTTCTATTTGCACTATACCCGGTGTCCTCAAGCCCTCGAGTGTGCACTTCCAAGTCAAGTCCGCTCTTTGCGTTTTTGGAATTGAGACACAGCATGAGGAACTTTCTGGATTCTTCACTTCTGAAGCGAGGGGTACGAGGCCACTTAATGCTGCCAGGATTTAATGGTAAGTTTATATGAATAGTCGGCTATAGTGTATTTTATGATAAAAGTGCGTTTGTAGCACACACAAATAAAAAACAACTAAATGTAATCTTAAATGTGATTTTAGGTAAATTGCTGGTAATCTTCGCTAAAGCTGTGTGTGTGGAAAGTCTCTTGGCATATTTTATAATATTTAATAGGTAATAATAAGAAGCTATTAGGATATATTTAATGACAGTTTTAAAATGTCTTCTGTTTCTGTCTGTTTAAAAAAAAACTTGTGTTATTTTGACCCAGCATTTGGTTTATTCTTTGGAGAACTTTCTGGATTCTTCACTTCTGACTGGATCATGCTCAGAGCACTCTGTATTTTATGGTAAGTTAATGTAAATTTTTACTTTTTTTAGTAACTTGTGGTAGGAGCAAGCATATTTTATTGTTTAAAATATTTTTCTGATATTAATATTGTGTGGGATTAATATTGTTTTCCCATTCTGTTTTGTTATTCAAAAAATGAGAAAGCGTCATGGATTAAAACAAGCATTTTCTTTATCCTTACAAAATATTTATTATTAGTTGTAAATCCATTAAATATCATATTCATCTAATGTTTGTTGAGAATTTGAAAAGGAGTGAATGTTTTGTATTAAATCCAGACGGAGTGCCATATCCTGTTATTCCTCACATGTTAAACAGTAAGGTAAATTATTCAAAAATATACACTAAATTCATGTTCACGTTATGAGAAAAAATGTTTTGCATTAAATGCATATGTAGCTGTACGTCCTTAACAAAAATGCTCAACGTAAATGTTAGTTATATAGCAACACTAAGTGATGCTGTATTATCCATAGGTGGACGAACATGATGAGGATGATATCTGCAAAATATGGACATGACTGGAGCACTGTTCCATGTTGTGTTCCTTGGGGATGAGACCTGACAGACCTTTTCCATTGGAGGCAATGCTATTGATAGACTCTTTGGTGAAGGCTGTTTTTTTGTCTTTGATGTTAAGAAGTGTCTTCTCACCTGGGAGTTTCTCCAGCATACTGTAGATCAGATTGATGAACACGAGTACTCATCTCATGTCATTAAATTTTTGAGGACAACAGTTATTTTCAGCCAACATTTAATCAATAATATTTTTAAAAGTTTTTATCATTTTTGTTTTTAATGTCATTTTTGAAGAAAATAACATTAAGTAATAGTTAAATAACGGATAGTTAAAATATTAAGATGGGAAATATTTGTGTCATGTGGGCATTATTAGATTTGTATTATGAACTTCTATATAAAAAGTTTTTAAACATTGTATTAAATGCAAAAAATGCTATTCAAATCAGACTTACAGAGGTCTCTTGTTTTTGTTTTACAGAGTGTTTATGTTACAGTACATTTATTTTATATTTAACAAATGGTTACCTTGAGATTATATGGTTTTGTCTGACATTTTGGTAAAAATTAAGTTTTTCACATTTTCTTAATCTGTGACAATCTATGGTACAGATTAAGAAAAAAATGGTACAACCCAGCACTTGGGTCAAAACAACCCAGCGCGCGTTCTGTCCAATAGTGACCCAGCAGCTGGGTTAAGGTTGGGTTGTTTTTTAACCCAGCAGTTTTTAGAGTGTAGGAATCAGAGGTGCGCGCGAAGGATGATTTGACAAAATCCAATCAGAGCTCAGCCTCAGGTCACATGCTTTTCAAAAAACTTACCTGTCTACATAGACACTCTTGCAATAACTTAATACGCTTTTGTTGTAATGCTCGAAAAAGAATGAAATCACTCAAGATTGAATGACAAAAGCTTTCATTCACAATGAGCTTGAAAAATATTTACAATCACCACTCTGATCATGCAGTCTTTCTCTTCTATCTTAAAAGAAACAGAGAAATTTCAACAATGCTTAGCTCAAACAAAAAGATTCTGTTTAACCTAGATTTATATTCAACCTCATATAATAAAACCTGATTCATTTTCAAATAAATCCATAACAACTCATCTTTGGGAGTAGAAAGACATAATACTTTCCAATCACATCTCCTAGTTATAAACTATAGAAATTATTTCTGAAAGCATGGCCGTCTACTGAAACTTGGTGAACCAAAATAACACAGAAATCCCGAAAATGGGATTGATGGATTTTAGATTCTATACATAACACAAACAGTTACACAGCAATCCGCATAACTATGCTAAAGACAAGAACTACCCTAAATACAACACAGTATTACTAGGTTTACTATGTCAGTTTTGAAGTTACTTAACTTCATTTTAGGAGAAAAATAATAATAAATAAAAACTATAATTGTAAATCTTACATTTTTAATTAGTAATACAGTGTCCACTTTTAAAAATACAAATCTCAAAAGTTTTTATTTTATTTATCTTTTCTTGCCATGTGCACTTTAAACGATTATTGATATTTTATTAATAAAACATGAAAAAGAAAAATCGGCAAAAGTACACAAGATCGACAAAAGTGTCTGACCATCACACCAATGTGAGCCTTCTACAAACTGCAACGACATTAGCATCACACAAATGTAAGGGCTTTGTCTGCTGTAGCATTATACTGTACTTTATCTGAGGCACATTATAATTTTTATAATTTTTATATTCATAATACAATAATACAATATTTTTTTCACACTGTCGAGTCAATGTTGCAATCTTCTGCTTTAAATTCATGATCAATTGCTTTCTAATGTGCTTCATTTTCTTATTTATTTCTTATTTCATTAGAAATTCAGATAAGAATTATTATGAATTGTGTGAAGTTTACACATGTGGTTTTAGAGATGTTACATGTTCTGTTCCACGTGCCGTACATGGTTTTATGGCAATGCATTTTTACCACACTGACATAGACTTTATGTTGGACCACTGTGTTGGTGCAGCAAGCCTGTCCTGTAAATAAACGCATGTATAGTAAATGTATTTATTTATTTATTGTTTAGTTTCGTTACAGTTATTGTTAAATAATAGTAAAGGTCTAATTATCTAATTGTTTGTTGATGGTTGTCGCCCCCTAATGGGCAACATGATAATTACATATTGTAGAGCTAACATGTGACTAATCAGATGACCAATAAGGAAGCTAGGAGTTTTCCATGATGTGCAGCTATGTGCTGCAGTAAATAAGCAACAATCTGCATTCATCCTTGGCCTTTGGTAGCTTCGTTGGTATGTTTTTTTTTTCTTATTCATGTATCATTCATGGCATTTGATTATTTACCGGATTTGTAATTCCTACATATATATGTTTCTATCAGCTTTATTTTCACATGGCAAAGAAAGTTGTAATGTCCCTTTGCTTATTGTTACATACTTGCTTACTTTAAATAAATAGGTATGTAACAATAAGCAAAGGGACATTACAACTTTTTTACAACCAACATCACAAAATGTTAAGGCATTACAAGTGCCTTATTCCTCAAATTTTTTTAATTACCTTATTTTAAATTCCTTATTAAAAGTTGGAAAGAGACATACAGTCTGTAATTTTAAGGGTGTGGTTTAGCTCGCTGTCAGAATATTCAGAGGACATATATAGAGAACAGTACTTATTTATTTGTGCGTTTTTTAAGTGCTATTATTTGTGGTAAAACGGGGTTTATGGCAACGCATTATTCTTTGAGAATGATTTAACTTCTCAAAGTTCGGCTGAAAAGCGCGAAAATCTTTAGCCATAAAAGCTGATAAATTTAATTACTCAACAATATAAATGCAAAAAATCAGTTGCAATATATTAATTGTCAGAATAGATTTTATGTTTTATCTTTCATAGCCTATAGATCAATTATCACTCTGATCATGCATTCTTTCTTAACTGTCTTAGAAAGGCAGAGAACACTCATCACTGATAATAGTCCAATACGAATAGCATTAAATATAATCCGATTAATGCTCAAAATAAATACATTGCAACTCATCACTGTGATTAGGGACATATATAACTTTCTAATCACATTTCCTACTTTAAAAACTATAGAAATTATCCCTGAAAGTATAGCACTGTCTTCGTCTAGTGGTTGGCTGAGGTACTACAGAATCTAATGACTACGCGGAAGTAAGTTATGCGTATGGGTGCAAAGCATCATGGGAATTCTATTTTAGTTTTATATAAAGTTCATTTTCTCTTTAATTAAAGATGTAAATCCATGTAATGTTTGCATAATAATAATCTACGTAGATTGCTATTAATTTGTAAATGTTATTTTTAATTACATGAAATCTACCGTTTTCATGATCGGTGTGGCGTATGAGGTGCCCGCCTGTCCGTGCTGTAGAAAAGTTAAGACTATACTTTCAGGGATCATTTCTATAGTTTCTAACTAGGAAATGTGATTAGAAAGTGTTACGTCTCCCTATTCACGATGATGAGCTTTGATGTATTCCTCTGAGCGTGAAGCGGATTGTAGCTAGTGCTTTTTGCATGTGCTATAATCATTGATGAACGTTCTCTGTCTTTTAAAGACAGTAGAGGAGGAGTACATGATCAGAGTGATTATGGATATGTGTTAAAAGTAAGATGGTTGGTTTATTAAAGTGGTTTATTTGCAAATAGCTTACATGTTCTCTTTATAGTTGTGTTTGTAAGCTGTGATTTTGTAGGTCAATTTGAAGATGAATGAACGCAACGGTATATATATTTTGTATTAGACGATAACGGAAGTAAACACACTCCTCCGTAGTTATTGAGAAATGCGGAACCCTTATTATTGCTCACTGTTTCTATCGAGTGCTTTTAATGTAACACGTGAGTACGGAAATATGATAGTATGTATAGCTCAGAAGTTTCCGTACGTTTTCTCTTCACTTGTACGTGAGTTTTCTATTCAGATCCTTATCGCGGTTCTTATATATGTTTACTATACATATATTACATATATTTGCATCGGTATTATTTCTGCTAGACGCTCAATAGAGAAAGTGTGCATCAGCGTTAGGCGTTATTTGTTGTTATAAAGCGCTACAAAACTAAAGTGTCAATTAGCATGAATTTAGCTTATTTACTGAGTTAATTCTTGTGAACAAATATTTAATAACATATTATTCAGTAGAATGGAATTTTGTAAATAGTTATTAAGATTGTTGAAATGCCATTTTGTGTACTTCCCCATTACAGTCTTTTCCTGTGCTCCAGTTCAGAACACAGAGCTTTCACTTACAAATATTAAAAACAAGTGAATCGTTAAATACTGTTAATTAATCAGAAACCCTACCAGTTAGAGAACATGTTAGTAAATGAATGAATACACAAATAGTGAGATACTGTCAACTAGTCTGCTTGATATGTTTGGAAATTAGTAAAATATAGTAATGCATAAATTATATGTAATACAATGTGATATAATATAAAGGCCACTGGTTGCTCAGTGCCACACGAAAGGCCCGGGTTCATTTTCTAGTCAGTACCCAAACCCCCGCCACTGGATGCAGTGCATAGCATTGAGAAAATGGGAGGTTTGAGTCAGGAAGGGCATTCGGCATAAAACATGTGCCAAGCTTGTATGTGGCGACCCCTTGCCAGTACACCACCACCAACAACAACATAAGTGTAATATAATATAATATAATATAATATAAAGTGATAGTACACCAATGTAGTGACATATATAGGACACCAATATAAAATTACTTGCTTCAAAATACAGTAAGTTGAGGTATTAGTGAATTATATTAACTGTTGTGATTCTAACTAATTAAAAATACAGTAGTTTATACAGTATATAATGCATATAATATAAACCTTTGAAGAGAAAAAAAGTGCCTCATTAAAATCACTTGTACAAAGCAAACATTGTAGCACATTTCCTTAAAAAATGCATAAAGAAATAAATAATTTACAGTTTACCTGCGTTTCTTTACAGGCCAGTCTTGCTGCACCAATACAGCGGTGATGTTGACGTATCACAGCAACAGGCCAAGTCTACGTATAAAATGTCTATTGGTAAAAATCATTCACTGTCATCCAATCATGCATGACATGTGAAACAAAACATGTCAAATCTCTAAAACCACATGTGTAAACTTCAAACAAGTCATAATAATTCAGATATGAATTTCTAATGTTTCTATAAGAAAAGGAAGCACGTTAGGAAGCAACTGATCATGAATTAAAAGCAGAAGATTGCATGTTGGATCTGCCACTTTAAGAACGTTGTTTCAGTGGGACTTAGAGGGCACAGGGGAAGAGAGAGCGCTGAAAGAAAAAAAACATGTTCTGCTGTAGCTTGATCTTGAAATGCTTTGAAACTTGAAAATATGATTTAAACTACATATTCCCCGCGTGGTGAGAAGTGTTTTTGTTGCTTAAGTAATTTGATGTTTCTAATATAATGCTATGTATATTAGTATTTGCGATTAGCACCATAGCGCCTAAACAAATAATAGTATATGCTTGTTTTTGCTGTTTGTGTAGACATAGACTGAATGTTACGTCTTGAAATACTGGTGCAATATATGTTGATGGACGAAGTTTAATGCAAGTTTGTTACATGAAGACTTTTCTAGAAATCCACATTATCACGTGATAATGCTTAGTGCCATATGTGATTTGTGAATTGTTAAATATTAATTGTTGGTCTTGTGTTTTCAGTTTGACCGCACATATGCACATATAAATGTACATTGATTCTAAACTACAAATAAACTATAATAACAACTACCAGATGTGTATGGTGTGAATTCTGCACTAATGGAATAAAGACAAAATCAAGTTCCAAATTAATGTTATCATTTCAGGGGTAACAATGCAATATTGACTCAACAGGTTGAAAACATATTTTATTAGCATTAATTATTGATATAAAAATTGTCATTGATTATAATGTGCCCCAAATACAGGGAAGTGCAATGTTGCAGCAGACAAAGTCTATTCAATTATATGATGTGTTTTGAAGGAGGCTCGCGTATGGGTGTGATGGTCAGATATGCAGATACATTTATCCATCTTGTGAACGTTAGTATGTATTCTTTTCATGCTTTATTAATAAAATATACATTTAAAAAATGCAGATGGCTGATTGGCAGGAGAAAAACAACTGAAAATCTTCTGATATTTGCATTTCAAAATGTGCACTGTGTAGTACTAGTGAAGTTAAAATCCACCATTTTCAGGATTTCTGTGTTATTTGGGGCCACTGAGTGTCTGAAGGTGAAAAAGATAAGACTATGCTTTCAGGGATCATTTCTATAGTATTTAACTAGGAAATGTGAGTGGAAAGTGTTACGTCTCTCTAATCACAATGATGAGTCATGATGTACTTTTCTAAACATGAGTCAGATTAGAGGTGGTGCTTTCTGTATGAGCTTTAATCATTGATGACTGTTTCTTTTGAAAGACAGCAGAGGGAGAGTACATGATCAGAGTGATCTTGGTTATATTGGTTGAAAAGCAGATTGCAATTGTATTTAAGGTAAAGAGATTGTAATTTGCTTGTTGTGTGTTAGCTTGTTTATTTTAAGATCTGTTAGATTAATGGGTAAACCAACACATAAAATATTTGGTTTTAACTGTAAGAGAATTGTTAGAGTTAATCAGTGTTGTACAAGTTTACACAATTCTTTCTGTCTCTGATTGGTTTGACTGTAGAGTTATATACATTTTTCTTTAGCTTACAGAATATTAGCAGACATCCAACTCTTGTGATCTTTTTTGATCTTGGTTTTCAGCTGAAAAGACCTGTTACTTATGTGACCACCTACAGTGTGATTGAGCTCTCTAATATTTTGGTTTCCAAAAAGAAACAAATGCACACATTACATCACCCTAACCTTATTATTCTTATCCTCTTGTATAATACTTTGTTTAGTGATCGTACTTCTTGAGTATATGGAGAAAATGTAACCTACAAAAAACATGCTATTATACTACATTATATTACATAATAGAATATTCACATTTGTAACAATAATAAATTACACTATATGATTAGCATCATTTAACGCATAAACTCAAAGTTACAACTGAGCAATCTGACAGGACCACATTTTTCTACAGAAACTTGTCAACAGTCCTGGTCAAGAGCTTCCACTGAATAAATTCTACAGTTCTGAGCACCTTCCAATGCTACCATTGTTTAAATCACTTTTGTAATATTAAACATGAAACATGTGCTCTCAGAAAAGTGACTGAATAAATATGGCTGCTTATATTTTTTTTTATGAAAAATGCACTGCCATGCTACATCTGAAACTATCAGAGAAGGCAGAAGTACAAGCTCAAATAAAAGCTCAAGCTCAACTCCACTATAAGCAGAGATACTCCTTCAATGTTTTTACTCAAGTAGAAATTCTATGTACAAAAGTACAAGTACTTCACAAAGAAATGGATTTTTCTGAATATCTCTCTGAACAAGTTTATGATAAACAGTATTTTAAGGTAGTTTAACTAAACACAAATGGGTGGCTAATGGGGTGTTACCGTGGCTTTGTGATTAGCACTGTTGCTGCCAGGCTAATTGGCATTCCCAAATTGCCAGTAGCATGTGCAATCGTACCCCGTCCAGGGGGGTACCTGACAGATTTTTACATTAAATAAAGATTAAATTACATTATACAGTACATACTGTACATTTCAAGGTCTCAGTTGTACTAATTTGTCTTATTTCCTAAAACAAAAAAAATTCCCTAAATTCCTTACCATTGTCACTTTTAAATACATTCCAAATTCCAAATAATTTTTGGACAGTATGAAAATTGGAAATAAAAACAAAAAGTTCTAACTTTTTTTGGAGGATGTGGCAGCCACAAGAGCGAGGAACATTTTTGTTTTTCATACCATCTCAACACTGTCCAATCATATCTTCTAGTAAGAAACTATAGAAACAACCCATCATGTTGTCTTCATCCTAAAAAAAAAAAAAAAACCTAAAAGTAATTTCAAAGAATCTTCCGTTGGTAACCACTTATTAGTCACTTTGTCGTCTTTACTATGTAAACGTTGTTTTCTTATCCTGGTTGTGGTCTTAGTCAAGAATGATTCAGAACATGAGGATGTGTGGTTAAATTACTTTCATAATATTTTCAGAGTGGAACCAATATTCTCCAGTCAAAGGGGCAGTCGGGGTTTAATTGTGTGTGACACCATCTCCTTCCCATGTGAGAGCTGTTGTTGTGATGGGAATATTTTGAGCTACATTGTTGTGCAATATATTGCCTTGAAGACGTATGGAGTGAAGATTTAGTTAATTTTTCTGCCTTCAAGTTATTGTGGCCAACAAGGTATGTAATGTTTTATTTTAATGCCTAAAGTTAACACATGCAAACTTAAACTTAATGCATACTAGCGGACTTCACACAAGAGCAATGTGATGGTTCATCTGCATTTAAGTGAATGTAAATAAATATTCTGATTTATTTTGTGATTAGCACCTCATGGTTTTTAGGTTGGGTAATAATCAAGCTATTTGAGTTGTGAATATTTATTTTTATTGATAATTCCTATGTTAATGTTTGTTTTATATCACGTATTTAGCACATGTGTATTTTATTTTACTTATTGGTTTTATTTTTGTTATCTAGTTCTCACAGTGTATTGAAGGTATATTGAAGACATGTTGAAGGCATGTTAATGTATGTACGTGCAATAAATGCCAGTGAACAAACAGAAAACACCTTGTGTCCGTGATTTGACTGGAGAGCTACAGACTTGTCTAAAGCAAACACTAGTATGACACCTTTTAAAGAAAAAAAAATGCTACTTTACTTGTTGTTGATCATGTGAGCCAAGATGTTGATTCAAAAATAAAAATGTCTGCATAAAATGAAGACTACAGGAGGTTCCAGAGCTTTTTCCTTAAAAAGCTCCACACTGATACAGTAGTCTTACAATTAGTTTTCAGGAGTCACAGTCTCAATCTCAACCATACAAAAGATTAGATGTGACCTTGTTTGATTCTTACTCATATTTTTATAAGAATGTTTTTATTAAACATGTGTTTGATGCCATACTGCTCTATAACAAAACAGGATACAGAAATTAAAATATTGCTTTAAAGTAATTAATTCACTGATTTTGTGTGTACAATATTAGACATGACACACAATCACACAAACCTGATTTATATTATCATTGTGTGTACTGTCTCTGGTTTGGTGCTACAAATTAGTGCCTCTGTAGCAGCACTCAAGCCTGTTGCTTGCTGGAATGTGCTGGATAAGTACATCTGATCTCCATTTACAGTTTGCCAGCTCTGACCGCAATATCAAAGGTATTACACACACACACACACACACACACACACACACGCATGCGCACACACACACCAGGTGTAATCTCAACACATGCTGAAAAAAAAAAAAAACTGAATGCAACCTCCTAAACACATACCCCTGTAAATGTTTGAAAGATGACACTCTTGATCAAATTAATTAAATTAATAAAGTGCTTGTTAGTATGTGTTCAAACGATTTGTATTTGCACAAATAACAATCATAAAAGACCTTATTCTGTCAAAATTCATTTGGGGAACAGATCCAAGAGGAGTTTTCATGATGTGTAGGGTTTAATACGAATATGATTAAGAAAATAAATGAATAATAGAGGTGGGGGGAGACAGATATCCATATTTTATAGTATAAAACATATATATATATATATTTATTTCAGTCACAGAACTTATTAAACCACAGAGCTGTAAAAATGTAAATAATAATAATAAATAATAATAATACATGAAAAATTAACCCTGTCTTTAATGTGTTTGCTGCAGACGAACAGTACTGCTAGAATAAAAAATATTAAGATTAAAAATAAAAATAGAATGGATTATTTATCCTGCAATATATAGTATGTAGTCATGCAGTGTTTTATATATTGTCATCAAGCTCCTAAAAGTAAATCAGGAAAAGCAGGGGCTCATCTAATCAAAGTAGCAGAATACATGTTAATTTTAATCCAGGGTATTATTTGTGCATCCTAAAGGTACTGAAATGCTTACAAAAAGGTACAATTATAAGCCTTAACAGTAAGCATATGAATTAAGGGGAATGCATGGTTGTTTCTGCAAGACATAGAACATTACAGTAATATTGTGTATACTTATTGCTCTTACTTATTCAAAGACATGCATTTTGACATTCCAGCTCTGTGAAATGATCTGGGATAAGTTCAATCTGTGACCGATAAAATCCACCATCATTTCATCTTCTCTGTACTTTTCAAAATCTGTGTTGATTAAGAGTAGGAAATGTCAGTAAGGTTACATTACTGCACTACAAACTTGTCTAAAAAATTTTTTAAAAAATTGATATTGTTTTCTGTTCTCTGCATAATGTAGAACCTACCAGTTAAATGCATAAATGTTCCATCTACAGGAAACATTCAGATATTTATCTTGTTCTGAGTGCCTGTGATAGACTGGTACTTGTTATTATGATGTGATACATGGTATTTTAAACTAGTCTAGAGACTGGTTGTATTGTGTGATAGACACGTAAAGAAAAAGGCTCCATCATAATCTGGGTGCTTTTTCCTTCAATGGGAAAATGGAGCTTCAGGTTGTGCAGGGGAGTTCAACGGCGGCTGGCTATGTGGACATGTTGCAGCAGACATTCCTCTTGACTGAGGGACTCGTGTGTGGCAATGCCTGGGTCAAAAAACCCAGTCAAAAAAAAAAACATCTTAACCACATGGAGCAACGTTCCCACCAGCCTCCTGGAAACAGTTGCATCAAGCATGCCGAAACAAGTGTTTGAAGTTATCAACAAGAACGGTAGAGCTACTCACTACTGGGTCCTTTTTTGACACTTTTTTGATGAGCCCACTCTCTGCTTTTTGTCTCTTGATCTTTTTTCTTCTTGGCAATTTGAAGTAGTTCTTACGACCCCGTTTATAACCTTTCTGTATTATGAAATCGTTTTAGATTTAATAATGTAGAAAGGTTCTAGCAATCTAACTGGGGTTGTATTTATCACTCAGTCTTGTTTAGTTTAATTGTTGCAAGCTGTAAATATACAGCATATTATTATTATTATTATTATTATTATTATTAAACAGCCAAAGGCTTAAATCTAAATCTACACATGCATTTGGCTATCCATCACTAGTCATAGGGAGAGCACAGGCAAAAAATATTTTCACTTTATATAGTCACAGACAGTAAGTCTGGCACCTTCACATGTGTATTTAATTGGTTAGGCAGGTTGATGACGTAGAGGTGTGAGTATGACCAGCAAGATGGACGTATCAACAAAAATCATGTAGCTGCACAAGCTCTATACAGTACATGAGGATAGAATACATCATGTGAAACAGTGTCTGACCGGTGTGAAGTGGTGTGTATCCTGACTGACTCAGGTTCTGGCCTGGTATCTGATTGCTGTTCCACTTTTTGTATTTTCCTGTATGGGAAGAAAGAAATTATTCATTTGCTCAATTTTGCTAATTCTTTACATAAACTATACCAGATAGCAAATAATGCATAATCATAAGCTTTTGAATGGATAAGAAACATTCACAAAATATCAGTATATTCACTGATATTTATGTAAGGTTTTATAATATTGTAAGACATTGTAATCTACTAAGAAGATTCCTGTGCCCTGAGAACAGACCCCTCACTGTGCTTCCTTTTGCCTTTTATATCCTGTATCCAGATGAATATGCATCCAAAAGCTCTTGTCTGCTAGAACCTTTTTGAATGCAAATGTATTTCCTCTCTCCTGTCTATCTCCAGGTCCCTCTATGACTGACATGTTAATGACTGGTTCTTTTGATGTTCGGGACGTAGCACTGTTTAAATGTGCTCTCTTTGCTGAGAATAAACAGAGATCTTGACACACTTTGATCCAGACTCCCTCTGCCCTCTGGACCTGCCTGACTCATCCTGGTGCCCGGCTTCTGGTTGGAGATCTCATCACATGGATGTCCTGTGTCTCTCTTTGGGATGCGTCCGATGTCTGGGGACGGTTTCACTTTACTATGAAAACGGTTCTGGCCTCAACTGATGTTGACAGCTGTTTCTCTGCGGACTTGGCTACAGTCGCTCGATAGTTCAGGACTGGAATTTTCAGTCTACTTGAGCCTCCAATAACTACCTGGACTCCATATTAACATCAATTAACATCTGTTAACAACTTTTATACTGAACTGCCTGCCACCTGACACACAGTATGAATGCAGATCAATTCCTGCTTTCCAAATGAGGATGGGTTTCCTGTTGAGTCTGGTTCCTCTCAAGGTTTCTTCCTACTGCCATCTCAGGGAGTTTTTCTTTGCGACTGTCGCCCTCGACTTGCTCATCAGGGACTATCTGACTATCTAATTTTGATTCATACACATTCACATTTCATACAAACTTAAATCATTCTTTTGATTGTGTAAAGCTGCTTTGTGATGATGACAATTGTTAAAAGCGCTATACAAGTAAAAATTTAATTGAATCATCAGACATCATCCCTGCGTGTGTGTGTTTATCTCTCCCGGTCAATCGGGCCCGGACCGGTAAGTGCATTAAGGTGCAGTGGACATAACAGGCTAAAACTCTTCTTCTCTTAGCTTAAAACATAGCTTGAACACACTTCTTCTTTTAAAACTAACAATTTATTAATGTGATAAAATGTGATTTTATCAAACATAATGTTAAAATCCTGAAAATCCATTTAGTTTGAAAAAGAAATAAAAGCTGAATATGATAGAACTGCTTTTGAATGGGGACAAAATGAAGTTGTACTTTCGGTGCAGATAAGGTTGGCTTTCATATATGATTTTTGCTGGGCCAAAGTATGCTTCACCTGGTCGTCTGTTCTGTGCCCAGAAGAAATAAGGAGAGGTTATATTACACAACTCTATTGAACACGGTGTTCAATAGAGGCTCTATTGAACACGGTGTTCAATAGAGGCTCTATTGAACTGTGCTCTTTGCCTGAGTCCATAGTTTGAAAGCACCTTTAAATTTGAGAAAGATTAATCAATTAGGACCAAAATTTGTAATAATAAGTGCAATATGTTCTAATTACTATAATAATTAGACACATAACAGTTATTTCTGCCCAAGTAATCTAATGAGAGGCATTCCACAAGTGGTGATGATAGACAGTAACAGCACTGGGACTTTTAACTACAGTATATGTATCACTCCACGTCACAGGTGTTCTCGCCAACATTAGTGAAAGTAGGCAGTATGGTCAGCAGTAGAAGAAAAAGGAGAGAGCAGCTGCCTGCCAAAATCCACATTTAAAACCAGCAAAGAAAACACAAAGTTGTATCATCATAAAAACCACTTTCTAATGCCTAAGTTGAGTAGTTGAGTATACCATTTAATGTTATTTGGAATTTAACCCTGGAACCCAGAAGTTAATGGAGCTGATATTCTAAAGTGGAATAAGTGGAAATATAAAGAAAAACTTGTGAGTTACTCTGTCCTGCACCTCCATGGTGCCCTCCTCACCTTTTGGATACATAGTACCTACATAGTACCGGTAAGAAATTAAAACTACTCTCACCACAGTGTAGTAAAATTAACTGGCAGTCCATAATTTCTTAATTAGTTTTGCAAAACAATATGTATTGGTGGAGCAAAATTATTGGTTAGAAAAGCAATATCATACTCAAGTTGCTAATATCCAAACACAATAATACTCCCTCTTATGTGATATTGCTTAGCTATTTTATTATTTATTAGCTGAATTAAATGTTTATATATACCAAGTGTACAGTAGTTGAACTGTAATCAAAGGCATGTAAAATAATGTGTAATGGAATAACAAAAAAAATTTCATATACCTATAATTACCTAAAATAAATGACCACGTTATTTCAATATCCGTATAAGGTAAATGATTTCATGTTGTATACACTATGATTTATAAAAGTAAGGATTATATTAACAGCAATTTAATTAAAATTCATTATCAGACCTTTGTTGGATTTGTGCCAGCAGAGCAGGATCAGTAAAAAAATTAAATCCAGCAAGGTGAAAGTGAGTCCCACAGCCACAGCTACTATAGAGCTACAGCGGAATCCAGGCACTGAGACAAAGGAAAGAGAGGGACACACTGTCCAGGGTGTACCCTGCCTCGTGCCGTAAGTCTCCTGTGATAGGCTCAAGGCGCCGCGTAACACTGAATACAGGATAAAGCGGTATAGACAATGAGTGAGTGATATTCTTCTTCTTATTATTATTATGCACATTCAAATAATAGACCAATGTCTGATTTTCCATTCCTGTCCAAACTGTTTTAAGGATTGCTTACCAGCAATGGCTCAAGCCTTACTAATCAGATCTCTCACTGAGACTGATATACAATAAGTCACTAAAAATACTTTTTGTTTGATGCTGATGCTTTTGCTGGAATCTATAGCTTGGTTCCCTTTGAATTTTTATCTTTCGGGTAGATTATTTCCTTCATCCTTCAAGTATTGCTTAAGGGTCACCCTCATTCCCACCTTTGAATCCTAGTTATATACATCCACCTGCCCAGACCATTTAAAAATAATTTTAGCTTACATTGCTACACAGATAATATAGATTTATCTCAGCATGAGGTACAATACATCTCTTCATCCCATAATCAACTGTATGCAATTACTGTATTATCTAATATAATGGATGGACTCCAGCATGGTTGATTTAAAACAGAGTGTACTCTGAGTTTAAAATCTGTAACTTATTATTAGCAATTGTACAGAAGCACACTTACACTTGAATCCTGGAATATACCTGTGCGATCGGTACATTCATGCATTCAGCAACTTCATTATTATTGCCACGTAACCTTGCTGAGCCTGGACTTGACCAACCAATCAAACGATTCCTGTAACTGTCAATGAGACTTCTGCACCTCTCTGCAGGTATTTTGGCCCACTCCTCATGAGCAAGCTGCTCCAGTTGTTTCCGGTTTGAAGGGTGCCTTTTCCAGACAGTATGTTTCAGCTCCTTCCAAAGATGCTCAATAGGATTGAGGTCAGGGCTCATAGAAGGCCACTTTAGAATAGTCCAATGTTTTCCTCTTAGCCATTCTTGGGTGTTTTTAGCTGTGTGTTTTGAGTCATTGTCCTGTTGCAAGACCCCTGACCTGCGACTGAGACCCAGCTTTCTGACACTGGCCAGCACATTTCTCTCTAGAATCCCTTGATAGTCTTGAGATTTCATTGTACCCTGCACAGATTCAAGACACCCTGTGCCAGATGCAGCAAAGCAGCTCCAGAACATAACAGAGCCTCCTCCATGTTTCACAGTAGGGACAGTGTTCTTTTCTTGATATGCTTCATTTTTCCGTCTGTGAACATAGAGCTGATGTGCCTTGGCAAAAAGTTCCATTTTTGTCTCATCTGTCCATAGGACATTCTCCCAAAAGCTTTGTGGCTTGTCAACATGTAGTTTGGCATGTTCTAGTCTGGCTTTTTTATGGTTTGTTTTCAACAATGGTGTCCTCCTTGGTCGTCTCCCATGTAGTCCACTTTGGCTCAAACAACGACGGATGGTGCGATCTGACACTGATGTTCCTTGAGCATGAAGTTCACCTTGGATCTCTTTAGAAGTCTTTCTGGGCTCTTTTGCTACCATTCGGATTATCCGTCTCTTTGATTTCTCATCAATGTTCCTCCTGCGGCCACGTCCAGGGAGGTTGGCTACAGTCCCATGGAGCTTAAATTTCTGAATAATATGTGCAACTGTAGTCACAGGAACATCTAGCTGCTTGGAAATGGTCTTATAGCCTTTACCTTTAACATGCTTGTCTATAATTTTCTTTTGAATCTCCTGAGACAACTCTTTCCTTCGCTTCCTCTGGTCCATGTTGAGTGTGGTACATACCATGTCACCAAACAACACAGTGACTACCTGGAGCCCTATATATAGGCCCACTGACTGATTACAAGATTGTAGACACCTATGATGCTAATTAGTGGACACACCTTGAATTAACATGTCCCTTTGGTCACATTATTGTCAGTATTTTCTAGGGGTACCATCATTTTTGTCCAGGCCTGTTCCATGAGTTAATTTTTTTAAATAATACCGTTGAAGCATGGTTGAAAAGCAATGTCTGACTTTCATTGGTTAACATTCATAGAATTTTTTTAAATTATTACTTTTGTCAGATTAAAGTTATTTATGTGACCATTGTGAGTTTTTCTTTCATTGACCGAAGGGTACCAACAATTTTGTCCACGTGTGTATGATTCCCATTGCTCCTAAGCATTTCATCTCCATTTATGATTTTCTTTTTCTCACCACATTTCTTTCACAAAGTTGAAAGCTCAGCACAGTCCTTAAATGTTACAGTAATGTGTTGTAAAGTTCTTAACCCAATTCCAGTACTTTCAAATGTCTCTTATTGTTTTTGCTTCTTGATATAGGCCAATAATTTTTCCCTTCTGAAATTGTGACGTTTTTTGGCCAGGCAGTTTAGATTCACCAGTAGTTAGCAGCACTGTCACTGAGAACATCAGCAGAACCAAAACACCCCATGACAATCTTTTGGATTTGGATGCATTTCATTGTAAATAGTTTATGAAATATATAAATAAATTAAAATCAGATATTGGACCTTTTTGTCTAAAAAGGACCAGGATTGTCTAAACAGGGAGAGAATTTCCATCACTAATGCCTGCATCAGCATCACAAATAGTTAATACAATTGCATGTTAATTCATTTTGTGAAAAAAGGACAGGCAACACCACTCAGTACTCTGCCTCTCTCTCTTTCTCTCTTGTACGGTTCTGATATAAATATTGAATAAATATTATACTGATGTAAATATTAATGCAGCTAATTAATACTATCTTTATTTTAACTGGTGCAAGTACAAGGTGAAAAAAATCTGTTTCTCTGTTTCTATGCAAATAAATAAATAATACTTCATTAATTTAAAAAAATAATTAATTATTGCAAAATTTTATATTTTATATTACCAGGTAAAAGTGCAGCTGCATGTTTGATATTCAGATGCATTCTTTGCTACACAGACAATAATAGTCACAAAAACAGGATTTTGAAAATGAGTCATTAGACTCAGTGAGTCTGACGTAATGCTTAGATAGTTTCATTAAGGCCTTTTAGTTTCCAGGAAGGACCAACAGAGACAAACCACAAGAAACCACTAACCACAACTGCTAAAGGCACACATACACACACACACACACACACACACACACACACACACACACACACACACACACACACACACACACTTTTAAGTTCTATCTTTGTGACCAGAAGATATCTGGATACTACAAGACCTTTTAATTTTTGGCCTGATAAAATACACCCCATCTGAAAGACACATGTTTAAATGGCTATTAGAGGTTTTCATACATGTGATGTGTTTCAGTATAATTATTGTTTGTGTATAAATATTCAATGAGCATATGCACAATTCATCCTTGGCTAAACACTATGCCATGAAAAACTGTCAAAGGATTTTAAATGAAATTTAATTGACCCTTATGAAAATAGCATTCAAATTCTGATAAAGAAGTGGAAAATTATGGGTTCAGCAAAGATTTCAGCTACAACTTTTAGAAAAATTGTTCAAGATGCAAATAAGCAGGTACTTAAACAAGAATGTGCTGTATGGCTGTATGACCACCAATGCCGCAAAGCAGCTCACTTACATCACTCATTCCACTGTAGGATAAGCACTACAGGCAATTTGGAAATGCCAGTTTGCCTAATCTGCATGTCCAACAGGACACCCACCAAGCAGTTATTAATGAGGAGAAAGTACAATGTAGACAACAGTAAAGTTTGGGTCTCAGGAGGTTAAAGTTGTATGTGAATCCCATTAAAGCAATATAAATTACTACTGTTTCCTTTAAAGAATGATAAACACCTTAACAAATCACCCAACATATGTAAACTGGACACAATTCATAAAAGTGACATGCAGATGTGGTAGGTGTTTTTTTTCTGAGGATGAATAAATCCAGATGCTAAACAAATTTGCTGAAGAAATTAAATACTATTTGAAATTTTAAAGAGTTTAAAATGAAGCTAGTAGTTCATTCATTTAATTTATTGATCAAACACTCTGCTGCAGTGGTGGCTCAGTGGTAGGGTTCTCAACTCAGAAGGCAGAAGGCCCAGGTTTAACTCCTGCCCAAACCCATGCCTCTAGATGCATTGCTGCTCCCAAGCCCAGAAAAAATGTGAGGGTTGTGTCAGGAAGGGCATCAGGCCTAAAACCTGTGACAAGTTGTTTGCGGGCCTATGGTTCGCTGTGGCTACCCCACAACACACGCACACACATGCACATACAAATCACTCAGATAAACTCAATCACCTCAATAAGAGTTAAATACACATGCACAAACAACCAAGGGAACTTTGGGAACACGCAATTTCATTTCTCATTTGCATCTAAATGTTCTGAGAAAAACAGTTTCACACTGTGGGAGTTTATTAAATGAACAGACATTTTCATTACAGACTTATTTTTACTTTAATGAAATGGAATTCCATAAAGGAAAAAAAAAAACAATAATGATACTATTATTGTACACACGCATGTATTCACAAACACACTCATATATCACACATCACAAATTTTAACATTCACACACTCACATCTCTGTTAAAATCACATCTCTCTCCCACACGCAGAAACACACACATTCACACACACTAATAAGTCACATGTCTCACACACACATACTAACACACATATCACAAATGTTAACACACAGACTCACACACCACACACACAAACATGCACAAACACATTTACTCGTCACACACAGACTGTCACATCCACACGTCTCACACAAACACACATCTCTCTCTCACTCTCACACACACACTAACCCTCACACGCACGAACGCACTCAACAAATATTTAGGGCCCAAACTAACATTAGCCCTGTAGAGTGTGTGATGTGTGCAAGTTGTTCGGTGTCCCCGGGGTGGCAATGGCGCAGGGTGCTTGGGCCCGTCATTGTTGCTTGCAACTATATTTTAACATTTTATTATATCTGGATAACAATGCTGGTTAAAATAAACAATAATGTGTGAATTTATTTTTTTAAATTTTGTAAAAAAAAATATAATTTACTTATTTGTCGGTTTGTTTGTTGTTTACTTATTTTATTAACGGTAACATTAACATATTCTTTAACTCTAAGTGTCTGTAGCTGTAGTATGAACTTATCAACATGGGGATGTGTTTTGGAGCTTTTTATGTTAAGCCTACTCTAATGTAGGTTAATAAATAAATAAATAATAAAATCTTGTTACATTGCTTCTAACACATTTACATGCATTCATGCTATTATAATTAATTTCAATAAAGTTTGCACAGAAAGTGTGAACATAAATTGCCATAGTTTGCGAATACGTCCATTTCCTTTCTATGTTGTATACCAGGACATTCCTTCCTGACATTTTTTTAAAGTGATCAGTCAATCTAACATAATTTTAATGGCTCTTCTAAATCCCTGATAGTCTACATCCCTGATCTTCTTCCTTAAGTCCAAAGACACAGCTAGACTTACATTATCTGCTTCTCTTCCATTCTGAATGCAATCATTATATTCAATTCCTTACTTGCCACACTATTTTCCCTAAGAACTTCATACAGCTCTCAACACACTCACCAAATTTGCCCACCAGTCTCATCATTTCCATTTTAAAACAAGAATGAAGTGTTTATTTATTTGTTTCAATGTACCTTAATAGAAAATATACCTAAAAAAAAAACATATCCTTATTCATTCTTGTTTTATGTTTATTCATCCTTCACACAGGAAAATACACTACATTCATTTAGGCCTGTGATTCTCTCAGAAGAACTATATTTCTACATTTCTTTGCAGCTATTGTTTTAAATAATTAACATGGAATTAGAGTGGACGTACAGTAAAGTTCTGCTCTGTAACTCTCTGCATGACACTTTGCTCTAAAACACCTCCATCTCACAGTGAAAATATCCAGGGCTATTTTTAAAATATTCTGGGCTAAAGCTCCTGACAATCAGACCTAACAATGAAACCGGTCACGCCTCTAAGCCGATTGAACTGAAAAATAGAAGACTAAAAATTATTTTAGGAATTAATTATTCATTATTGTTTTCATTGTTTTTAGAGGTCCTATGATTAAATTGAGAAAATGGTATACATACCAATGCCACTGGAATTTTTGTTTAACAAGAATGCTTACATGTTATGTTTAGATGAAAAGATGCTGCTGTGGTATAATACATCATTATAAAACGTAGTTCATTTATGTTGCATTATCATGTTTACACTACACCTTCCTGATATTTGAACTGTTGTACTGAAAATATGGTGGAACTTTTTGCCAAGTACACATACATAATAAAATAAAAACAGAGAGAGGAGGCCCTGTCTTTCCTAAATAAACATAAACCTATAACTACTACAAATACTGTATAATATTTTCTGACAAAAACAACCAAATCCTTATTCTTACATCCACTTTGCAGTGACTATAATCATTCTGATCATGTACTCTTTGCCCCAAGCTTCACAAGAAACAGAGAACATTCATCAATTATTATAACACATAAAACACTGGCTATAATCTGATTCATACTCAGAACAGTGCATGACTCATGATCATGATTAAGGAGATATTTTCCAACCACATTTAGATTCTACACATTCACACAACTTCAAAGCAATCCATATATTCTGACTCATCATCTACTGCTGCTTTATCCTGTATTCAGGGTCATGGGGGAGCCCTGGAGATTACCTAAGGAGGCTTAGGACACAAGGCAGGGTGCTATAACAAGCAAAACATAAAGAATTATGCCAAAACAAAACTACCCCTTATTAAAATAAAAAGTTATCAGTTATTTCTTCTTATAATACAGTTAAACACTTTAAATACTAACGATAATTAAAACACTGAAACGCCAACCATAACTTTACACAATTTATACGTAAAAACTAAAATATACTGACACTACAAAAAAAAAAACCTAAACAACAAAAATCATTTCCTCCAAAAATTTTAACACAGATTCTGTTTTTCACCTTGAACCAAGCTAATCACTCTGAACATGTGTTCTCCCTCTAACGTTTCCTAAGAAACTAAGAACGTTCATCAATAATTACAGTCTACACACAAAGTGACAACTATAATCCGATTCACGCTCAGAAAAACACATCGTAACTCGTCATCGTGATTAGAGAGACGTATCACCTTCCAATCACATTTCCTAGTCAGAAACTATAGAAATGATCCCTGAAAGTATAGTCTTAATTTCACAACACGTCACACACCGGGACACTTCACATACCACACAGTTCCTAAAGATGGTAGGTTTTAGAAGTAAATCATATTATACAGAAGTAGACAGGAATTCACACAGGGTTCTCCTTAAACAAAAAGTACTAGGAAATTAATTTCTAGTTAAAGCGGGGAAAATGCTTTTTATACGAATAAATGAACATTCCCATCATGCTTTGCGCCGACAAGCATGAGCTACTTCCGCATCGTCGTTGGTCCCGCAGAAACGGGACCGTGTAATACTTTTATTAGACGCTAGATAGAGACAGTGATAAAGTAACGTGACGGACAATGAGGCTGGACAATGGAATAAACTGTGTGGGTGCCAATAATGTCAAACATTTATCTGTTAGTTCTTTGACAATACTGCTGCTTTTTGTTGGAAACTGGCAGACATAAAAATGAGAAAAATACGATCTGATGCAATGACTTCAATCAGTGTTGGGAACACAGTGTTAATGTGCATGAGAGGCTGCCCATATTCTATTCTTACCTGCTGCTCATTTGGAGACCTACTCCCACGCTGTCTGTCACTGTTTTTAATAATTTATGTGCATAACTCTATGGTAGTATGCCAAGTAATGCCATATGCCATGTGCAGTGTTTTATATAGCCCCACTAAAAGTGATCTAGCAACACCCATGGCTAGATATATAACATTGACTTCTTGTCATCCTAATTTCTTTTCAGAAATAGTATTTGATCACCCTGTGATTTTGCAAGTTCTCTTAAGTAGAAATCATGGAGGGGTCTACAATTTTCAGCATAGGTGCATTTCCACTGTGAGAGACAGAATCTAAAAAGAAAAATCCGGAAATCACATTGTATGATTTTTTTAACAATTTATTTGTGAATTACTGTGTCAAATAAGTATTTGATCACTTGAGTCCAAAAAATTTTATATTTGGTACAGAAGCCTTTGTTAATAATTGCAGAGGTCAAACGGTTCCTATAGTTCTTCACCAGGTTTGCACACACTGCAGGAGGGATTTTGGCCCACTCCTCCACACAGATCTTCTCTAGATCTGTCAGGTTTCGGGGCTGTCACTGAGCAACACGGAGTTTCAGCTCCCTCCAAAGATTTTTAGGTCTGGAGATGGGCTAGGCCACTCCAGAACCTTGATATGCTTCTTACGGAGCCACTCCTTGGTTTTCCTGACTGTGTGCTTTGGGTCATTGTCATGTTGGAAGACCCAGCCACAACCCATCTTTAATGCTCTGACTGAGGGAAGGAGGTTTTTGCCCAATATGTCACAATATATGGCCCCGTTCATCCTCTCCTTAATACAGTGCAGTCGTCCTGTCCCCTGTGCAGAAAAACACCCCCAGAGCATGATGCTTCCAGCCCCATGCTTCACTGTAGGTATGGTATTATTGGGATGATACTCATCATTCTTCTTCCTCCAAACACGGCGAATGGAGTTAAGACCAAAAAGTTCTACTTTGGACGCATCTGACCACAGGACTTTCTCCCATGACTCCTCTGGATCATCCAGATGATCCCTGGAAAACTTCAAAGGGGCCTGGACATGGGCTGACTTAAGCAGGGGAACCTTCCGTGCGATGCAAGATTTTAAACCATGACGTCTTAGTGTATTACTGATAGTAGCCTTGGAAACGATGGTCCCAGCTCTCTTCACGGCATTGACCAGCTCCTCCCGTGTAGTTCTGGGCTGATTTTTTACCATTCCTAGCATCATTGATACCCCATGAGGAGAGATCTTCTGTGGGGCCCCAGTCCGAGGGACACTGACGGTCATCATTAGCCTCTTCCATTTTCTGACAATTGCTCCAACAGTTGTTCTTTTTTCACCAAGCTACTTGGCAATTGCCCCGTAGCCCTTTCCAGCTTTGTGAAGGTCTACAATTTTGTCTCTTGTATCTTTTGACAGCTCTTTGGTTTTGCCCATGTTGCTACTTAGACTTTGGCTGATTGTGGGGTGCACAGGTGTCCTTATGACAGCTAACGATTTTGAATCATGAGCAGAGTGTAGCTGGACTATTTAAAAGCAAAATAACAGATCTTTGAGGGTCAGAAATCTGGCTGATAAGCAAGTGATCAAATACTTATTTGACACAGTAATTCACAAATAAATTGTTAAAAAATCATACAATGTGATTTCCGGATTTTTCTTTTTAGATTCTGTCTCTCACAGTGGAAATGCACCTATGCTGAAAATTGTAGACCCCTCCATGATTTCTAAGTAAGAGAACTTGCAAAATCACAGGGTGATCAAATACTTATTGACCTCACTGTGTGTAAACGAAACAATAAATGTATAAATTAATTGCAAAACAAGAAAAGGGCATAGAAAAACTGCTTAAATCATTTATGGAAAACAAAAAACAGACATTTGATGCAAGAAACATAATTTAACCCAGTTGCAAATGCAGCTTAAAAGAATGCAAATGCTTTTACTGTCATTAAACATATCCATGAGTTCTACTGTTGTTGTTTTTTTCACAATTTGATTTTATCAAATGTTTAAGTGATCTCTGATCACAATCATTCACAATTTTCTATAACCATATTTCTTCCTTGAAGATGATGGTACACCAATATCCTCCCAGGTTTTTGTATTGAACTAGACATTTCTATTTTAGTAGTTTCAGGAATGTTAGTTGTTTTCTTTGCTTGATGCAGACTTATAATTTGACCCTTCTGAAACAGAATAACATCTTTGTCACAACCACTGGTATGTATTCTGACATGGTTGTTTACATAGACACACTGTTTTGGATTTATTTATGATAAGTCTCACTTGTCAATGGTTTTCTTAAGGTGACACAGCTGTTAAGTCCCAATTATGTGATTAGGCGTGTCTGTATTCTTTTTCTGCTTCTTTGTTGTTTAACAGTGGTTGGAATTCAATAGGTTGGTTACTTTACTGCCACTTGGAGGTCTTATTCTCCCTTACCTTCCTGGCCTCTTACAGCTGATTTTTTTCAGACTAGCCTTCCGTAAAATGTCTAATGCATCTTTACCTAATCCTGTCTTGACTTGTCATATGTTTTGAACTCTTTGTATGCTTTATCCGGTACTTCCACGCATTCTTTCTTTCCGACATGTTTTTGCTCTCAGTACCACTCTGCAAGTAGTTGTAGTTCTGTAGGTTGACTGATCGCCACATATAGATCTCAGCTTCCCTGTCTTTTAAAGCCAACTTTCCAGTCCAGTCTTTCTCAAAACAACATAAAATGGTTCCTTCCCAGATCAGAAAAGACTCTTAACACTGCCTTCTACTATCCCTAGTTCTTGGAGCTGTGGCATCATATCTAGCCTTTCCTGTACAGAATTCCTGCATGAGAGCAAAACATGCTCAACAATCTCACTTTCATGGCATTCCTCGCAGAGTCCTGTTGGGTGTTTTCTCACTATAAATAGAGTGCTATTAAGGTTGCTGTACCTAATATTTAGTCTGCTAATTAATACTTCCTCTTCGATTTCCCCTCCTTATCACATCTAATTTGTCCTGTATTTGATTGCAAATGTCTTACTTTTGGTTCAGTATCCAACTTCTGTTGCCATTGTTGTTTTGCCTTTCTCCACATTCTATCTTCCTCCTCTGAAAATTTGATAGTGACCTCAAAATCCTGTAAACTATTAGGGTTAAGTTGGTGGTTTTTAGGGTTAAAGTAAGAACACAGTGAAGTTGAGGACATAAAAGCCATCATGGCATCTCACCCCATTACCTTGGATAACATGCACACGCATTTACAAACTCACAGACTATAACGGTTGATGCGATACGTTAGCAACGCCAGGTAGAAATTTCAAGCAAAAACATTGAAAAAAAAAAACTATGCACAACTGCTCAAACAGGGCGCCACTACTACGCACACTTCGTAAACCACTTTTCTTGCGTAAAGTACGCTTTTGTCTTTTAATTTCCACAACGTTTAGCGACAACAGCTTACCTTACCAAACGCACTCGGCTAAAGTTCCGCTTGTAAACAAATGGACTATTGGCGCCCTCTAGCGAATAAACTGGAATATAACCGCAACGTAGGCGTTTTTACTGTACCGCAACCTTTAAACTTATAATTACAGTTTGTTACAAGTTAAATGATTATACAACTATTGACTTTCAGTTAATTCATGACAATTGTACACGTTTAATTTTAAAATATTAAACAGTAATACATCTGTCTTTAAACCTCGATATTTCACAAATCTCATATAGCAGTGAATTAATCTATTCTTGCTTGATTTAATCTTAGTTTCATGTATCTTAAATTAAGGTTAATTGTATGAGTTTTTGTGAGCTCTGACCACTGAAGTATGAGCACATTAATATAAATAACTTAAAGCAAAAGTACTTTAAAATGATAGGAAATAAGTCATAAAATAAATGTTGGTATGTTAAGGACGTGCTTTTGTTGCAAGTTGCTATTGGGTCTGTTTTTATAATGTTAATAACCTTACAAGAATTAAGCAGCATACACCGTATTGTGTATAAAGTTTACATAATCAAGCTCAAGTCTGTTGATTTTGCTAGTAAGTTCGCCTTTGAATAAAGTCCACATGTTCATCCTTTCATGAAATCATGTCTGTTCCATGTATCACACCTTTAAAAATTAATCAAAAGTGGCATGTACAAATGACATGGTAAAGCACAAAAACAGTGCAAACAACATATGTGCAAATCCGGTAATATAAACATAAACCCATGTATCGAGTCACAAAAAATGCGTTCACACTGGACTGGGTGCCAATCCACTGCAGGGCATACTATGGTAATTTGGGGACACAAATTAACCTAATCTGAATGCCTTTGGGAGAAAACCCGCCAAGCATGCAAACTTCACACGGAAAGAACTGAACCCTCAACACTGGAGGCACGCAGTGCTAAACACTAGGCGCACCTGCTGCCATGTCAGTATTAAGGGTGTTTATCGGTCTTGGTTTAGTTGTATTGAACTGACATCTGTATCCATACTTCAGTACATTAGGTGGCGGTGACAGAGTATAAGGTGGCACGGGGGCTTAGTGTGATTACCACTGTTGCCTTGCGCCTTCCGCCTCAGGATGTGTACTCCTCCATGTACTCTGGTTTCCCCTCACAGTCGAGCGACATGCAGATTAGGCTTATTGGTGTTCCCTAATCGTGTGTGAAAGCGCCTGAGAATGTTGGCCGGAGGTTGTACAATGGTTGTAAAAATTAAATGCAATGGTCACCATTGGCCTCCACGGGGTTTCGTAAATAGACGGATGGACAGAGTATAAATACAGATCAAAAACTTTTATTTATAAACCAAGTGCAATGGAAATAAAGCTTCAAATCTCAGATTTCAAATTTCAAATAAGCATGGTGGAAAATGCAAAAGTAAGATCTACAATAGAAAATATCATTGGGGATACATCAAAGGAAATAAACTGATACCATTTAAAATACTTTAAACGACTTGGACATTATATTTAAAAATTCACACGTTTTTTTTCTTCTTTCGTTTTTTTTTTACATGCAATTTGGCTTAAGTTTGTTTTCAACTGTCAAGCAAAAAAAAACTAACGGAACTGTTGCTAGAAGCGAGCAGTGGGGTTTTTCTCCCCTTCAGATGGTGACGTCGCGTGTTGAGCTTCAGTCCTCGCTCAGTGTAAAGGAGGAGAAATGGCTGGTGTTGTTCCTGCTAGACAGGTCATATTAATGTTTCTGATTGTTTCTACATGAATGATAGTTCTGTATTGTTTTCTCCTGGTCGGTAATGTTTGTGCTAATTAATGCCAGTGTGTTAGCATCGCAGTTTGCTTATATTTTTTTTTATGTAAGATAACAATGTAAGTCGCTCTGTGTAAGGCTGTCTGGCAAATGCCTAAATGTAAAATATGTAATATTTTTAACAGTATGTGTTTATGCAATAGTTTTCGAACACAACGTGTATATTTATCAATAATAAAATGTGTTTTATGGCAGTTTTATGTATTTTTTTTTTCAAAATCATTTCATAAATCATATATGAAGATGTTAAAGCAATGATTCATTTTATATGCTGTTTATTTAGTTTAAACAATTTGTTTTACATGACAAACCTCTGCAAAATAAATGCGCCTAAATTGAAAAGTTCTATGTCAAATTTTGTCTTGGGCTCATTATAAGAGGAATATAATAATTGATCATAATGAAGATAAAGTTATATTTTAATGTAATATTTGATAATGATTTTGTGGTGGAGGGGGATCCATGGCAGAGGAGGATATTTTTGCACATACCTGTAACACTAGTACAAATGAATATATATATATTTTTTTCTGATCTATCTTTAAAATTGAGGTGCATATAACTACATTACAAGTCTTGGTAATTAGGGCCAAATTGCACAAATCTCGCTCTGTGAAAAAATGCCTTTAAAAGTTGAGCTGAGACTCATATGAAGCTTCTTTATTGTTGTTTAACAGCGATTGAAATGCAGTATTTAGGTTACATTATCGCCAACTGTATTTCTCATTCTCCCTCGTCTTCTTGGCTTCTTGAAGCCGATTTTCCAGACCAATCTTCCTAAAAGTCTAATGCATCTTTCCATTGATCTTGTCGTGATTTGTTCTGTGTCATTACCTCTTTGTTTGTTTTATCTTGTACTTTCACACACTCTCTTTTTGACACTTTTCCATTTCAGTACCACTGGGCATCTAGTTGGAGTTCTGTAAGTTGAATCAACTCTATATATATTTCCCAGTGTTTCCAGCTATATATATTTAAGAATTATTTTATCTTCCCTATTGACTAGAACAGAATTGTTCTCGGGTTTACACAAGTCTTTCACTTTGTCATGTTTACAAACAGCAAAAAGTGTGTAAAGTGTGTATCTAATCAAAATTTGAGTACCTATTTTACATTGTATGTCCCATAATAATAAAAGTATTTGATAGCATTAAAGAGAATTTAGAATTATATTTTTGTTTCTATCTTATGTCACCCTGCCTGCTGTCTGCCTGCCTTGATGTGTGTAATTTATGTGTATGTGTGTCATTTAGGACTTAGTGTTTTATGTAGAGAATTGCTGGAATAATTGAAGCATGTAAGGCAGCCTGCTTGTTCAGCTGCAGGTCTTTGAACTTTCATGTTCTGTAGGTTTCGGTTCCTGTCCCTCTGCACTTGAGAAACTGGAGCTACAGCATGATCGAGATTTAACATGAATAATACCATCAGGATTATCTCACTGACTGAGAAAAAAAAATTGTGTGTGTGATAGCAGACGTCATATGGTCTTGCCGGTGAAAAAAAAAAAAAGAATGTTGTCAATTAAGTGAAAACATAAATGCAGCATGATCTGAATACAGGGAAAATACATGCAAGTAAATTGCCGTCATTCAGAAATGAGATCGCATGTATATATGAATCAAGGTTGTGATTTTCTATTCTTTGATTAATCGTGCAGTCCCTAAATGATATTGTTTGATGGAGTTACACTGTGGTTTGGACTGCTTTCACACTACAAGCTCAGACAAGGATGCAACAAATAATTACACTAGTTGAGTAAAATCAATGATCTAATTATCTGTCTGTAAATTTAGTTGTGAATTAGTTGGTGATGTCATCATGTGTGTTTTTTGTGCATTCACACATGCATTTCACTTCAAATAAAAATCTTTGACCCGCAGTGTTCTTTGAAACAGCTGTCTAGACATTTTATAGATTCAGATAGAGCAGAAGTTTGGGAATTTGACACAAGCATCAGGCAGGTCGATGACTGTCGAGGTGCGAGTACGACTGTCAAAATGATTGCATCAGTAAACAAATCAAATAAAAATTGTATTTCTCACATACACAGTTATGCACAGTATAATATGCAGTGAAATGCTTAAACGACAGCCCGTGAGCCATAGGAAATTATGAATAAAAAAAGAAATAAAATATGAAATAAAAAGATAAGAATAATATATCTATAGAAGACAAAATATACTATATACACAAAAACCTAGCTGTACAAATTTTGAGAAGAAATTATTTCTGTACAAATATAGGAAATTATAGAATATTTTAGTGTGGAAGGGAAGTGGGTATTTAAATAGAAATGTTCGGGGGGGGGGGGGGGGGGGTGCAAATATGCATGAAAGTGTCTTATTGAAAGTCACTTATGTGCAACGAGCAAATTAATAAAATAGACATATGTACCCGTAAATGTACATATGTACATATGCACATATGGTCTAGTACGGAAACCACAAGTTGCTTCAGGAGGGAACGCTTATCTGTGGTTCTTTAGATAACATTTGAAATGTTAACATTTTGGTTACCATAGTTAAGGGTGCTCTGATTGGAATCGGCTGATAATAACTTAATGTTTACAGATCGGTTGTCTCTGAATTGCCTGATCTCATAAACTGACACTATTGATGATGATAAATACACGAGTCAACAGCCACATCAACCTGCCGCCGCTAGTCTGGGAATATTACCAAGTCCCCTTAAAAGATGACAAGTTTGCAGGTATATACTGTAAGTTTGCAGGTATGCAACATTGAAGGCTTGTGCATCGGATGTTCCACTGTCTGAACTGCTCGTCAAGTGCCCGATCCAAGGGAAAGTCAGAATCTCACTTTCAGACAAGAGTGCCTGATCTGCTGCCTGATCTGCCTCAATAAGGCCCTATAGTAAGTTTATGCTTGGACTAAGACCTCTAAACACTATTGTGTTTGACTTGTAAGTGTAAATGCTCCAGTTATTTTTAACCCAGAAGTATTTTTCTGTGTACAAGTTAGTAATTCCTTGTTTGTTTTGTATTCTGCTCTCATCAGGTGGTTGAGTGCTCACCACACAGTAATGGCTGCAGACCTTCCCTTGACAGCATACTTGTGACTGTAACTGAGGAACACACAACTGATGAGTCTCCAAAGGCGAGTCATAAGGACATCGCTCAGCGACTCTCTGGTGATAATGTGTTGCACCTCAGTTTAAAGACTTCTCGGTTTATTTCAGTGACGCCCACAGTTTCCATCCACATGCCATAGCTAAGCATTGTGGCACAGCTACTATTTACGAACACAAGATCTGTGAGAACAGTAACAAAACTGTTACAGGGTGCAGAGAGACCGCGACAAGAAGGGCCACGGCGAGTACAAGATCAAAGCTTTCATGTGTGTCACAAACGCTTCGTCACAGAAAATGGACAGAAATCGCCGGTTGCACAAAGAATACCAGCATGTCTGGAAGTACAGCATGGTGGTGTTTGATACAAAACAGCTAGAGCACAAGCAGAGTCACCAAAAGGGCACGTTACCCTTTATACGTGCAGACCCACAGAGGTAGACAGAAACATGTCTGCACCACGTGTAATAGGAGATTTACCCAGTTTCACAGATTTGTCAGACACCTGTGCATACAATAAGGATAGAAACTTTAAACATCTGTAATCGGATGGACACTTGAAGTCCCACATGAGTCTCCACACAGGGGATAAACCTTTCCTTTGTGAGCTATGTGGGGAGTCTTTTAATCACAACATCAGTCTGAGAAACTACCAGCAGAGACAACAAGTCATCGACTCCAGATGTGTGTCAGCAGAGGAGAACAAACGGATCAGTAGATCTGTTTGGAGCTAAGATCACTCTCAAGGGAAAGAAAGAAAGAAAGTTTTTTCCATTTTTTTCCATTTATAATATTGTAATTGAAGTAGCTGCTCACATACATGAATCAGTCATGTTTTTGGAAGCATGTACTATAAGAACTAAAGTCTTAATCATTTAATATTATGTACAGTTATTATCCTGATTTCATCAATAATACAAGGTGACAGCATGGACAGCAAAAAGAAAAGGCGAGCAGAAAAGGCCACATTAAAGAAGATGACACTCATTACAGGAAGACGCAGGTAAATACACCAGACTTATGGAGATGTTTGTGACAATAGCAAGGCCAGATTTTAGGGACACAGATGCTGAGACAGATGTGTAGTGCTGCAAAATATACACTTCTCTATCAGTGAGTGCTGTGTGATCATCTCAGTGCAAGTTATAAATATAAATGCAAATTATCTAGATCATCCTTTATATAACATCCATCTTTTTCAACATCAACGTCTATCTATTTCAGTTTAATCATTTTATCATAAATACTATTATGATGTGTTCACACCTAATGCTAAAGCTTGTATATGTGCTGGTCATTACTGTTAATTGTATCAGCAGCACTGAGACCTTTCATCACCACACACAGAAACCACAACAGCATAATCTCTCTCTCTCTCTCTCTCTGTCTCTCTCTCTCGCTCTCCTTCTTTCTCTTTTTGTCTCTCGCTCAAGATTTAAGATTCAAAGATGCTTTATTGGCATGTGAAATATTTACATTTGTATTGCCAAAGCTTAGGATAAGGTAGAAGACAATAACAGGAGTAGAGAGTAATAAAAAAAACAGTATAGAAAGAGTAATAATAAATAAATGTATATAATATTTAGTCAAGGATAAAGTGACTCATGAACTATAATAATAATAATAATAATAATAGCAGTGATCAGTGCATATTTGTTTGTGTGTGCATATACACTCACCTAAAGGATTATTAGGAACACCATACTAATACGGTGTTTGACCCCCTTTCGCCTTCAGAACCGCCTTAATTCTACGTGGCATTGATTCAACAGGTGCTGAAAGCATTCTTTAGAAACATTGGCCCATATTGATAGGATAGCATCTTGCAGTTGATGGAGATTTGTGGGATGCACATCCAGGGCACGAAGCTCCCGTTCCGCCACATCCCAAAGATGCTCTATTGGGTTGAGATCTGGTGACTGTGGGGGCCATTTTAGTACAGTGAACTCATTGTCATGTTCAAGAAACCAATTTGAAATGATTCGAGCGTTGTGACATGGTGCATTATCCTGCTGGAAGTAGCCATCAGAGGATGGGTATATGATGGTCATAAAGGGATGGACATGCTCAGAAACAATGCTCAGGTAGGCCGTGGCATTTAAACGATGCCCAATTGGCACTAAGGGGCCTAAAGTGTGCCAAGAAAAGATTAAAATTCTGACTCTACCATTTGAATGTCTCAACAGAAATCGAGACTCATCAGACCAGGCAACATTTTTCTAGTCTTCAACTGTCCAATTTTGGTGTGCTCGTGCAAATTGTAGCCTCTTTTTCCTATTTGTAGTGGAGATGAGTGGTACCCGGTGGGGTCTTCTGCTGTTGTAGCCCATCCACCTCAAGTTGTGCGTTGTGGCTTCACAAATGCTTTGCTGCATACCTCGGTTGTAACAAGTGCTTATTTCAGTCAAAGTTGCTCTTCTATCAGCTTGAATCAGTTGGCCCATTCTCCTCTGACCTGTAGCATCAACAAGGCATTTTCGCCCACAGGACTGCCGCATACTGGATGTTTTTCCCTTTCCACACCACTCTTTGTAAACCCTATAAATGGTTGAGCGTGAAAATCCCAGTAACTGAGCAGATTGGGAAATTCTCAGACCAGCCTGTCTGGCACCAACAACCATGCCACGCTCAAAATTGCTCATTCAGTTTGGAGTTCAGGAGATTGTCTTGACCAGGACCACACCCCTAAATGCATTGAAGCAACTGCCATGTGATTGGTTAATTAGATAATTGCATTAATGAGAAATTGAACAGGTGTTCCTAATAATCCTTTAGGTGAGTGTATATATATGTCTGTGTGTGTGTGCGGCTCTCCCCGTGCTTCTCCATTTGTTTAGAGCTTGTTGGTGTTGGGGAGAAAGTTGAAGTTGGGGTAAATTTTTATTGAATTTGGTGAAGAATTCAGTGTGAATGTGATGATATTTTAGGTATTCAGTGAGAAAGTGCAGCTCTTTCTCTATTTTATTGAGCGTGAACAGCTGGCACACTGGGTTGTTTCTTCTCTCAGAGCAGCTGTGACTGTTTGTGTCGTCCCCTTCTCTACGGCCAGACGATACTCACTGAGTCTGTACTTCATCAGGGTGTTTCTTAGCCTTGGGCCATCTCCCTGAGCTTCTTCATTCATGCCTTGTTAGAAAAAGCTGTCTACAAGAGGTCTACTGGTTTTGTACCAAAATGAACTTAGCGCTTCTACCTATCTTCACAATCAGTATAGTTTTCTATGAGTTATAGCAGGCTGATAGTGTCTTGTTTTTGTATTAAAATTAATGTTAGATTTAGGCCTCAACCTTTTCTTCTCCTACCATAACATGGTTTACCACATAGTTTGGGGTAATTTTAGACAGCTTTCTCTCTCCTTCACTTCCTCTTTCTAAACACACTGTATTTGTTGAGATACCACATACATCTTTGCTTTAATGCACAACATCAGTGGTGAATACATTGCATTGATGGTGATATTAAAAAAAATAGTCTAAGGCACATGTTTTTACCTGCATTATAATTCTTTCTCTTTCTCTCTGATGTGTGATTGGTGTCAAAGCCTCTCTATTTTCTCTGTTCTTAACACTGATGTTGCTCATTTGATTAGTCTTCAGTAGGACATGATGGATCGCTGTCTGATGCTCTGTGAGTAAATGTTCTCTGTTTCTCTTCATTACAGTGTTAGGTGATGATTTAAGTTTATTATTAACAGGCTGGTATCAGTTTCTGCATAATTATTTAATTTGCATGTAGTTGAAGTTTAATTCTGAATTAAAAGTGAACAAAATATTCCTGTTTATTTTCCTAATTTCCAATTTTTTTTAATTAATAAAATATTAAGTAATTACTTAATTTAAACTACAGCTGAATGCTGGTGTCTCACACATGCCCACAACATTAATTTAAAAAGTATTTTGTTAGCTATAAGTTCGCAGCATTATTTAAGCTGCAGTAGTTAGTAGTTTAGATGGTAGTCAGTATTTGATTAGGATTTTAAATTGTATAAATTATTTAACATTTGTTTTGTGATATTTTCTGCACTTGCAACATTTGTAAAGTGAATAAAGTTCCTCTTGTAGATTCACTATAAAACTCTGCATGACAGGAGACTGTGTCAAGCCGACTGGAAGTAAGTAAGAGATGTTATATAATATAGGATGCAGTAACCACAAGCAATTTGTATTACACCACCACGCTGTTGAATTCTCAGTGGTGATTGGTCAGAAAATGTTGACTAATTTTCTTTCTAATAAGAGTGCTGGATGCAAGATAAAGCACCAAATTTATATAGTTGTCATACTTTATCATGTCTTTATAAACTGACTTGTATTGGTACTGGTATAGTGGTGAGATAAAAAAGGTTATTTTACATTTATGGAGTGTCAAGGGTCAGTGCTTCATAATGATCAGTAATTTGTCCATCATGGTAACGTCTTTATAGGGAACTGTGGCTTAGTGGTTAGCACTGTCGCCTTGAACCTCCAGGGTCTCGGTTCGATTCCTACACCGGGTCTGTGTGTGTATGGAATTTGCATGTTCTCTCCATGCTTGGTGGGTTTCTCCCAGGTACTCAAGTTTCCTTCCACTTTCCAAAGATATGAAGATGAGGCTAATTGGCAGGTGTACCCTGCCTCATACACTAAGTCTCCTGGAATAGGCTCCACCCCCCCCCCCCTCCCGAGACGATGTATACAAGATAAAGCAGTATAGATGTTAAATGAGTGAGTGGTAAAGCCTTTATGTCAATGCATTAAGAAAGGAATGTAGATTAAGACACATTGTCTTTTGGAGTTGTTCAGTAACATGACAACATTTTTCTTCTCTATTGTTTTATTTTTTTACTTCAAGTGTGAAAAACAGTTGGTGTTAAAGGGAAACAAATGTGTTTTGTTGCTATGACGTTAGCGACGACAGCCTTGTGGTTTGTTTCTTGTGGTTTCCACACAACATGACTATAAATGGCAAAAAAATATACCAAGGTCATTACTAAAAACTAAAGCATTGTAACTGCTGGCATATTGCAGACATCAGTACATGCTCTTATTGGAATTAGTTATTAATATTTGGAATAGTAACAGTAAATTGATTTCACAATATGCCATATCACACCCTGCTGTTCTTGGATGATTTTCTTACAACACTAAGCCTTCCCAAGCTTTTACGGTGTAAATAATCATTTATTTTTTCTGTTTCTCTCTCTACCTTTAGTGCTGATGGGACTCATCCACTGCATACTAACTGGTGATTCTTGCAACTTTTTTTTTGCCTTCAATATGTAACACTCTGTCCCTTGCGACAAGTGGCTAAATTTATTAAAATCATAATGTCTTTTGAAGATTTGTTTTTGAAATACATGCATACACACAGAGAGCCACCAATATGCAACACATGGTACTGTATGTCTCTTGTGCTGCTTTGTCTCTAGAATTTTTTCAGCATTACATTTTATTAATTTATTTATTATAACAGGTGTTGTAATAGGACTGGGTCTTATTCACATGTAGCAGTGAACACAGTTTTCTAGTTCGAGTTGTGCATACAGTGGTGTGTGTGTGTGTGTGTGTGTGTGTGTGTGTGTGTGTGTACAAGCACGCATGTGTGCGTGCTTCTTTTTACTGGGGACGAGGACTTAACTGTACACCACACTGGTAGAATATCACTATCGCATCCTAACCAACAGCTAAAGATGAAGGTTTGGTAAATCCATCAACTCATTTGTATAGTGATGGGCCTGTGTTGTGCACTACTGTCATTTTCTTTATTCAGTCTTATTGTTAGTTCTGTATAAAACCAAAAATGCAGAAGAAGTGTTGTTCATACTGATGTTCCCAGCAGAGGGACAAAAGGAAAAACAAAAATGACACCCTTTATTTGTCCAACAGTTAATTGTCTTTTATAATTATTGTAATACATGTATTACAAGTTTAATCAAGTTTATTAATGCGCCAAGATTGGCTGGGGCTCCTTTAGCATGAGTTACAGTACTGCATAAATGTGACATGGAATGGAGGTGATCAGAGATCAGGAATCTAATCCTGGCACTAGGGGTAAGTGCTACTACTAAAAAAAAGCCATCTACATAAAGTTTGTCAGCTAAGTGATCTAGAATCTTCTGGCAGATGGCTGTGTTGACTTTGACTTGATAAAACACATTGGATGAACACCAGTAATTGACATGGCACCCTAGTTATTTCCAAATGAAATGCAAATTTACTTTCATCTGAAAAGAAGACTTCTGTTCAGTTATGTTCCTCCTTAGCCCATATAAGATGCTTCTGGATGGATCAGGAGAGGCTTGATATTAGAAATGCAACAGTTGAAGTCTGTTTCTTGGAATTCAGTGCATTGTGGCTCATGGTGTTTTAACTCCAGCCTCACTCCACTTCTTGTGACGCTTTCCCAAGTTACTGCACTTACATAAAACAGCAGAGCTCTGGATAAAGACGACGGGAAATTTTGTAAGTGTGTAAAAGACTGGAATTCTAATGATGGGTTAAACGTTTACTGATGCACAACTGCATTCCAGTTACACAATTATATTAAATTAGATTAAAAAAAAGACATTTTGACGTTATAGAATAAGGAGTAGAGATGTCTGAATGTGTGGGTCTGAAAGAAATGTTCATACAGCGGAAATTCAGTTAATTTTGCAGCACATTAATATATGTATGAAGGATTTGCATTGCCAAATGTAAAAGTGGTGGCGGCGGGCAGGATGGCAGCGTGTCCACCGGACCTGCATGTGCACAACATTCCTTCCATTTCTTTCCATCCTCCCTCCTTTAACCCTTTTCCTTCCCCATTTATTCCTTAATAAATTACCCTTTTTTCCGTAAGACCTTGTCTCGTGTCCGTGCTTCATGGTGAAGCCTGTGCACATAGGTTCGAACCCGTTACACTAGTGGAGAATGGGGGCACCTGGGGTTGAGTCCCGAACAAGACCGGGGTCTTACTTGGCAGTTCCAACGGCGGCCATGAGCTCGCAGCTGAGGGAGGGGCAGCGTCACAGCCTGCGCCTGTGTATCTCCTAGCGGCCTTTTTCCCCCCCCTCGGTGGCAGGGTCCACCGAGGGAAAAAAATCCGAATCGAATCCGGATCCCTTCAAATCTTTCAGGTGTGACCTACAGACAGGAGGAGACACTTAGTGGACATACAGCTGGAAAAAGAATGATAACACAAAGAACACACACAGCACAACACAGGAGTTCAGAATCAGATCACTTAAGAGACTCTGACGGGGGTAAATACACCTGCAGAGGGAGGAGAAGAGACTCTCAGCTCTCACAGATCAGTGATCCTGTTACACGCTCTGTATCAGGTGAGTGTGTGTGTGTGTTATTACTTATACATGTATAATTTATCACTAGTTTCTGATTTTGTTCCAGATTGTATGACAAAGCAAGTTTCATTATTATGATTGCACATAATAATATATGTTCCTTATTTCTGTTTCTCACTTTTCTATCTCAAAGTAATCAAGTCGCTTGATCTGTAAAGAATCACCACAATTCATTATCTATTCCGATCTGTGTGGCATTTTAAGGAATGTTAGAGGTTTTTTTTTTTATTATTCGTCAATGAGTTAATCTAACATGAGATCTAACGTTTTTACGGTTGGCAGCCAGCATTTAGGTCCATAACTGACACTCACTGGCCGCGATCAGTAGAGGCTCATCCCGGTGAAGGATCAAGTTTGCCATTACTGCCACCTGCTGGTCTAAATTGGTAATCCTGTTTTGCGAGATTTTTTTATTTTTAATTTTTCATTCAATTTTTTTGTTCTGTTAGGCCAATTTTCCCCTCCGAGTTTTTTTTCCAGGGCGGATTTTTTTAAAAATTTTTTATCAAACCTTTTTTTAAACAGATTACCATCTTTTCTATGATCATGGGATAATTCAAACATGTCACTCTATACGTGGTAACAACATGGAACAGTTTTTTTTTTTAAATTTTTCATGCTGTTCAAAAACGCAACATTGTGAAGTGTTTGAGTTATCCCTCTACAGGGTAAGCAGTTGCAGAAGATCAATATATGAATGAGCTTTCTCTTTTGTCTGAGTGCACACATCTTCAAGCTTTGCATGCAAGCTCTTAATTTTCTGAGAATGCTGGAAATGTGGAAAAACACTGTGTGTCACCCTGACACTCCAGGAAGCGTGATTTTGCAGTACGTATCCCCACAACTCCTCACAAATTGGGAATTTGCAATAGAAATCATGAAAGGCGGAACTAGGCATATGTTTTTTTAAGCTCAACATTATTAAACAAATACAGCTGCCTTTCATTAGTCACACATGAAATCTCACTCACCTTTTTTGGCATAAAGGAGAAGAACGAAGATGTTGAATGAGTGTGTGGGCCACCTGCTTAGGACATGCGGCACATGTTGAGGGAATGTTTGTGCAGGAGTCGCACTGCTCGACAATCCCTTATTGTATTAAGTCTCGTGAATTAATACAAAGAGTAGAATTCATACTCATATAAAGAGTAGAATTCACTAAAAACATATCCTTATTCATTCTTGTCTTATGCTTATTCATCCTTCACACAGGGAAAAATACACTACATTCATTTGGGCATGTCATTCTCTCACAAGAACTATATTTCTTTACAGCTATTGTTTTAAATAATTAAAGTGGAATTAGGGTGGAAGTTCTGCTCTGTAACTCTCTTCATGACACTTTGCTCTAAAAACACCTCCCTCTTACAGTGAAAATATCCAGGGCTATGTTTAAAATATATACTATTATTATATATGTTAACAATCGGACCTAACAATGAAACTGGCCACGTCTCTAAGTAGATTGAACTGTAAAAGCACAGCGCTAAAAAATGATTTTAGAAAATAATTATGTACTATTATTTTCATTTTTCAAGATTAAATTGAGCAAATGGGATAAATGTCAATACCACTTCTTTTTTTATGAGAATGGTTATACAGTATGTTTACATGAGAAGATGCTGCTGTGGTACACTGCATTATTATTAAATGTAGTTTATTTATGTTGCATTATTATGTTTACACTAGACACTTTGGTGATATTTAAAGAAATAGACCTCTGGCTTTTCTAAATAAACAAACCTGTACCAAGCTTCATAACAAACAGAGAACATTCATCAATGATTACAGCTCACACATGAAACACTAGCTGTAACCTGATTCAAGCTCAGAAAAGTACATAATGACTCATCATAATTAAGGAGAAGGAAAACTTCTCAATTACATTTCCTCGTTAACATCTATAGAAACAATACCTGAAAGTATTGTCAACTCAATACACTCAACAACACCACCTAACAGAAATCCTGAACATTGTATTTCAGACCAACCACAAAGCAATCCATATACACTACACTGAAAACAGATTCACTCTCCATACAATTGAATATCATTTTTATTTAAATACTATTCATTTATACATACCTTACCACTACGAATGAAAATAAACTGGACTTAAAACAATGCACAAAAAGAACAAACAACTTAACGTTCCTTTTTTTTCACACTTTAAATCAAGCGAATCACTCTGAACATGTGCTCTACCTCTAACGTTTCCTAAAAAACGAAGAACGTTCATCCATGATTACAGTCAACACATGAAATGTTAATTATAATCCGATTCACGCTCAGAAGAACACATCGTAACTCGTCATCGTGATTAGAGAGACGTATCACCTTCCAATCACATTTCCTAGTCAGTAACTATAGAAATGATCCCTGAAAGTATAGTCTTAATTTCACGACACATCGCACACCGGGACACTTCACATACCACACAGTTCCTAAAGATGGTAGGTTTTAGAAGTAAACGATATTATACACAAGTACCCAGGAATTCACACAGAGTTCTCCTTAAACAAGAAGTACTAGTAAATCAATTTCTAGTTAAAGCGGAGAAAATGCTTTTTATACGAATAAATGAACATTCCCATCATGCTTTGCGCCGACAAGCCTGAGTTACTTGGTCCCGCAAATACTGGACCGTGCAATACCTCCATTAGACGCTAGATGGAGACAGTGATAAAAGTACAGTGAAGTTTACGTTTAAGATATTATTTTTATTTACTTGACTTGTCAGCATTATGAGTAATAAACCAGCACTATGTGACTAATACTTGTGATCATCTTGTGTTTTTTCTTCCTCTTCTTGTCATCCTCATTTCTTTTGCTGCTGCGTCTGTGCACAAAAAAAAAGAAGATATTTCATGACAAACATTTCATAAAATGAAACGTAAATGAAACAATGAATGTATTAATTAATTGCAAAAAGATGTAAAAAGCATAGAAAAACTGCACTTCAATAACTTATGGAAATTGATGCAAAAAATAAAATTTTACCCAGTTGCAAAAGCAGCTTAAAAGAATGCAAATGATTTTACTGTCATTATTAAACATGTCCATGAATTCTACTGCTGTTTTTTATTTTATTTCATCAAATGTTTAAGTGGTCTCTGATTGTAGTCATTAAAAAAAATTACAACCACATTTCTTCCTTTAAGATGATTGTTTACCACTATCTTTCCAGGTTTTATTAATGATGAACTGGACATTTCTATTTTAATTGTTTCAGTAAACTCCTAAGACGGCAAGATGGTGTAGGACCCTTGCACCGCCAGGGTCCGGGTTCAATTCCCGTCTCTGTGTGCATGGAGTTCTCCCAGTACTCCGGTTTCTTCCCACAGTCCAAAGACTTTAGGTTATCATTAGGTTAATTGGCATTCTCAAATTGGCTGTAGTGTGTGTGTGTGCCATGCAATGGATTGGCACCCTGTCCAGGGTGTACCCCGCCTTGTGCTTAAGTCTCCTGGGATAGGCTCCAGGCCCCCCCATGACCCTGAATACAGAATTAAGTGGTATACAGTAGATGATGAGTGAGTGAGTAAACTCCTTAGTTGTTTTTTGTGCTTGATGCAAGGCAATAATCTGGCCCTTCTGAAATGGTCACTTTTTTGATGGTGTATTTCTGTATAAGGTGCAACACTTAGAACATTATACCAGTTGCTCCAAAAGTAAAAACCATGCAAAGGATATTATAACCAAACTGACAATCATGTTCATTTTCTTTGCATAGAATTGCAATGACAAGAATTTAACCTGTGATTGGAATCAGTGCAATACGCTGAATTGTCATAGCAGATTGCACAGATTTCAATCACAGGTTGAATTCTTGACATTGTACATACCTTCACAAACACACACACTTTTAACAATTGACTTTGTCGCAAAGCAGCTTTACACAATCAAAAGAATTATTTAAGTTTGTATGAAATGTGAATGTGTATGAATCAAAACGATAAGATTGTCCGTGATGAGCAAGCCAAGGACGACGGCGACAGTGGCAAGGAAAAACTCCCTGAGATGGCAGTAGGAAGAAACCTTGAGAGCAACCAGACTTAACAGGGAACCCATCCTCATTTGGGTGATAGCAGATAGCAGGGATTGATCTGCATTGTACTGTGTGAGACTGGAAGCTTAGTATAACAGGAGATGTGTTTAGGTTAATATGGATTCCTGTTCGCTATTGGAGACTTAGGTAGACTATAGAAAACTCCAATCCTGAACAACTGCAGTCATGACTCCTCAGCGAACAGCTGTCAGTATCAACTGAGGCCAGCACCATCTTTGTGGAAAAGTGGAACTGTCTCTCTACATTCTATTTTTCCCCTTTGACTTTGACAATTTGATATTTCTCAATATCCTGTAAACTATCTTCTTGGTGTAAGAACAATAACTTGGACCAAAGACCAAAGAGATGGTGGTGGACTTCAGGAGAAGTAAGCAGGATTCTCAATATACACCGCTCAAGATAAATGGGAGAGGGTGACCAGCTACAAGTATCTGGGAGTCCATCTCTCTGAGGACTTGTCCTGGTCACCCCATATCTGAAAAGATAGAGAAGAGAAAAGAAAAGAAAGAAAGCGAGACAGTGCATGTACTACCTCAGACAACTGAGGAAGTTTAGGATCTCCAGGGAGCTACGTAAAACCTTCTAAACCTCGATCATCCAATCTGTTGTCTCTGGGAATATTACCACCTGGTATGGAAATAGCAGTTCCCAGGACAAAAGGGACTTGAGAAGAGTGATCAGGTGTGCCAAACGCATCACCAGGACTGTATTGCCTGATCTACAGGACATTTACATCAGGCGATGAAGGTCCAGGGGGCAGCACATTATTAAAGACATTCACCACCCTAATAATAATTTGTTCCAGTGGCTGCCATCAGGTAAGAGACTCCAGCCACTCAGGGCACGAATTAAGAGACTGAACAATAGCTTCTTCCACCAGGCTATACGGGAAATAAATACTCAACCCCAACAATGACTGACAAATTCTGCACTCGGTCACTTTATAGGTATCTTTATCTACCATCACTGCACTGGTTTCACTTTTTGTAAAAATTCTTCCTAATTTTATATTTACATCATATAGTATATAATTAATTTCATTTTGTCCTTAGTATATTTTTACTTTGTATATACGTACGTTTAAGTATTAGACAGTAATACATCTGGCATAAAACCTCGATATTGCACAAATCTAATATAGCAAGTGCACTAATTACGGTAATAGCACTCTTGTTACTGCAGGTCTCTAAGGTTTTCCACTTTACAAATTGTACAATTCATTCTGGTTTGATTTAATCTTACTTTCATGTATCTTAAACTACCATTAAAATGCCTTAATTATATTAGTAAGCTCACTTCTGACCACTGGAGTATGAGCACATTAATATAAATAACTTAAAACAGTACTTTAAAATGATACGAAATAGGTCATAAAATGAATAATACTACGTTAAGAACATGTTTGTTGTTGCAGGTTGTTATTGAGTGTGGTTTCAGAATGGAAATAACCTTACAGGAATTAAGCAACATACTCAGTAGCATGTATTAAGTTTACTTAATCACGCTCAAGTCTGCTGGTTTTTCTAGCAAGTCTGCCTTTGAACTTCATGTTCATCCTTCCATAAAGTCATGTCCGTTCCATGTATTACACCCTAGAAAATTCCAAATTACCAAATGACATGGTAAAGCATGATACGTGCAAATTGGGTGATAAGAACATAAGCTCATGTAAGGCGTAAAAATAATAATAATAATAATAATAATAATAATAATAATAATAATAATAAAAAAGCGCATCTCACTGGACTGGGTGCCAATCCACTGCAGGGCATGCACACACTGTGAGAATTCGGGAACACAAATTAACCTAATCTGAATGCCTTTGGACTGTGGGAAGAAACCCATCAAGCGCAGGAAGAACATGCAAACTCCACACCGCAAGAACTGAACCCTCAACCCTGGAGGCACGAGGCCACAGTGCTAACCACTACTCCAACCTGCTGACATGTCAGTATTAAGTGTCTTTATTGACATCTGTATACATATTTCAGTACATTAGGTGGCGGTGACAGAATGGCTGCACGGGGGCTTAGTGTGATCAGGACTGTCACCACTGGCCTCCACAGTGGTTCCTAGATGGATGGATGGATGGATAGAGACAGATCAAAAAGTTTTATTTAGAAACCAAGTACCATGGAAATTAAGCTTCAAATCACAGGGAATGAAAACATGGCAGGAAATGCAAAAGTAAGATCTACACTAGAAAACATCCTAGGGAATACATCAAAGGAAGTGAACAGATACCATTTAAAATATTTTAAACGATCTGGACATTATGTTTAAAAATTCACACTTTTCTTTTTACATTCTATTTGGTTCAAGTTTGTTTTCCTCTTTATCGCCTGCAGTCCACACTCCAATCCGGTAGGTGGCGGTACTGCTCATCACACAATGGATGCCAACCGTAAAGCAAAACAAAAACAGAACTGTTGCTAGGAAACGGGCAGTGGGAGCGAGAGTAAACGGTGACGTCACGTGTTGAACTTCAGTCCCCGCTCGGTTTAAAGGCGGAGTGTAAATAGCCGGTAAACAGCCGCAGAGGAGAAAATGTGAAGAGCAAAAACTGAGGAAGAAGTTATTAGATAAGACAAGAGCAAAGAGCCGCGTTAATACAGGAGAGGCGTTTCTGTGGAGGAAAGAGCTGCGTGAGCTCAGAGGCGTGAAGAGGGATGAGGAGGTCGCGCTGTTCCTGCTACAAAGGTTTATATTCATGTTTCTGTTTGTTTCTACATAAATGATCGTTCTGTGTTGTTTTCTCCTGGTCGGTAATGTTTGTGCTAGTTAATGCCAGTGTGTTAGCATCGCAGTAGCGGCAGTTTGCTTACATTGTTATCATGATAAAAATATTATGTTTATATTATAATAAACTCTAGTCACGTGACAGCATTTGTGAATGTAAAAAAAAAATTAAGCATTTATTTTGATCTGATCTCTCTGAGCTAAAATTTGTAACCAAATGTGTAATATTTTCAACAGAATGTGTTCATGCAATAGTTTTCAAACACAGCATGTATATTTCTTCGATTGTTGAATTTAATTATAAAATCCGTTTTATTAAATTTTTCAAAATAATTTCTTTAAGCAACATGAAAATGTTAAAAGAATTATTAAAATATTTTTGCGGTTTTTATTTCATTTGAACAATTTGTTTTACATGCCAAACTCCTGCAAAATAAATGCAGCCAAAAAGAAAAGTTATACGTCAAATCTTCACTAATGTTAAAGATGACTGTCACGTGACTTATAAGACCACGTGGCTCATTATAAGAGGTGTATAATATTTGTAATATTATATTGTAATATAATATTTGATAATGATTATGTTGTGGAATTTATTTTCAGACTGTCTTAAATCTAAATTGAGGTGCATATAACTACATTCCTATAGGTCTTGGAAATCAGAGCCAAATTGTACAACTCTCGTTCTGTACAAGAGGCTCGACAGTCTCACTGTCATGTCATTCCTCACTGAGTCCCGTTGGGAGTAAAAGTCATTTAGGTCTTAGTGTTTGAGGTAATTGCTTGAATAATTCAAGCACATGATGCAGCCTGTGTGTGCAGGTTCAGAGACAGAGATCAAGACACAGGCTGCATCATGCTGTAGGTTTCGGTTTATTTCCCTCCACATGCAGCTACATTTACATTTAGGCATTTGGTAGACGCCCTTATCCCTTATCTCATTATACATCTGAGCAGTTTAGGGTTAAGAGCCTTGCTCAAGGGCCCAACAGGGACAGCTTGGTGGTCGTGATTTGAACCTGGGATCTTCCAAATTGTACTCCAATTCCTTAATCTCTGACCTAACCCTGACCCTATGATTGAGATTAAACATCAATTACATCATAGGAAGAAGAAAATCTAAATAATATCAGAGATGTAACCCTGCCAGGATATTCTCTCCTCTGTTGTTTTAGACTTTGCAGTAAACATTACTCCATGTGTCACTGATGTCACTTATCATTGAAGTTACCAACAACACTGGGACTGCACGATTCGCGCCAAAATGTGAATCGTGATGTTTCTCCATGGGAATTGAGGTCATGAAAAGATGAAGGAGATCTCTCACACGATTCTCTTTTTTTCCAAGCAAAACATTGATTGCACTCAAAAGTAAAATTGTTTTCGCTTTAGTGTCGCTTTTCCCTATTTTAATGTGAATAAAGTGAACAACTTTTAAACATAAACAGAATGTTAACAATAATAAATAAAAATAACTAATAAGTAGCACCTGTGCCTTATCAAACGCAACAACAGAAGAAAATTTAACTTTTTCACATGTGCGCATTAAGTGGACACGCAGAGCATAAAAAGGAGTCAATCAGAAACAGGTCGACAGAAAGTAAAAATTATGTTCATGATTGGCTGATGTTGTTTCTCGTCTAGCCTCTGATTGGCTGGAATTCATAGAACACAGTAAATACAGTTTGAGCGAAGTGTGAATTTGATAGAGGAATTAAGTGTTCAAACAAGCAATAGAAAAATTACGGTGCAAAACAGTTTTTGAGACGAAAATAACATCAGAATACTCCAACTCCTGATCAGCTGATAGCTTGTTTAGCTCCACCTCCTTGTTACATGTCACGTGAGTGACAGCAGAACACCGTCAATGAGTAAGATAAATGAGAAGTGCTTGAGTTGTATAACTGAATGAATGATTGACTTATCTCTGGCCTGATCTGAGATTGTTGTAAAATGTGAAAAGCGTGATCTGAATGCAGGGAAATACACGAGAGTGAATCGCTGTCATTCAGAACTGAGATCTCATGTATAGTGATTTCTTTTCTTCTTCAATTAATCATGCAGCTCTATAAACCTTATTGTTTGTCTGAGTGGTTTTTTTTGCATTGACTTGGAACGCTCTGATATTTAGAGATCAGTTACTGAAGTGAATCGTAGTGTGCATTCACACATGCATTTCACTTCAAGTAAAAAAAATAAGTCTTTGAACTGCAGTGTTCTTTGAAACAGCTGTCTTAACATTTGTAGACTCAGATAGAGCATGAGTTTTGGAATTTGACTCAAGCATCAGGCAGGTCGACACTGTATCAGTAAAAATCACATGACCATGTAATGTAGCTGCACACACTCTATACTGCTGTTCTGCTCTTTATATTATTGTACTGCTACATCTTACTTTATATATCTTATAAACATAAAAGAGTACCAACCGCCTGAGACTTCTTATTATATTTCTATTATACATTTTTATGCTTATTAGTACTTACACACTAAAAAATGCTGGGTTGTTTTTACTACCCAAACGCTGGGTTGCCTCTGTTGGGTCATTTTTCTGGGTTATTTACAGTAATTTGGGTACTTCTTTTTATTTAACCCAGTTGGAGTTGGGTTAGCTAGTGACGGCTAACATCACAGACAAGACCGTCCCTCCCCCAAAGTTCACCGGTGTATTCAGTGTCTGTGTCAGCTTCGTGTCTATTTTTTTGGTCGTCCTCCTCACACATTTAAGAGGAAATGTAAATGTTAAATATAAGGTCTGAATACACACTTTCACTCACCTATGACTGAATTTGTTCACTGTATGTAACATTTATTACTGTTCCCATGTAACACTCAAACTTTCAGCCTGGTCTGTGCCAGCATTTAGCTAGGTAGATGCTAGCACTTAGCTAGGTTGCAAGCGTTAACAACCACATTAACATTAGAACTTTATTAATCTCAGTGCTTGAGACAATAAAAAGCTGGGGTGTTACAAAACACTAATCTTCTTACAAACATGCATACTACCCCTCTCGATTTTCCATAAACTTTTACTTTCTTTAATTTCTTTCTTTCTGGAACCAACACAGTGGAATATCTCCAGCAGGCTGAAGTGTCAAGGCCGCACCCCTACATCCTGATGTTGGGAGATAGTGACCAGCACTGCTCTCAGGTATTAGTGCTTCTGAGTAATGTATTGTATTGATGTCGCTGTTGAACTTGTTTTGTATTATTTTATCTTGAATTTTAGAAAAATAAATATTTTTTCTATGTATACCCATAGACATGTAAAACATAAAAATGATAATAACCTATTTGTGAGGTAGAATTAACCCAACATTCCAGTTAATAGAATGGGTAGAGTAGAATAGTTCTGGGTAGAACATTTGACCAATTTATGTGGTAGAATTAACCCGGCATTATAGTTTAATATGACCTAGCATTTGGATAGTTGAATATTTTAGCCATCTTGCTGGGTTAAACAAATAACCCATGTTGCTGGGTTAAATTAACCCAGCATGTAGTTGGTCCAATATTTACCCAGCATATTTAACCCAAACTGGATTGTTTTTAACCCAGTATTTTTTAGGGTGTAAAGATGCACTACTATTTACTCTGTGTATGTATGTATTTATTTATTTATGGTTGTTTAAAGCGAAAGCTCCGCGTAGTGATCCGGAGCACAGGAAAAGCTACAGTGGTTGGACCGCGGACAGGAAGAGGCGTTTCCACAGTGGAAGAAAATAAAACCTTTTGAATCATACGCAGGCACGATAAGAAGCATCACACCTAGTGTGGAAATAATCTGAAATAAAAGAGCATGATATGTGTTGCTTTATATTGTGATATGTATTGTGTGATCTCATTACACCAGTTATTATTGCTAACCATAACCTTGACCCTAGATAACAAGAGTGTGCTAAATTTGTGTACAACACAGTGGCGCTAATACCACAAATATGTGGCCAATAAGTGTTGTGTTATTCTTTAGTCACTCGTGATTAGGGCTGCATGAGTCTTACCAAAATGTGAAGCACAAAATGTCTCGTTCACATGATTCCCTGTTTTTTAACCAAAACCAATTTTTGAAGTCAAGGAGAAAATGTATATGCTATAAAAAGGTTAATCGGGTGTTTAACATAAATAGAATATTAACAATAATAAATATAAACAACTAATAAATAGCACACTCAGCCAACTACAGTACTTCATCAACACGTGTTAGTTTATATTATTACTTTTATTTATTTATTTAAATCAGTATAAGTTAACACTACAAAGTTAGATTTAGTTGGGTAGTTTCAATTAAATACATAGTTTACAGTGTAGAGTTTACTGTCACAGGTTTTGTTGCTCAATCTTAACACACAATAAGTTATATCACAGTTAGATACGTGCCTGTCTCTGTTTACACAGTAGTATGTATTTTAGTTTTTAGCGTGTGTGTGTGTGTGTGTGTGCGTGTGAGACATTCACCATATGCTGATAAAAAATAACACCGATATAAACTAACACATGCGAAGAGAAATGCTGCACCGGAAGAAAATGTCATGCTTTGGTCACATTGTCACATTGAGAGGACACGCAGAGCTTCAAAACGAGCCCAGCTTCTGATTGGCCGGTATTGTCCCTTCTCTAATATCTGATTGGCTGGAATTGAGCGAGCACAGGAGTTTGACATTGAGGAAAGAAAGTTGAAATACAGTTTGAGACACGAGTGAGAGTTTGACAGCAGAAATAAAATCAGAGAGCAAACCACAGAGTTTTTGTTCAGGTTTGTGACACAAAGATAACAGCACATTACTCCACCAAGTAAACTGGCTAGGCTGATTAGCTCCGCCTATGTCACGTTACATGTCACGTGAGTGACAGCCGAGCACCGTAAATGAGGAGGAGAGATGAGAAGTGAGTGAGTTGTGTGACTGAATCAGTGATTTATTCTTGCACAGTGACATACTGTACAGTACATCAACACTTTTATACAATTTATACAGGTCACTTTACATTACTGTATATAAGCACAATCCTCTGTAGACTGCCGTGTTCTCGGTCAAGTTAATAAGAAAAATATGTTTTGTGACAAATTCCACTGATGTATCATTCATTGATTCATTCATTTCTCTATTGATTTAAACTTGGGTTGTTTTTTAAATATGAATTCCTCTTTTTTTCTTCACTGTTATTGATCCTCATGACATTATTTAGATTTTTTAATTATTAGGGTTTGGATTAACTCAGTCAGAGAACTAAGTGCATCAGTCATATTGCGTTATACAGGCTCCTGTTAACTGTAAATAATATATATGTCTGTTACTGTTACTGATGAAGGCTTACACTAAAAACTCTCACAGATAATAAAGGCAACAAAGGAAGAGAAAGTATGCAGAAAGGAAATAGACCGAGCGAGAAGTAAGACAGGAATGAATATTAGTCTGAACAATCTGAACAACTGAAGGAGAAAACTGATGCTGAACTTGATTTGTTTCTGCATAACACATGATTTTATTTTGTTAAAAAAAATTAATAATAATAATAATGGTAACTTGTGAGCAGGACAGAACTGAAGACGAGTGGATGCGGTGTTCATGATGGTCGTCAGTGTTGACACAGGGATTCACTTCACACATTATAAATGACTGACATTTACAAACTGCTCCAGTTAAAACTCTTATGTTGCTTTTACAGACTTTCTGAAGGAGCTTCCTTGCCGGCTTCAGTGAGAGACAGTTGGACTTCATCAGATGAGGCGTCGGGGAGGTGAAGCTAAAACACTGACTCACATTGTGTTTGTCTCTTTTAATGTTTTATTGAGCAGCCTGTTTACAGTGGGGTATGTCATTTGTAATTACATTCAAGGGGATTCATGTGAAGTATTATGGCCTGTAGGTGCAAAACACACACACACACACACACACACACACACACACACACACACAAATCAGGAGTAAATCAGAAAACACAATAGAACTAAACAACAACCAGAACTGAGAGACGGTCCTCCTCACACAATGCTAGAACTCAGCAGATTTTAATGCTGTGTGTAAGATGTACAGCATCTCTAGATGAACATATGAACGTCTGTTGTGATCAAAATCAGCATGAAAAATATCAGTAGATTAACTTCGGCTCATAATTTCTTTGACTTCAAAGCTTCCTCTAGTTGTGAGTGTGTGTCAAAGTGTGTGCTTTTGGTCTTCTCTAACGTGTTTTCTTTGAGGTCTTGGTTTCCCTCTTGCATTTCTTTTTTTTTTTGCTCATTGTTGGGTTGTTGAAGTGTTTTCACACTCACATGTTACCGTGGTGAGCTGTCAGTTCTTGCGGAGTCAAGAACGAAGTCAAGTCGGACTTTAGACTGCATGGTACTGAGGAAATGGGTGAAGTGTAATCCATTCTTCTGTGTGATCGACTCGTACCAAACATACAAACTGAAGCCTGTCATAATGACTGTAGATAATTTATGGGTAAAATAATTGAATACTATTGGCTGAGTAACTGGGTCAATGTATGGATGAAGTAACAGCAAAAAAAAACAACAACTAAAAACCCAATAAGTTCCTAATGTAGCATAATTGTTGCATAAATAGACTTTTTTTTATATTTAATTCTACTGCATATAGTTTACATACAAGCCTTAAAACTCTCTGAAAAGTGTGTGTCTCTGTCTTTTAACAGTGCTCGGTACAGACGTGTTACTATAAGATGATGCAGCACCAGTGGAGAGAGAGTCAGTACAGGCTGATATAAGTATAAATAGTGTAGTTCGCTGATCATTAGATCTCTGCAATTTAATTCATCTTTAATTGATCAATTCATTTAATTAAGTAAATGAGTCGGTTTTTGATTGACACTTTTTTGTTTGCTGGCTGTAGAATTAAATAGATTGTTGATATGATCATGTTCCTGTGTGTGACTCATTCTCATGGTATTATTTTTGCTTTAAAGGTGTTAACAACAAGCATGACGGATACGCCATTAGCGGCTCAACGGGAAGTCACCAGCTACAACATCAGAGGTGAGAAGTGTGAGCTTTATATTGTTGTTTAGAGAAGCTGTTTACGCCGAACAACCTTTTATGATGTGAAAATGTGAAAAGAAAAATTCTGTCCTTGACCTGTTAACCCTCACCTTCCCTGTGTGGTAGTGAGTCATATGGATCAGAGTCAGCACGTCCAACCTGGGCAAAATAACATGGGAATATTGTGAATTGTCCAAAAAATATTTTACAGTGATTTAAGGTAATTGTGTTTCTTCTTTTCCAGATGTGCAGCGCAGGCCATTCAATACAGGTGTAAAAGTAAACTTATCTGAGTATGTCCTTTTGGTTTACACACTCACATGTACTAATACATATAACCTTTCACTGGTTAATGAAGCATGTGTGTGTGATTACATTGTATTCTCTTATTTGATTTGATTCATAATTATGAATTTAAGTTGTTTGCATACTTTGTAAATTAAATGATGAGTAGTAGTATAGTTTTTTTTTCTTGTGGTCTAAATAGGTCTGATTGTTTAGGAGGCTAAACATTCCAGTTAAAACATAATATGAAGACTATGCAGACTTTAGTACAATAAAGCAAATTACATACATTTCTAATTATAATCGTAACATGCAAATGGATGAATAATTAATAAAGACAAACCTTTGTTTATCACACTAGGATGCAAGTTAGCACAAAAGCATTGCATGTATGGGTTTACTTTATCTATCTATCTATCTATCTATCTATCTATCTATCTATCTATCTATCTATCTATCTATCAATCAATCAATCTATCAATCAATCAATCAATTTTTTTCCTGTTCATGGAAGTCGATCTTGATTATAATGCAGTTAAACAAGCAGTGCTTTTAAGATGTTTATGGTAGAAACTGGCGTGTGTGGACATACGGTCTTTTACGGAAACCACAAGTTGCTTCAGGAAGGAAAGCTGCAGCTTATCTGTTCATTATTTCTGTTTGTCGTGGTTCTCTTTTCTTTAGTTCTCTAGATAACATTTGAAATGTTCACATTTTGGTTACCATAGTTAAGGGTGCTCTGATTAGAATCGGCCGATAATAACTTAATGTTGACAGATTGGTTGTCTCTTAATTGCCTGATCTCATAAACCGACACTATTGATGATAATAAATACACGAGTCAACAGCCACATCAACCTGCCGTCGCCAGTCTGAGAATATAACCACGTTTCTTTAAAAGATGACCGGTTTACAACATGCAAAGATCTTTCTGAAGCAAACCCACGTGGGTAAACGTCTGCTTAAACCTTTAACACAACAATTGTTATTTGCCACTTAAGAACAATTCAATATGAATAATTTGAGAATGAAAAGTCATGTGTAACCGCAGTAGCTGAATCTCATATATCGATCTTTACACCTCATAAGCACCGCTACTTTCGTTTCTCATCGCAGCTTCATAAATCAATCCATCCTGTCACAGAACACCACACTTATGCAAGCGACAAACAACAAGTAGCTTGCTAGTTTACATGAAATATGAGATGTTGATTATTTATGAGGACAGTTAGACAGAATAAACAACTGTAATAAGACAAAAGTTTGCTTGGTTTGATTTTGTAAAATACTGTATGTTAATATAACTTGACGATAACAGCATAGCTCATTAGGTCGTGTATACTGCTATGGTCTCATAGTATATGAGTGTGTGTGTGTGTGTGTGTGTGTGTGTGTGTGTGTGCGTCTCATGGGTGTGTGTGTGTCTCAGGTGTGTCTTTATTTCTCCAGTGCTTCATTTCACTGTACATGGTCTCATAGTAGGCGTGGCCAAAAGTTTTGAGAATGACACAAATATTAGTTTTCACAAAGTTTGCTGCTAAACTGCTTTTAGATCTTTGTTTCAGTTGTTTCTGTGATGTACTGAAATATAATTACAAGCACTTCATACGTTTCAAAGTCTTTTATCGACAATTACATGACATTTATGCAAAGAGTCAGTATTTGCAGTGTTGGCGCTTCTTTTTCAGGACCTCTGCAATTCGACTGGGCTGCTCTCAATCAACTTCTGGGCCAAATCCTGACTGATAGCAACCCATTCTTTCATAATCACTTCTTGGAGATTGTCAGAATTAGTGGGTTTTTGTTTGTCCACCTGCCTCTTGAGGATTGACCACAAGTTCTCAATGGGATGAAGATCTGCGGAGTTTCCAGGCCTTGAACCCAAAATTTCAACGTTTTGGTCCCCGAGCCACTTAGTTATCACTTTTGCCTTATGGCACGGTGCTCCATTGTGCTGGAAAATGCATTTTTCTTTACCAAACTGTTGTTGGATTGTTGGAAGAAGTTGCTGTTGGAGGGTGTTTTGGTACCATTCTTTATTCATGGCTGTGTTTTGGGGCAAAATTGTGAGTGAGCCCACTCCCTTGGATGAGAAGCAACCCCACACATGAATGGTCTCAGGATGCTTTACTGTTGGCATGACACAGGACTGATGGTAGCGCTCACCTTTTCTTCTCCGGACAAGCCTTTTTCCAGATGCCCCAAACAATCAGAAAGAGGCTTCATCCGAGAATATGACTTTGCCCCAGTCCTCAGCAGTCCATTCGCCATACTTTTTGCAGAAGATCAATCTGTCCCTGATGTTTTTTTTGGAGAGAAGTGGCTTCTTTACTGCCCTTCTTGACACCAGGACATCTTCCAGTCTTCGCCTCACTGTGCGTGCAGATGCGCTCACACCTGCCTGCTGCCATTCCTGAGCAAGCTCTGCACTGGTGGCACTCCGATCCCGCAGCTGAATCCTCTTTAGGAGACGATCCTGGCGCTTGCTGGACTGTCTTGGATGCCCTGAAGCCTTCTTAACAAGCATTGAACCTCTTTCCTTGAAGTTCTTGATGATCCTATAAATTGTTGATTTAGGTGCATCTTAGTAGCCACAATATCCTTGCCTGTGAAGCCATTTTTATGCAACGCAATGATGGCTGCACGCGTTTCTTTGCAGGTCACCATGGTTAACAATGAAAGAACAAGGATTTCAAGCATCACCCTCCTTTTAACATGTCAAGTCTGCCATTCTAACCCAATCAACCTGACATAATGATCTCCAGCCTTGTGCTCGTCAACATTCTCACCTGAGTTAACAAGACGATTACTGAAATGATCTCAGCAGGTCCTTTAATGACAGCAATGAAATGCAGTAGAAAGTTTTTTTCAGGATTAAGTTAATTTTCATGGCAAAGAAGGACTATGCAATTCATCTGATCACTCTTCATAACATTCTGGAGTATATGCAAATTGCTATTATAAAAACTTAAGCAGCAACTTGTACAATTTCCAATATTTCTGTATATGTTACAGTAACAGGTATATAACATTGACTAAGGAGAGCGTTGTGCATCTGTTGTTCCAGTGTCTCGGCTGCTCGGGTGATGGATTCGAGGAAAAAGCCGAATCTCACTTTCAGACAAGAGTGCCTGATCTGCTGTAACTACTGAGCTCTCAGGCAGCTGATATACACACAGAAAGGTGTGTATTTCAGGATTCCTCATTAAGGCCCTACAGTAAGTTTATGCTTGGACTAAGAATGCACAATGGAAAAGCACTATTGTGTTTGAGTTGTAAGTGTAAATGCATCATTTTTTAATCCGGATGATTAAATAAAATCAAATGAATGAATAATAAAATGATGAATAAAAGTTAGCAGTTCTTTGGCTGTTTTTTATTCTGTTCTCATCAGGTGGTTGAGTGTCACCACACAGTGATGACCGCAGGCCTTTCCTTACTAGTGACTGTAACCGAGGAACACACAACTGATGAGTCTAGAAAACCCAATTTCATGAGGACATCACTCAGGCGGCTGAGGGTTGTCTCTCAATCAATGAGGAACATGAGGAGAACGTGATTGAGGAGGAGCTGAGTCTACTGAAGGAAGCACATGAGGACAGCAACAAAGAAGAGGATTCAAACTGTGCAATGATAAGCAATAAGACCACTGACCCAACTTACCCTGAGTCTTCTGACACGTTGACGGCTGACGAGGAACTGTTTGTGGATGAGGACAGTGCTCAGGCGACACAAGAAGTACTCCTGCTGTGCCGAGTGTGTCTCTGGTGATAATGTGGAGAACCTCAGTTTAAAGACTTCTCGGTTTATTTCAGTGACGTCCGGAGTTTCCATCTGCACGCCATAGCTGAGCATTGTGGCACAGCAACCATTTACAAACACAAGATCTGTGAGGACTGTAACAACAAGGTTAGGGTGGAGACAGACCCCGACAAGAAGGGCCACGGCGAGTAAGATCAAACCGTCAATCCTGTCATGTGTGTCACAAATGCTCCGTCACAGAAAACGGACAGAAAGTAGAGAAAATCGTCATTTGCACAAAGAATACCAGCACGTCTGCAATACTACATGATGGTACTGTCCTGAAAAATTTTATTCAGTTTCACAGATGTGTCAGACACTTGAGCATACACTCGAGAGAGAACTTTCCTTTGTGAATCACATCATCAGCCTGAGGAACCACCGGCAGAGACAACTCCAGATGTGTGTCAGCAGGGGAGAACAAAGGATCAGTGGACCTGTTTGGAAAGTAATGAGCCGTACTACAGAGCCTGAGATTGAGTGTTGGGAGTCTGATTCTGATGAAGAGGAGCAGAAAAAGTTCGTAACAGAAAAGCCAGGAGAAAAGAAAATAGGTTTATATTTTATTTGGTATTTATTTGGTTTATCTGTGGTGGCATCTTAATGAAAAATTTTGCAAGATAGAAATATTAGGCAATGTGGAGCAAAAAGTGCATAGTGTTTATGCTTTCAAGAGCCATTTCCCACACTGTTCATTACTGGGGTGTGTTAACATGACTGTGGTGTTATTGTGCTTCTACCACTTCAGCAGTGTGAGTTAAGAGTGAAAAAGGAAGAGGAAGTGCAAAATAGTTTTTTTTTTGTTTTGTTTTTTACTAGACTGAAAATGGTCAAAATGTTCATATTACACAGATGTATGATATACTAATGAGAACTGAAACTTCTTTGGTACGAACTAAAAAGAAAAAAAGAAAATTAGGGGGGAAAATGGTATAATATGGTAATTGAAGTAGCTCCACACATACAGTAATCAGCCATGTTTTTGACAGCATGTACTGTAAGAACTAAAGTCTAGATCATTTAATATTATATACAGTATTTCTCCTGATTTCATAAATAATACAATGTGACAGCATGGACAGCAAAAAGACAAGGAGAGCAGAAAAGGCCACATTAAAGGAAGATGCAGGTAAATACACCAGACTTATAAAGGTGTTTGTGACAATAACGAAGCCAGATTTTAGGGATGCAGATGCTGAGACAGATGTGTATGGAGCACTCAGTGTAGCACTGCATAATATCCATTTCTCTCATCAGTGAGTGCCGTGTGATCATCCCAGTGCAAGTTATAAATATAAATGCAAATGATCTAGAACATCCTTTATACAACATCTATCTTATTTCAGTTTAATCATTTTATCATTAAGGAAGTTTCAAAGCAATTCGGTGTCATTTATTAATGAATGTTTTGGTCATTTTAAAATTCTCTGACCATCTGAGTGTGAGAGAGATTTGCTGTTCATGCTGTCTCTAAGAAACACTGTTCATATTCGCATTACTGATAATAAATAAATGAGTCAATATCACAATGGATCATCTGATGAAGAAATAAAAATTAACAAAAGGACAATCTGTATGTCTGCCTCATCTATAACTTTGTCTGAAATAAATAAATACATTTTATTTAGCTTTAATCCCTGTGCTACTCTCTCTCTCTCTATCTCTTGAGCTGTAAATGTAGTTCTGTGACCGGATATGAAGCTGGTACAGTAGCTCATCCTTATGCGTTTATCCTGCTGGAGCTGCTCTGACCCTCAGACCTGCGTGACTGCTGTCAATCTTCTATAAGTCCTCGTCTCCTCCTGCTGCATTTTACATTCTGCATTATGACTCACCTCCTGTTGCTGTCAATATTCTCGTCTGTAAATCCTAAAAATATGCACTTCCCTAAAACAGTTCACTGTATCTCCACATCTCACTTTACTGCTTCATTTCATTGAGTCTTTTTAAAACTATACACAATTTAGCTCGTCACTCATTTTGGATCTTATTTAGATTTTTTTGAAAATCTATATTTTAATGAACGTTCTGATTAACATTGTTATGCAAAGATTTGCTTCAACGAATATGTGATTTTCAGTTAAGACATGAGACATTATTGTGGTTTGGCTTCAGTTCTGTTTGAGCTGTGAAGCTTTCAAGAGTAATGAAGAAACACTCTGCCATTCACCTTCTCAGTAAAACCAAGATGAAATCAGTCACACATGCATGTTGCTGCTATAGTTTCAGTGGTATGTGCCATGGTTTTCACCACAAACACTATCAGCACTTAATGACATGAGTTAATAACACAAGATGAACATAATGTTAGAGATCACTGTAATGAGGGCTGCTGTACTTTTGTCTTTTTTGTTTACTGCTCATCTTTATTCACATGTTCTGGTGTAAAGCCTCACTTTTTGTTTGAATTATTGATCTGCCAACTTTAATATCGCTTTCCTGCACTTCATCCTCTGGATACAGCTTATTGAAAAAAATTAGTTCGCCCATAACACAGAACACACTTTACTTCTTTTACTTTGTCCCTCACCTTCAGCCTTTGCACACTACAGCTTACATACATACATTATTATTATTATTATTATTATTATTATTATTATTATTCTTAAATGAAGATCCCTGTGAAAATGTTCTCACAGTGGTAAGTGGTTGTGGAAAAAAAAAACTTGCATAGTTAATACAATGTGGATGAGTTGTACTGTACTGAAGCTGTAAGAGTAAAACTGATGATGTGTTCACACCTAATGCTAAAGTTTGTGTATGTGCAGGTCATTACTGTTAATTGTATCAGCAGCACTGAGACCTTTCATCATCACACACACAAACCACAACAGCATACTACCTCTCTCATTCTCTCTCTCTCTCTCTCTCTCTCTCTCTCTCTCTCTCTTCTCTACTTCCTCTTTCTAACACAGGGGACATGAGACTCAACACGAGTGTTAAAATGGCAGAGTTTTGTGACAGTTGTATTAAACTAGATAAATCATGTGGAATGTGTGTGTGTGGGGAATCCTTTATTAAGCATATGTTTTAATTGCAAAAATGTGCACCCCTAACTTTATTAACTAAATATTAACAAATGTTGTTAGCACCTCATACTTGTAATGCAGAACACAGTGTTTTGTTTGTTTGTTTGTTTACTGGTTTTGTTCCTAAATGGATGTAGAGCTTCTACTGTACGTATCTTGACTGAGTCTCTCTTCCAGCTGCAGAGAAACAATCACAAAACATGATGCTGCCATAACCATGCTTCACCCTCAGTATAGTTTTAATGAGTGATAGCAGGCTGTTAATGTCTTGTTTTTGTATTAAAATTTCTTTTAGATTTAGGCCCCACCCATTTTTTCTTGTCCAACTATAACATGATTTACCACATAGTTTGGGGTGATTTTAAACAGCTCTCTCTCTCCTTCACTTCCTCTTTCTAAACACACTGTTTTTAGACTCCCACTTCATTTGGAGAAATAATTCTTACACCATTGCTATAACACACAACATCAGTGGTGAAGACATTGCATTGATGGTGAAAACACAAAACAAATCCTGATAATAGTCTAAGACACATGTTTCCACCTGCATTCTCTCTCTCTCTCTCTCTCTCTCTCTCTGAAGTGTGATTGGTGTTTAAGAACAGAGGAAGTAGTAAGTCTTTAACACAGACACGTCTCATTCAGTCAGTCATCAGTAGGACAGGATGGAGCTCCGTCCACTCTGTGTGATAGTCTGTGAGTAAATGTTCTCTGCCTGTCTTCAATACTGTGATTGGTGATGATTTACGTTTATAATTAACAGGCTGAGAGTCATAATATCAGTTTATGCATAATTATGTATGAATATTTATTTGCCTGTAGTTCAAGTTCAATTCTGAATTTAAAGTGAACAGCACATTCTGTTTTTTGTGGTGTGTTTACTTTCCACCAATTTTTTTTTATGAGTAAAATATTAAATAATTACATTATTTAAACTACACTTGAATGCTGGTGTCTCACACATGTCCACAACATTAGTTAAAGCGTAGTTCATTATTGTAGCTGCAGTAGTCAGTAGTTTAGCTGGTAGTCAGTATTTGATTAGGATTTTACATTTTATAATTTATTCAACATTTGTTTTGTGATATTTTCTGTAAAGTGAACGAAGCTACTCACTTTCACTATGATTCACTGTAAGGTCTTAGCAGGAGACAGGAGACTGTGTTACTAACTAAGAGATGTTGTATAGTATAGGGTGTGGTAACACCAATCAGTTTGTATTACATCACCATGCTGTTGAATTCTCAGTGGCGATTGTTCAGAAGATGTTGACTAATTTTCTTTCTGATAAGAGTGCTGCTTGCAAGACTAAGAACCAGGTTTATATTGTTGTCATACTTTATCATGTCTTTATAAAGTGACTTGTATTAAGTTAAGTTAAGCCACTACTTGTCACATATACATTACAGCACAGTATTGAGACTGGTATAGTGCTGGATGGGAAAAAAGTTTATTTTAAATTTATGGAACAATAATGTAGTGTTGAGGGTCAGTGCTTCATAATGGTCTATACCTTTTCAATCATGGTAAAGGCTTTATATGGAACTGTGGCTTAATGGTTAGAACTGTCGCCTTGCACCTCCACGTCTGTGTGCATGGAGTTTACATGTTCTCCCCGTGCTTGCTGGGTTTCCTCTCACTTTCCAAATACATGCAGACTAGGCTAAATGGCATTTCCAAGTTGCCTGTAGTGTGTAAATGACCGTGTGAGTGTGTATCCCATCTCATGCCCTAAGTTTCCTGGGATCGGCTTAAAGGTGACCCTGTATACAAGATAAAGTGCTATAGATGATGAACGAACGAATGAGTTATAAAGCCTTTACGTATGTCAATGGATTAAGAGAGGAATGTAGATTAAGACAGATTGTCGTTTGGAATTTTTCAATAACATGACAACATTTTCTTCTGTATTTTTTTTTAGCTTCAAGTGTGAAAAACAGATGGTGTGAAACAAATACATTTTGATGCTATGACGTTAGTGACAACGAACTTGTGGTTTGTGCCTTGTGGTTGTCACACAACATGACTATAAATGGCCAAAAATATGGCATGTTCATTACTAAAACTAAAGCATTGAAACTGTTGGCATATTGTAGACCCCAAGACATGCTCTTATTGGAATTCACTCACTCATCATCTATACCGCTTAATCCTGTATTCAGGGTCACGGGGGCCTGGAGCCTATCCCAGGAGACTTAGGGCACATGGCAGGCAACACCCTGGACAGGGTGCCAATCCATCGCAGGGCACAGACACACACACATACACTCACTTATTCACACACTACGGGCAATTTGGGAACGCCAATTAACCTAACCTACATGTCTTTGGAATGTGGGAGGAAACCGGAGTACCCGGAGGAAACCCACCAAGCAGGGGAGAACATGCAAACTCCATGCACACAGAGACGGGAATCGAGCCTGGCCGGGGATCGAACCCGGACCCTGGCAGTGCAAGGCGACAGTGCTAACCACTACACCACCATGCCTCCCTTATTGGAATTAGTTATTAATATTTGGAATAATAGTAAATTCACTTTGGCAACCACTTAATGGAAGCAGCCAAAAGACCAACAGTAACTGGACCACATCACACCCTTCTGTTACTGGATTATTTCCTTTCAAGCCAAGCCATCCCAAGCTTTCACAGTGTCTCTACAGTGTATAATCTTTAATTTCTTCTGTTTCTTTCCCAACCTTTAGTGCTGATGGGACTCGTCCGCTGCATACTAACAGGTAATTCTTGTTTGTTTGTTTGTTTGTTTGTTTGTTTTTGTTTTGTCTTCAATATAAATGAGATAAGTGGGTTGTTTGTTGACATACACACATACAGATGGAGAGCCACCAATCCGTAATGGTACTATATGACTTTTGTGCTGCTTTGTCTCTAGAATTCTTTTCATTTTTTACATTTTTGTAATAGGACTGAGTCTTATTCACATGTTGTAGCAGTGAACACAGTTTTCTAGTTCAAATTATGCATACAGTGATGCATGTGTGTGTGTGTGTATGTGTGTGTGTGTGTGTGAGTGTGTGTGTGTGTGAGTGAGTGAGTGAGTGAGTGTGTGTGTGTGTGAGTGAGTGAGTGAGTGAGTGTGTGTGTGTGTGTGTGAGTGAGTGAGTGAGTGTGTGCGCACATCCATGCATTCATGTGGTCTAGATTTACTACCTGGTGAGGACCAGGACTTGACTGTAAACCAAACTGTTAGTGATCCACTATCCCATTCTAACCAACAGCTACAAACCGTTTTATTAATGTCAGGCAGCAAGAAATAGGAGTTTCTTTATTCAGTCTTATTGTTAATTCTGTATAACACCAAAAATGCAAGTGTTGTACATACATATACTGAGGGGCAAAGGGAAACAACAATAAAAGCCTTTAATCAGGAGGATAGCAGTTATATAAAATGTTATTATGACCCTCTGTCAAAAACTTTTACAGCATTAAGCAAAGGGAAATATTATGTGCCCTAAAATCTCCTGGAAGATTGCTCATTGACTTTGACTTGAGAAAACACAGTGGACCAACACCAGTAGATGACGTGGCACCCAAATCATCATCACCTGTGGGAACTTCACACTGGACTTCAAAAGACCTGCAGTCTGTTCCTCTCCACTCCAGATTTAAAAACTAGCCAAGATGAAATGTTTTAGACTTTTTTTACTCCAATGTGTCAGACACATGTACCAGGCCCTCAAGGACTACAGTCCACTCCAACACCACAGCAACTTCAACAGCTTGTTCATGCTCCTCCAGTAGCTCCAACAGGCCAACCGTCACGCCTCTGATCCAATGCTATTAATCCAATCCTAGCAGACCTCTGCTTAAAGAGAAGAAGATACTTTTTGTAAAAACAAAGACAAATAAATTTGACAGAATATCTAGTTATGATAAAAATTAAATATATTAATAAGGCTATATACCACCAGAGTGTGTAATAGACTGGAATTCTAATGATGGGCTAAAGAATTGTTTCATATTCTATCAAATATCTTGAACGATTAGTAATCATCCAGGTACAAATCATAATGGTTAGCTGATGCACGAATCTGAACTTAACAGATCACCAGTTAAGGGATCTTAATTCATTTACTTTCAATGTTTACTGACACAAAAAACACAACCAGATTAAAGTTCACCAGAAATATGACATTTTTATTCCACATTTACCAACTATGATGAAACCTTTTTTAAATGAGTTGTAGCTGAAAGAAGTGGTGTGTAATATGGTAGTGAATGCTACACACAAACTAAAAAAGCATTTTGACATTAGAGGATAAGGACTAGAGATATCTGAACGTGTGGGTCTGAAAGAAATTTTCATACAGCTGAAATGCATTACATTTTGTAGCACATTAATATATGTATGAAGAATATGGATTTGGATTTACATTCCTTAACTGATCTATGAGTATAGCTGTCAACTTTAGAGAAAAGCTTGCAGAGAGATTCTGAAATACAAGCATTGCTTCACGTCCCACTGTGCATGCTCAGTCATTTTATTTAAACTGTAGGCACATTTATTTAGTGCACATACACTTATATGTCTCAGGTTCCGTATAGTTTAGCATTGCAGTGTTAAAGTGGAACAACAGATGCTTGTGACTGTTTTTATTTAAGTTGCTACAACTGACGTTTGAACTATTCACCCAAACAGAATGAAATAGGGCCTACATTACCCAAACTTTATCTAGCCAAATCGCCTACATGCTCTCCAGCAGCTCTCTGTAGGGCAGAACTACACGGTCAGAAGTTGCACAGAACTCTAGGTCCTGTACATAAGTGGTCTCATTCATGTCCCTCTTTCTTTCTTGATCCACATATCTCATACAATATGACAAAATGCATGTAATATTACGTGAAATGCAGCATTCATGCAGGAGCCGTGGGACAAACAGAGTGTCTGTGGGCTCCTGCAAACACTTAAAAGGAAAAAAAGAACGAACGACATTAATGCTTTTTAGCGTATTAAACAAATCACATTTATTAGAAGTTTTTAATTTTCCCGTCCCTAATATATGTATAACAAATGTTTTAATTGGACCAATTTGAGAGTCAATGCAGTGACATATTTCAGCCGCTGGGGGGCAGTGTCTCTCCTGTCTGCCCGTAAACTCCGCCCACAGTGATCACGGCTGAACAGAGCTGGTGTGAGCTGAGCTGGAAATCAAGTGAAGCAAGCTTCAGATCACCCCAGAGATTTTCAATCGGATTCATGTCTGGGCTCTGGCTGAGCCATTTCAATACTTTTCTTCTGGTGAAACATTCTTTTATTGATTTGAATGTATGCTTTGGGTCGTTGTCATGCTGAAAGATGAGGTTCCTCTTCATCATACACTCACCTAAAGGATTATTACATACATACAGTATATTCAATTATATATTTTGTATATATATAATACTGTGCAAAAGTCTTATAACCAATTTTGTTATATGTGTTCATCATGTCTGAATAATTGTGTACAAAATCATTCAGTATTTCAATATATAACTTAAAAATTAATAAATAAATAAATAACACTGCAGGAGAATATATGCATGGATGTAAAGAAAATATATATATATAGTACAAGACAGACCAGTTTTCAGATGGAAACAAAAAATCTAACTGTACTCTCCTAGGAGTTGCATGAAAATAGAAAGGAGCGAGTGTGACAAAGTTACCAGAAGAACTAATTCTCCAGCAAGCTCAGTAAAACCTAACAACTACTTTACTTATAGTACTTTACTTATAAAATTCTTGGGCACATACAAAAATATGGCATAAGCAAAAGATGCTTTTGAAAGAATTTCTGCATAAAAGAAACTTCTATAAAGAGCAATAAAGAGTAATAAAGAGTAATAAAATAAACAGTCAATATTTGGAGTGAAAACTCGTTGCTTAAAATCAGGAGTTTTAGACACAGTTTTGTGCAGTTTTATAAGAAAACAGCTGTTAGTTTTTACTGAGCTTGTATATACGGTACTCCTGTTATTTTTTTGTGCTTTATCCTTAAGCTTTGGCAATACGAAAGTAAATATTTGTCATGCGAATAAAGCTCCTTTAAATCTTGAATCTTGATTCGCTCCTTTTGATGAACGAGATTCAAAGAACCGAGTCATCAAATGATCCAAACTTCACATCTCTAACTAGAGCTGCTGCCGTGCTAAATGGGAATTGTTGCAGAAAGCGCCTCTCGTGGTCAACCTTAGTACTACTAGACATGACGATCACGGTTTTAACCACGACAGAGAAGCCTCGGGAATGGAAAAAAGGACGCCGAATTAACGACATTAATTATTTAAACAAATTTCATTAATTGCGAGTGTTTAATTTCCCCGTCCTTTTTATATGTACAATAAATGTTTTAATTGGACCAATTTGAGACTCAATGTAGTGACATATTTCAGCCGCTGGGGGGCAGTGCCTCTCCTGTCTCCCATAAACTCCGCCCACAGTGATCACGGCTGAACAGAGCTGGTGTGAGCTGAGCTGGAAATCAAGTGGAACAACACTGGTTTATCTGAAATCTGTCACTAAATCCCTTTAACTCGCCGCTCAGAGGATCTAAAGGAGGCTTCATGAAGTTACTGCTTCAGAAAATACTCGAGTGGAGAGTCTGAGTGTGAATGAGTGAAGAGGACGAGGGTCGAGATTTTATACTGAAACACTGAGTGTAAGAGACTGTAGAGTCTGAGACAATGAGAGAGATTAGAGAGAGTGTGTGTGTGTGTGAGGAGTTAGAGAGAGATAATAGTGTGTGTGTGTGCGCGCGTGTGCATACTGTACTGTACATATGCATAAATACATTCAGTGATTATTAACCATACACTATACTTATTAAAAAAAAAAGATGTACATTATGTAAAAAAGGGCAGAATATTTCACCAGATTTAGATCAGAATAATAATCAGAATACTCAGAGCAACTCTCTTGCGTGATGTGTGTGTGTTGTGATTGGTGGAAGATGTTTCTCATATAGTGATCTGTCCGAAGTGTAAGCATATGAAAGTTAACAATGTTGTTGTTTCTGTCAGATTAAACCTGATTTGTGACCGAGAGGTTAGAGAGGGAGTGTCTATGAGGAGTTATGAACTGATAACAGCTGTGTGTGTGTGTGTGTGTCCTAGGGCATGGGTCACACTAGGGTTGCCAACTCCCTGAAATGGAAATAAGGGACGGGGATGTGTTTTTTCTTTCTTGTTATGAAAATTGTACTGTGTTTGACTCCTTGCTACGTTTTCTGACTATGGTTTGATTTCCCTTTTTGATGATTGCTTGGTATTTGATAGACTTCTATCTACTCCTGTTTATTTATTTTTCACCTATTTTCCCTCTTCTTCTTTTCCTGTTATGGCCCGACCTAAACCAGGGCATAGAATTGGGGGGCTGGTCCGGTGCTTTCCCTCGCTACGTCCCATCTGTTTTAGTGCGCTTGTGTGTTTGTCTTTGTGATAGGGGAGTGTTTAGGTTTTTCTTATGAATGGCTAAGAAATTTAATCTTGAACAGTTTACAGTTTGCCCCACGTTGGAGCAGTTTGTGTGGTGCAGTAAAGATGACTTATTGCTGCTTGCTGATTTGTATGAGATTTCAGTGTCACAGAGCGCTACTAAATGTGATATTAAGGAGCTGCTGTATGTTGAGCTGCTCAAACAGCGCATCATTCTTGAGCATCCCAGGCAGGTCTTGTACCACACTCAGGTGATCCGGGGAATTCAAGGTCCAAGGATCCCACACGCAGGGTCCTATAGACCGCGCTACAGTTAAAACAACTGGACTTGGAGTTACAGTAAGTTGACCGCAGTATAAAGCTCAGCAGATACACTTCCAAACCTTGGAGCTGGAAACTTAAAGGTGATAAGGCTGAAAGATCTGGAGCTGGAGTCGGCCTCGAGGAATAAGTCTGCTTCCAGTGCACCTGTGTCTCCTGTACCTGTTTGTGTATCTTCGCCTGTGCCTGCACCCATATCTCCTTATCGCCTGTGCTAGGGCCCTCCCCATCTGTAAGTTCTTCTGGTTTTGATGTTAGTAAACACATTGCTTTGGTCTCTGTGTTCAGGGAAAGTGAGGTGGACATTTATTTCTCTGTGTTTGAGCCTATCGCTGCCAATCTGCAGTGGCCTAGAAGTGTTTAGTTCTTACTGTTACAGTGCAAGTTTGTGGGTAAATCTCATGAAGTGTGTTCTGCCTTAACACTTGAACAAAGTGTGGATTATGAGACTGTTAAATTAGCTGTGTTGTGGGCGTATGAACTTGTTACAGAAGTTTTAAAAGCATGCGAAATCTGCCAGCCAAACCGTTGTTGAGTTTGCTCATGAAAAATGTGCTTTATCTGATAAGTGGTGTACAGCCAGTAAAGTTGTTATTTTTGATCAGTTAAGAGAACTGATATTGTTAGAAGAGTTTAAAGATTGTTTTTCATTCAAAATTGTAGTTTATTTAAATGAACAGAAAGTCTCGTCTCCTGCTGAGGCTGCTGTTTTGGTGGATGAGTTCATGCTCACGCAGAAAAATGTCTTTTCGCCTCCACACCATGATATTACTAATCGTAGTTTCTGTGAGCTCGTCTAAGAATGATAATGAGTCTCGTGAATGCTTCTACTGTCTGGACATTTCATTGCAACCTGTCCCAAAGCACAGTACACTAGGAGTGTGAAAGTTCACTTTTGCTTTCGCAGCACGGTGGAAGTTCACTTTTGCTTTTCTCAGTTGATGCTGCTTTTGACATTTTTATTCTGGATGGAGTGGTTTCACTTTCTGATACAGACTCTGAGCCTAAGCCACTGTGTATTCTGAGAGACACCGGAGCCTCTCACTCATTTATTTTGTCTGGTGATGAGCTCAGGCTCGTAAAATGAAGGATGTTGACGATCTTTCAGATTCATTTATGTGTAGTGACAATTGAATGTGTGAGAAGATGAGAATTCATCATCCAATCGACATGTTTCACCGGAGGATAAGGCGTACAGGAAGAGGATTTTGGTACATGGGGTGATGGTCAAGAGCAGTTTGCTGCTGCTCAGAACTCCGACACGTCCCTCTCTCAGTGTATTCCAGCAGCTGTAGATAATGCTGAGTTACCTCAACACTCCATGGCATATTTCATAATGATGATTTCATGGGTAAGTGGTCACCCTCTGACGCTAAGCCTGAGTCGAGGGCTGTTTTCCAGGTTGTGGTTCCAAAACCATATGGAACACAAGTTTTGCGTAATGCCCATGACCATGATCTCGCTGGTCACCTAGGTGATTGAAGACCCACCTCCGCATTTTAAATCATTTCTTTTGGCCTGCCATGAAGTCTGATATTGCTAAGTACTGTTGATCTTGTCATGTATGTCAAATTGTGGGGAAACCTAATCAGAGTATTCCCTTGTTCCTCTCCAGCTTATCCCTGTTATGGGAGAGCCCTTTGAGAGGATTTTATTAGATTGTTTTGGTCCCCCTGGTTTACCTGCTAACCCTGATGTGTGCTGCTACTAGATATCCTGAAGCCAGACCTCTGCATAGCATTAAGTCTCGTGCCATCATTCAAGCACTCAGTAAATTTTGCACTACTTTTGCTTTGCCAAAATATGTTCAGTCAGACCAAGGGTCAAGTTTTATGTCTGCATCGTTCATAAAGGTGAACATCTGGCCAGGCTAGGTTTTCTGGCCCATATGTTGTTGAGTTCAAAACCTTATTTTCCCACCTTCAGAAAGCTTCTTTAGTAAAGCCTTTATTTTGTCACATATACATTTCAGCACAGTGAAATTCCTTCTTTGTATATCCCAGCGTAACTGGGGTCAGAGCGCAGGGTCAGCCATGGTACAGCGCCCCTGGAGTTAGGGTTAAGGGCCTTGCTCAAGGGCCCAACAATGGCAATCTGGCTGAGCTGGGAATCGAACCTCCAATCTTCCGATCAGTAACTCAGTGCCTTAGCCCTCTGAGCCACAATTCCCCCGCTAACATTAAACCTTCCTCTTGTGTTAGGGTCGGCACCGACCCGTTTTACTTTTTAAATGCATAAAACCAATACTAATTTAGTTTATTGCATCATGGCTTTTTGACTTTGTCAGGAATCTGTATTTAATTAAAATAATAAAAACACACACACAATTAGCATTTTGTAAATTGTGTGTGTTAACACAATTGTATTGAATTATAAAATGCTCTGGTGAAAAGTATTACCTTTGTGTTGGTAGTGTCAGTTTTGACCCAGTTATAATTTAAGGTTATAAAACAATAGTTAGGGTCAAAACAACAATCATAAACACACTTTGCGGGGCTCCTCTCTTTGCCTGTGTGTCTCCTTACCTGAACAAACAAAACAAACAAAGACAGCCATGTTCAGACATGTAAGGCTTGCATAAGACAAATTTAGTTTAGCGTTGGTGACTTGCAGAGTTCACATCTGTTTGCAGCAGTCAAAAATGAGATGAAGATTTACAGTTAGCCAAGCTCTGGATCATATCTTTTCTGAAAATGAGGCAGAGGACACAGAACAGCATAGTGATACAGATGAGCAGGTTTACGAGGAGGAAGACATTGTAGAGTATCTACCAGAAGCACAGACACATCTGATGAGGTTACCGATGCTCAAGCTGCACTCACTCCTGCTGAAACGTTCAAATCCTAAAGTGGTAACATCTGTTGGAGCTCAGTACCTCCTGACTTACATGGCAGGGCAGCTGCTGCAAATGTCATCAAAATGATCCCTGGAATCACAAGAAAGGGCCTTACTGTGACGAGAGTAAGTGAGATCAAGACATGTTTTGATCTGTTTATGCCATTGTCACTAAGGAAAGTCATGATTGCTATGACAAACCTTGAAGGAGAAAAGGTTCATGGCGACATGTGGAATGACATTGATGAGGAATAACTGGATGCTTATATTGGTCTTCTTCTTCTTCTTGCTGGTGTTTACAAATCCAGCAATGAGGCCACTGATAGTCTCTGGGATGCGTCGACAGGCAGAAATATTTCCCGGGCAACAATGTCACTTCAGTCATTTCAAATGATATCAAGAGCCCTTAGATTTGACAACAGAGAAACTAGAGAAAAATCTGACAAGCTTGCTCCCATCAGAGATGTCTGGGAAAGGTGGGTGCAGCTCCTTACAGTGATGTTCAACCCAGGGCCAGAGGTAACAGTAGATGACCGTTTTGTCGAAAACAATTTTTTTTTTGTATAGCGCTTTTAACAATTGACATTGTCGCAAAGCAGCTTTACACAATCAAAAGAAGTAAGTTTGTATGCACTGTGAATGTGTATGAATCAAAATGATAAGATTGTCCCTGATGAGCAAGCCGAGGGCGACAGTGGCAAGCAAAACTCCCTGAGATGGTAATAGGAAGAAACCTTGAGAGGAACCAGACTCAGCAGGGAATCCATCGTCATTTGGGTGAAAACGGATAGCAGGGATTGATCAGCATAATACTGTGTAAGACTGGAAATTCAGTATAACAGGAGATGAGTCTAATTTGTTCCTGGAGGCTCAGGTAGATTGTAGGAAATTCCAGTCCTGAACTATCGAGCGACTGAAGTCACAGGTCCCCAGAGAACAGCTGTCTGCATCAGTCGAGGACAGGACAGTCTTCGTGGAAAATCCCCGTAGTATATGCCTAGTAAGGCATAAAAATTTGGGCAGCCTGTGATGCACCAACTATGCATGGAATCTGCAGATTTACACAGGCAAACATGAAAGTGGCATTCCTGAGAAAAATCAAGGAAAACTACTGAACTGCAGGGTCACAATATCACATGTGACAATTTCTTTACCAGCTTTGACCTTGGACAAGAACTTCTCAGGTGGAAACTTACCATGGTGGGCACAGTAAAAAAAAAAAAAAAAAAACCTGAGCTGCCTGCCGAAATTTGGCAGGTGAAGGACAGGGCATGTTTGTGCATGTGTGCATATGCATATCTGTATGTGTGTGTGTGCGATATAATGCCACGTGGTCACTCACTACCTCTCACTTGGTGACAGATATGTGTGTATTGTGCTGCTAGTGTACAGGTCTCCCTGTGCTTTCCAGTAGGTGGGGCAGTTTTTCGGGGTCAGGGAGTCAGTTGACGTTGGGGATGGTTTTATTGAATTTGATGAAGAATTCAGTGCTAATTTGGTGATACTCTGGGCGTTCAGTGAGGAAATGCAGCTGTCTGTTTAGGGCCACAGCATTTTATTCTGCAGTTCACTGTCTCTCTCTCTCTCTCTCTCTCTCTCTCTGTTCCCCCCTCACGGGCACACATGCGATTCTCTCTTAAACTCTTTGTTAGCCTTTGAGTGTACTTATGAAGATAAAAAGTGCTACATGATTAAACTCAATGCAAATATTTTAATGTCACTGTAAATACTGACATGTATTTCACTCTTTTGATAATAATATATCACTGCCGTCACTCATTCTTTAATGCTCCAGGTGCTGTTTCCGGCTGCTTTAGATTGCAGTCTGTAAATTCATTTGAATGTTGATCTATTTTATTAGATTGTTGATCTGTTCAGCACTGTTATGACTGATCCAATTGTTATTCCTTCTTTTGCATTTGATTGCTGCCTTCACACAACTGTAAACAAATGTGAATTTCAATCAAATTGAGGCTGCATGCTTCTCTTCACTTGAAGAGAAAGTGGCGGAGCGTCGTGCTAGTGTGCTCCAGCCACAATACACTATAATGAAGTTATTCACCCTCAGAATAAAAGTTTATAGTTGTTTATAGCTGACTGATCAAGGAGATGTGGGATTTTGTGCTTCCACAGACAATTGCTTTGAATATGAAAGTGTGAGAAATGGGATGTGAGGTATGTGTGTGAAAACAAGTGATTGCATGCGTCACACAATGCGTGAGAGGTCGCAGCTTTGTATGAGTATAAACTATGAGCAGAACTGAAGTGTGCCAGTCATAGACTTTCAGATTTCACATAGACTTAACAGAATGAATTTAATTCTGCCCCAAAACACCAGCGGTCATTGTCAGTGTTGTTACCTGGATAATGGTAATAAACTGCCTGTGCACCACTGAACTTGATGTTAGCATTAGCCACTGTCTGTCAGTATTAACGTCTGCAAAGTTTTCACACAAATAAGTTATCCTATGTAACATTCTTAAAGTCAGAGCTGACCACTGCTGGTGCTGTCAGTGATTTTCAAAAATGACAAACTAACTGGGAAACTCATCAATCATTGTTTTTGTGCCATGGACAGATTATATTTTATTATATTTTATCCGGACAATTACAAGAGTTAAAATGGTTATTAAAAAGTAGTATTAGCGCTGATTCATTAGAAGCACAGGCTGGAGATACAATAGGGTTACATGAAGCCTAACTTTAGCTTAACTTTGCCTGAGTAATGTTAGGTTACCTTGTTATAACGTTAAGTGGAAACAAATCAGCCTCTCCCATATACCGCTAACTGTTTAAAATAACCTCCAAGCTAACCGAAACATACTTTATTAGGAAAAAACTACTTACCCAGAATCAAGAGTCCCAAAATGCTCATCTTAAGCTCCCTAGTACAGTGTGTTATCGTCTGTCTGGAGGCAAGTGGCAGCTGGAAGGGTACAGATTTCATGAAATCCTGTGATTGTATCTCAGTGAAGATACATTGCTGGCTCAACTTGAATCTATTAATTTATTCTGTGTGTCTTCAAAGTTTTCAAGTACACAATGTTACCTGTTGTCTCAACAAATCCCACGGTACGAAGTTGGACCAACAATACAATGTTAATTTATTCACTATTAATCTATTTGGAGTTTTACAGTGTGTACTGAACTAGATGTATGAATTATAATTTACCTAAACTCAAAACTAAATAGTAATATTTTGAGATATTCAATGTTTTTTTAAATTAGTTTCATGAAGTTTAAACTTCAATTGTTAAAATTAATTCAAAAAAGCGTAAAAAAATTAATTCATGCAATGAATCTAGAATGAGTTTCACTTTTTAAACTAAATTACATTTTTTAAATTACAATTTTATCCCTAAGAAACCGTCCTGATGCCGTTTAGGAAAATATTCATGAGAGAACTTAATGAAAACTCTGAATATATTGACTGAAACGTGAGAATATTGAATGGATTCCGAATATATTGATTGAAACTCTATATATATTGAATGAAGATTCTGAATATATTGAATGAACTGTGAGAATATTGAATAGATTCCGAATATATTGATTGAAAATATATATATATATTGAATGAATTCTGAATATATGGATTGAAAACTGATATATTGAATGAAAAGTCTGAATATATTGAATGAAAAGTCTGAATATATTGAATGAAACATGACGTCATCGAAACACAGCGCCATCTATAGAAAGGATGAGTGAGTCGGCGAGAAACTTGGTTGCTGCAATTGTGAGAAATGGAGAGATGGTGAACACATTGATGAGTGCGTGTACGGCCCAAAGTGGTGGCACAAGCCGCACTCAGTATCAGACTACGGATGAAGAAATATATTCGCTATTTCACCGCGGAAGACCGGTGTTATGCGCTAAAATGCTCCCCTGCCACAAATTGCCCCCCTATATAATCTCTATCAAATATTATATTACAACAGAAATTCATAGTTTTATTGTTATCAAATATGATATAAACATTATAATTAACCCTAGGCACGTGACAGGTGTCGAGACCATGGATACAAATTCTCACATAATGTTTATTTTGTGGCACATTTATTTTACAGGGATTTGTCATGTAATACAAAAATGCTTGCACTAAATAAATATTTATGATGAAAAATTTAACGAAATGATTTTTATTATTAAATAAGCAATATATAAAATACATCTTGTATATTAAAAAAATAATAATTTATATTTTTCCCCTATACAACATGTAATTTTTTATAATGCTTATTTTAAAATCAAATCCATTTGGTATAATTTGTAATATTTGTAGGGGGGGGGGGGGGGGCAATCTGTTTTTTATATTTATATCTGGCAAACTTTTTTTTATATTTGCACAGAGAATCATTAGCATGAAGTTCAGGGGCCTAAGGCTTGGCCAATTAAAAAACATTTATCAACTAATATATGTATATTTTCAACAATGTATCTCCATTTATTTTCATGATGAGTGTATGTAAACTTCTGACCACACTACATTGTGGTATGCTGACACCTAACTACTACACTTATGGTGGGGAGATGGTGGGATGTTTCATTCTGAAACAAAGGCCATTTATATGGAATTGCCACCCCTACCAATCCCACCTCTTCAGGTACAACTGCTGCAATTTGTGCCTAGCTAACAGTTCACAATTCAGTTCATCCCAAAGTTCTATCTTCACGTATGAACCGCATTTTGTGGCAGATGTCATACTGCAACACGAAATGGGATTCTTAAAACTGTTGCCTCAATGTAGAAAGCATAAAATTGTCAAAAATGTTTGTTGTAGGTTGTAGCATTAGCATTACCCTCCACTGGTTTTAAGGGCTCCAAACCCTGAAAAACAGCCAAATACCATTATTTCTGTTCCACCCTGTTTTGCTGTTTGACATTTCCACTGCTCCTTAAATGTGTGCTTAACATCACTTTTTTTTCCCATTCAGTTCAATCATGAATTTCATCATAAAGACAGTGTGCTGCTGACAATCCATGTTAAATGTGAATGCCTAATTAAGCCTAAAGTTCACACAGTTACTGTTTAATTGTCTCTAATGAAGGACAGACAGAGTACTACTGTATAGCACCCAGAGGAAACCATTGCTCAGATTTCAGTGCTTCAGCCACAATTAAAGTGGGAGGTGTGTTTTCTGCATTTGTACTACATCTTTAACATTTAGAAGGACTGTGAAGAAATGTTGATGTTTAAATATACTGCATAATTGTCTTTGTTAGTGGAACCAGCATCTGATCAGAAAGGTCAGGTGAAAAAAGCTGCAACAGGTTTGAATGTTTTTTATATATAACCATAAAACACTGTTAAAGCAATGTATTTGTACTGCAAATTGACACTTACAGCATAAACACACACTGGGTGTAAGTAGAACTCATAGAATGCGTTTATAATACTGTATATGATATGGATATAAATATGAACATTTGCTAGTCATATGAGCCAGGAAACAGAGCTCTAAGTTAAGTTCACAGTCTAAATAGGGAGTCTAACTTTGACATCAGGGACCACAGGAGTGGCAAATTAAACTTCTTATACAGTGGAACCTTGGATTGCGAGTAACACAGCAAATACATATTTGATATGCTCATATTACGGCTGGAAAGTTTTTCACCTCTCCTTCTGGAACTAAGCCAATGCCCTGAGATGGATGTGTCTTGGCGCTGAGAGTGCTAGTTAATGATCCACCTGGGAACCAGTTACCTGCTGAGGCTAGTAAATGCACAGTGGATATACAAATTCTACACACCCTTGTTAAATTGCCAGGTTTTTGTGAAAAAAAGAAGAACTTTTCCCACCTTTTAATATGACCTACAGTATAACCTGTACCTCAAAAAATAGTCAGAAATATTTATTTGGGGAGGGAGTAAAAAATAAATAAATAATGTGATTGCATAAATATTCAAACCCTTAAATTAATACTTTGTTAAAGCACTTTTTGATTTTATGACAGCACTCAGTCTTCTTTGCAAAAACACCCCAAGGGCAGCAAGCTTCAGATCACCCCAGAGATTTTCAATCGGATTCATGTCTGGGCTCTGGCTGAGCCATTCCAATACTTAAATCTTCTTCTGGTGAAACATTCTTTTATTGATTTGAATGTATGCTTTGGGTCGTTGTCATGCTGAAAGATGAGGTTCCTCTTCATTATACACTCACCTAAAGGATTATTACACACATACAGTATATTCAATTATATATTTTGTATATATATAATACTGTGCAAAAGTCTTATAACCAATTTTGTTATATGTCTTCATCATGTCTGAATAATTGTGTACAAAATCATTCAGTATTTCAATATATAACTTAAAAATTAATAAATAAATAAATAGCACTGCAGGAGAATATATGCATGACTGTAAAGAAAAAAAAATATATATAGTACAAGACAGACCAGTTTTCAGATGGAAACAAAAAATCTAACTGTACTCTCCTAGGAGTTGCATGAAAATAGAAAGGAGCGAGTGTGACAAAGTTACCAGAAGAACTAATTCTCCAGCAAGCTCAGTAAAACCTAACAACTACTTTACTTATAGTACTTTACTTATAAAATTCTTGGGCACATACAAAAATATGGCATAAGCAAAAGATGCTTTTGAAAACATTTCTGCATAAAAGAAACTTCTATAAAGAGCAATAAAGAGCAATAAAATAAACAGTCAATATTTGGAGTGAAAACTCATTGCTTAAAATCAGGAGTTTTAGACACAGTTTTGTGCAGTTTTATAAGAAAACAGCTGTTAGTTTTTACTGAGCTTGTATATACGGTACTCCTGTTATTTTCTTGTGCCTTATCCTTAAGCTTTGGCAATACGAAAGTAAATATTTGTCATGCGAATAAAGCACCTTTAAATCTTGAATCTTGATTCGCTCCTTTTGATGAACGAGATTCAAAGAACCGAGTCATCAAATGATCCAAACTTCCCATCTCTAACTAGAGCTGCTGCCGTGCTAAATGGGAATTGTTGCAGAGAGCGCCTCTAGTGGTCAAACTTAGTACTACTAGACATGACGATCACGGTTTTAACCACGACAGAGAAGCCTCGGGGATGGAAAAAAGGACGCCGAATTAACGACATTAATTATTTAAACAAATTTCATTAATTGTGAGTATTTAATTTCCCCGTCCTTTTTATACGTAAAATAAATGTTTTAATTGGACCAATTTGAGAGTCAATGTAGTGACATATTTCAGCCGCTGGGGGGCAGTGCCTCTCCTGTCTCCCATAAACGCCGCCCACAGTGATCACGACTGAACAGAGCTGGTGTGAGCTGAGCTGGAAATGAAGTGGAACAACACTGGTTTATCTGAAATTTGTCACTAAATCCCTTTAACACGCCGCTCAGAGGATCTAAAGGAGGCTTCATGAAGTTACTGCTTCAGAAAATACTCGAGTGGAGAGTCTGAGTGTGAATGAGTGAAGAGGACGAGGGTCGAGATTTTATACTGAAACACTGAGTGTAAGAGACTGTAGAGTCTGAGAGAATGAGAGAGATTAGAGAGGGTGTGTGTGTGTGTGTTCTTTTCTAACATTATATTTTATTATTAAGTGAAATAAAAGTGTAATAAATCACCCAGTCAGTTATTTCTATGATGATTGTGTCTCTTCTAGCTTTAGTTTCTGTTCTCTTGCTGACACTCAGTGTTTATAAAGATGAAGATGAACATTTTAAACACACACTGTAATTCAGACATGAGTTAATAGTGTAGAAGTGAATTTTACTTCATCAGTAGTGATTGTTGTGTGACAGAGTTTAATCATTTACATGTCAGCAGATTTACTGTATCTACACTCTCAGTGTTTACATACATTCTCTATTCAGTTTATAAAATGTTACTTGTTTAATTAATAGTGTTGGAAATTTATTCATATATAATTTTCTTTGTTCTTACAGAAAGTCCCAAACCTGTGGTGAATGTAGCGTCTAATACACCTGTTTTCAGAGGAGAGAGTGTGACGTTCAGGTGTGACATAAATGGAGGACGAGACACTGAGTGGACATATGAGTGGTTTAAGGACAATAGTCCAGTCTCCCCATCACACACAACACAGAGGTTTACAGTTTTATATGACGGGGGTGAATACACCTGCAGAGGGAGGAGGAGAAGTGACTCTCAGTACTCACAGAAGAGTGATCCTGTTACATTCTCTGTATCAGGTGAGTACATGTTATTACTTATACAGTGCTTTGCAAAAGTATTCACCCCCCATGGAATCTTTCATGCTTTGTTACATTATAACCTGTAAATTAAATGTTTTTTTTTAAAATCTGAATTACATGTGATGGATCTGCACAAAATAGTTATTTGAGAAAAATGTACATAAAACATAATTGTTAGCATATAAAAATCTGAAAATTGCCATGTGCATATGTATTTGCTACTGTACGAAGTCCCCCAAAAGTTCTAGTGAAACCAATCACCTTCAGAAGCCACATAATTAGTGAAATTAAGTCTATGTGTGTGCAGGATAAGTGTCACATGATCTGTCAGTATAACCACACCTTATACTGGCCCCAGAGGGTGCAACACCAATAAGCAAGAGGCATCACATCATGAAGACCAATGAGCTCTCCAAACAAGTCAGGGACAAAGTTGGTGAGATGTACAAGTCAGGGTTGGATTATAAAAAATATCCAAATGTTTGATGATCCCCCCCAGAGGACCATCAAATACATCATCTTCAAATGGAAAGAACATGGTACCACAACAAACTTGCCAAAAGCGGGCCGCACACCAAAACTCACAGACCGGGCAAGGAGGGCATTAATCAGAGAGGCAGCACAGAGACCAAAGGTAACCCTGAAGGAGCTGCAGAGTTCCACAGGAGAGACTGGTGTATCTGTGCATGGGATCACAATAAGCCGTACACTCCATAGAGCTAGGCTTTATGGAAGAGTGTCCAGAAAAAAAAGCCATTATATAGTGTTAAAAATAAGAAGGCACGTTTTGAGTTTGCCAAAAGACATGTGGACGACTCCCCAAATGTATGGAGGAAGGTGCTCTTCTCAGATGAGACTAAAATTTAACTTTTCAACTACCAAGGAAAACGCTATGTCACATGCCATCACCCCAAGAACATTATCCCCAGAGTGAAACATGGTGGTGGCAGCATCATGCTGTGGGGATGTGTTTCAGCTGCAGGCACTGGGAAACTGATCTGAGTCGAGGGAAAGATGGATGGTGCTAAATACAGGAATACAAGCGGAAACCATCCAACATGAAAGAGCTGGAGCTGTTTTGCCTTGAGGAAAGATGTGGCAAGCTCATAGAGACTTCTCCAAAGTGACTTGCAGCTGTAATTGCCACAAAAGGAGGCTCTACAAAGTACTGACTTAGTTACGCATGCTGAAGTTTTCTGTTATATTGTCCTATTTGTTGTTTGCTTCACAATAATAATAACAATTTTTTTTAAATATCACATCTTCAAAGTTGTAGGCATGTTCTGTAAATGAAATGATGCAAACAATCTATTTCATTTCCAGATTGTGAGGCAAAATAACATGAAACATGCCAAGGGGGTGAATACTTTTGCAAGGCACTGTACATGTATAATTTATCACCAGTTTGTGATTTTCTTCCAGATTTTGTATGACAAACCACGTCTCATTATTCTGATTGTACAGCTCACTTTCTACCTAAAAGTCACCAAATCATTTGATGTGTAAAGAATCACCACGAAACATTATCTATACAGTGTGACACATTTCTCCTCAGCTTTTATTTACACTGTCAGGAAATAACAAGCATTAATGAGAACCAATTCCTCTTCACCTAATAGTCAAACTGATCTTACTGTCAAAAAACATGTAACATATAGAAAAAAAACACACTGCTGTGTTTTTACAGTAAATAGTAAAATGATGGAATTGAATAAACAAAAAACACAAATGTCAGCAGTTTGCATTACAGTTTGAGATATGATTTATTAAACATAACTTGAAAAAAAAACTAATTCACAGACACAATACAGCAGACTTTACACTTCAGCTCAGTCATTAAATTCATGATGGAGAAACACATTATACTGTATGCAAACTGTGTACACAATAACTTACAGCACTGTAACATCTACAATTAACAGTAACACACACACACACACACACACACACACACAGAGTGTTGAGATCAGGTAGTGATGAGAAGTTTTTCTGTGAAGAAGAAACAGAATAAACAGAGGAGTCACAAATCATTTCATTCACTGATGCTGATTTTATTACATTTACTGCAGCACATGATCAGACTGTGTACTGTTAATAATAATAATAATAATAATAATTACTATAGTGATAATAATATGATTGTCAAGACCTCCACCATTATTTCACAGTATAAGAAGTCGTGATCTTGAGCCCTGAATAGAGTTTGATTTTCTATATGAACACAGATGTGTAGGTTTAACACAATGTTTATAATCATCATGTGGAAAGAAAACTATCAGTAACACAGAGAGCTTTACACCTCAGTTTAATCAGGAACTTCATTATGACAACAATGTGTTAAATACAGAGTGTATAGGAGACGTACGGTGGCCCAGAAGGTCAAGGCAAATCTGTGCGTGTGTGTGTAGTTTCTCTTGTGTGTGTGACTGCTCTTTTACTCTCTTTTATTGATGCTATTGATGTAAGATGGCAACACTATTGAGTACACTATTTATTCAAGTTTAAAAAAGATTATTTCTAAAGTTTCCCAATATGTCTTTCTGTAAAGATTTGCATTTTGTGTTCTGTGTTCCCAAAATAATTTTCGCTTCTATACCCAATATATATAAATTGCTATAGAGAGATTAGAGAGTCACATCATCACATAGCAGTTACTGTCTGACTCTCACTGTGATGTTATTGACGCTTTACATTTAATATCTCTACAGATTTTCATTCTCATCATTTAAATAACTGAAATTCATAAACACTGTGTCATTAGTGCTGAGGTGTTTAGTGTCGTCACTGAGAGAGTAATTGTGTTTTACTGTAGAGGTGATTTGTGTAGTAAAGACTACTTCACATTCTGATACTGTATTTAATTTCTAACAGAAAAACCTAAACCTAAACTCACATCAAGTCCTGAAGGAGACGTCCTGACAGGAAACTCAGTGACTCTGACCTGTACACTGACGCCACAGTCTACTGGATGGAAGTTTTACTGGTATAAAAACGGCCAATACCATAAGACTGTGCCTGATACACACACCTACACCATCAGACCAGTTAGTGTCTCTGATAGAGGTCGATACAAGTGCTACGCTGGAAGAGGAAACACAGAGTACTACACACACTTCAGTAATGAACTCCAGTTAAATGTTATTGGTGAGTAAGAGACTTTCTCTCATGTGATTCTGTACAACACTGAACATATACACAATATTTGAGCAGTATCACAATACAGTAACATTTACACAGTTACACACAGAGAAGTGTTTCCTGTAGATGATTGTATTAAAGTTAAAGAGAGACAGTGTGAGCACGGCTGAGCAGAGCCGGTGTGAGCTGAGCTGGACATCAAGTGGAAAATGTCACAAAAAGCTGAGAGGCTGTTTAATGATCTTCATAAAGTTCCTGCTTCAGAAACATCACCTTGCTCGAGTGGAGAGTCTGAGTGTGAATGAGTGAAGAGGACGAGGGTCGAGATTTTATACTGAAACACTGAGAGTAAGAGACTGTAGAGTCTGAGAGAGTGAGAGAGATTAGAGAGTGTGTGTGGGAGGGGTTAGAGACAGATAACTGTGTGTGTGTGCGTGCATACACATGCATACAGACATTCAGTGATTGTTATTAACCATTCACTATACTTATTTTTAAAAAATCAAAGATCTACATTTATGTAAAAAAGGGCAGAATATTTCACCAGATTTAGATCAGAATAATAATCAGAATACTCAGAGCAACTCTCTTGCGTAATATGTGTGTGTTGTGATTGGTGGAAGATGTTTCTCATATAGTGATCTGTCTAATCTGTAAGCATATGAAAGTTAACAATGTTGTCGTTTCTGTCGGATTAAACCTGATTTGTGACAGAGAGATTAGAGAGGGAGTGTCTATGAGGAGTTATGAACTGATAACAGCTGTGTGTGTGTGTGTGTGCATGTGTGTGTGTGTGCGTATGCGTGTGTGTGCATGTGTGTGTGTGTGTGTGTGTGTCTCACACTAGGGTTGCCAACTCCCTGAAATGGAAATGAGGGACAGGATGATTTTTTTTTCTTTCTTTCTGGGTGGTGTTAGGATATTGAGTATATATTTGTATTCTCTACTTTGCTTCCGTCTCTGCTGGTGGTGGGATGGGGGCGTGTCTTCTCTTAATGTTTCACGTCCCGCCCACTTCAGTGTGCCACTTCCTGAAATAATTTTGTTGCTCACCTGCTCTACCCTTGTTGATCCCGCCTACTGCTTGATGATTGGCTAAACAGGAGACACAGGGACCCACTTAATCCCCTTCAGATTACAGTCCTGCAGTCTGTGTGTTTTCTTACTGCTGATTCTGTGATTGTTACGAAAATTATATTGTATTTGACTCCTTGCTACGTTTTCTGACTACGCTTTGATTTCCCTTTTTGATGATTGCTTGGTATTTGATAGACTTCTATCTACTCCTATTTATTTATTTTCCACCTATTTTTCCTCTTCTTTTTTTCCTGTTACGGCCCGACCTAGATCAGGGCATAGCAGAATTTGGGAGCTAGTCTGGTGCTTTCCCTCGCTACGTCCCATCTGTTTTATTGCGCTTGTCTGCCGGCATTTATTGTGTTTGTCTGCTGGCATTTGTCTTTGTGATAGGGGAGTGTTTAGGTTTTTCTTATAAATGCAGTTTGTGTGGTGCCGTAAGGATGACTTACAGTATTGTTGCTTGCTGATTTTTATCAGATTTCAGTGTCACAGAGCGCTACTAAGCTTGATATTAAGGAGCTGCTGTATGTTGAGCTGCTTGAACAGCGCATCATTCTTGAGCATCCCAGGCAGGTCTTGTACCACACTCGGGTGATCCGGGGGATTCAATGTCCAAGGATCCCACACGCAGGGTCCTATAGACCGCGCTACAGTTAAAACAGCTGGACTTGGAGTAACAGTAAGTTGACAGCAGTATAAAGCTCATCAGCTAAACTTCCAAATCTTGAAGCTGGAAACTAAAAGGAGATAAGGCTGAAAGATCTGGAGGTGGAGTCGGCCTCGAGGAATAAGTCTGCTTCTGTGTCTCCAGTACCTTTTTGCACGTCCTCACATGTTCTTCTGGTTTTGATGTTAGTAAGCACATTGCTTTGGTCTCTGTGTTCAGGGAAAGTGAGGTGGACACTTATTTCTCTGTGTTTGAGCGCATCGCTGCCAATATGCAGTGGCCTAGAAGTGTTTGGTTCTTACTGTTACAGTCAAGTTTGTGGGTAAATCTCATAAAGTGTGTTTTGCCTTAACACTTGAACACAGTGTGGATTATGAGACTGTTAAATTAGCTGTGTTGTGGGTGGTATGAACTTGTTCCAGATGTTTTAAAAGCATGCGAAATCTGCCAGCCAAACCGTTGTTGAGTTTGCTCATGAAAAATGTGCTTTATCCGATAAGTGGTGTACAGCCAGTAAAGTTGTTATTTTCGATCAGTTAAGAGAACTGATATTGTTAGAAGAGTTTAAAGATTGTTTTTCATTCAAAATTGTAGTTTATTTAAATGAACAGAAAGTCTCGTCTCCTGCTGAGGCTGCTGTTTTGGCGGATGAGTTCATGCTCACGCAGAAAAATGTCTTTTCGCCTCCACACCATGATATTACTAATCGTAGCCCCAGAGTTTCTGTGAGCACGTCTAAGAATGATAATGAGTCTTGTTAGTGCTTCTATTGTCATGAATCTGAACATTTCATCACTATTGTTCCACATTAACATGTAAGAACCGGCAGAAAGCACAGAACACTAGGAGTGTGGCTTAGTACATGTACCACCACAGTACGGTGGAAGTTCACTTTTGCTTTCGTGAATGCTTCTACTGTCACAAATCTGGACATTTCATCGCAACCTGTCCCAAAGCACAGTACACTAAGAGTGTGGAAGTTCACTTTTGCTTTCGTCAGTTGATGCTGCTGTTGACCCTTTATTATTCTTATTCTGGATGGAGTGGTTTCACTTTCTGATACAGACTCTGAGCCTAAGCCACTGTGTATTCTGGGAGACACCGGAGCCTCTCACTCATTTATTTTGGAAGGTGTCACTACCTGCATGGTGATGCGCTCAGGCTTGTACAATGAAGGATGTTGACGATCTTTCAGATTCATGTATGTGTAGTGACAATCCAGTGTTTAAAGATGAGAATTCATCCTCCAGTCCACATGTTTCACCGGAGAATAAGGCCTCCTACATACAGGGAGAGGATTTTGGTACATGGGGTGATGGTCAATAGCAGTTTGCTGCTGCTCAGAAATCCAACACTCACTGTATTCCAGCAGCTGTAGATAATGCTGAGTTATCTCAACATTCCATGACATATTTCTTTCATAATGATTTCATGGGTAAGTGGTCAACCTCTGATTTTAAGCATGAGTCGAGTGCTGTTTTCCAGGTTGTGGTTCCAAAACCATATGGAGCACAAATTTTGCATATTGCCCATGACCATGGAGTAAGGAAGACCCACCTCCGCATTTTAAATAATTTCTTTTGGCCTGCCATGAAGTCTGATATTGCTAAGTACTGTCAATCTTGTCATGTATGTCAAATTACAGGGAAACCTAATCAGAGTATTCCCCTTTTTCCACTCCAGCTTATCCCTGGTATAAGCCTGCCTTTGAGAGGATTTTGTTAGATTGATTTGGTCCCCTTCCTCGAGCTAAATCTGGTAATGTTTACCTGCTAACCCTGATGTGTGCAGCCATAGATAACCTGAAGCTATACCTCTGCATAGTCTTGTGCCATCATATGTGCACTCAGTAAATTTTGCACTACTTTTGGTTTGCCAAAATATGTTCAGTCAGACCAAGGCTCAAATTTTAAGTCTGCTTTGTTCAGGAAGGTTATGAACCAGCTGAATATCCGGCCAGGCTAGGTTTTCTGGCCCATATGTTGTTGAGTCAAAACTGAGTGATACAGATTATGTTGTGAAAACTCCTGAACCAAAAAGGAAGTCTCATGTGTGCCATGTTAATATGCTGTGACTGTTGCCATTTCAGTAACTGCTGCCTCTATGGAAATGTCACTCTGAATATTCTCCTGAGTTTGATGGTCTCAGCTTAGGTTGAGGTTGTTTTCCCTCCACTAGCTTGCCAAACTCAGAATGGCTATCAGATATTCAATTTACACTTGTAACTTGTCCGTGTCAGCTGAAAATTACATCATCTGATTAAAAGATATTTTAAGCATTTCTCTGATACTCCTTCTCACACTATCGTCCTTCAACATGACATTGATGTTGGTACATGGGGTGTTGGTCAAGAGCCCCTGTGAGCTCTATTTATAGAATTAATCAGACGAAACACACTTAAGAATTGCTTAAGAATTTTCTTGCTGTTCCTAGCTGCAGTCCTTGGAGCTCTACTTGCCTCCTAGTTCAGAAACCTGACAAAAAACTACAGTTTTTTACAGACTATCGAAAAGTTAATGTTTTAACTAAATTGATTTCATATTAATTTCCGCTTCCTAGAATGGAAGATTGTACTGAAGTGCAAAGTTTGTTACAAAGTCAGATCTGTTAAAAGGTTACTGGGAAGTTCCTCTCACACCACGTGCATCTGAAATCTCTGCTTTCGTCACCCCGGTCAGTTTCCTTCAATATACCATGATGGCATTCGGTCTTAGAATTGCACCTGCCACATTTGAGCGTCTGATGACCCAGGTGCTTGGTGATGTGGGTAATTGTGAAGCATATCTTGATGATGTGGTAGTATTTTCTGATACTTGGCATGCACATGTTCGTACTTTAATCTATTTTCTTACCTTCAAAGCTTCTTTAACATTAAACATAGCAAAATGTGAGTTTGGTCATGCCACTGTTACATACCTTGATAAACAGGTTGGACAAGGAACAGTTCACCCACTAGATGCCAATGTTAAGGCAATTGTTGTGTTTCCAGCAGCCAAAACAAAAAGAGAACTTGGATGCTTTCTTGAAAAATTTCTCACATGTTGTTTTGCCTCTCACACCCTCCATAACTTGGTCTATTTTTGTGACGCCTCCTAGTTGTGAAGTGCCGTTTGAGTCTGCTAAATCACGTTTATGTAGTGCATGTAGTGTAGTCTTTTTCGAGGAGTTTCAAACTTGAGGTGGACGCCAGTGTTACTGTAGGTGCTGTCTTGATTCTGAAAGGTGCAGATGGTATAGATTTAAGTTTCATAAAAGTTTAATGGTCATTAAACTTTTGTGCATTAATGGTCACAGCACTATTGAGAAGGAAGCTCTCGCCCTTCTGCTTGCACTTCAGCATTTGAAGTTTACATTGGTTCCAGCACTGATCCCCTTACTGGTTTTTCAGACCATAACCCCCTAGTGGGTTGGTTTTTATATGTTCATTTTCGAGAAATAACCTCAAGTTTTCACCCAGTTTGACCTGAACACACCTCATATATTATTTTCTCTTTCTATATTATATGTAGAGTGCCATGATTTTTTTCCCATAGTTGTCACAGTTAAAACTTAAATGATTGAGATCATCAAGCAAATTTTAATATTACACTTTAGTAACCTAAAGTACAAAATGCTGTTTTTAAATTATGATTTCATTTATAAAGTGAAAAAATCTGTCCAAACCTTCCTGGCTCTGTGTGAAAACGTATTTGCCCCTCTTGCTAAATCATAAATGAACTGTGATTAACCAAATGAAATCATCATTTAAAAATTGCATTTTGTATTTACTCGGGTTATCTGTGTGTAATATTTTTTTTGACGATCTCAATAATATAAATGTGACAAATATGCAGAAAAAATTAATAAAATTACACTTTAAATAATATGTAAGTGTGAAATTTTGAACATGTTCCTTATAATTTACACATTAACAGTCCTGTTAAACTCAAAAGATTATACCAAGCGACAGGCCAAAAACATCACACTTTTAATTCATGGTGTTGTAATTATTTACAGTTATATTTACAGCAGGGAAAATAAGTATTTGACACATTTTGATCAGTAAGGGGATTTCTAAGTGGGCTATTGACACAAAATGAAATCTTCTGATTTCTTTGTATGAATTCAGTATTTGGCTTGATGGCTACATCTGGTGGAAATTTTGTGTCAACAGCCCACTTAGAAATCGCCTTACTGATCAAAATGTGTCAAATACTTATTTTCCCCGGCGTAGATGAATAAATAAATAATAAATAAATAAATAAATAAATAAACTTCAGTGCTAAATACAGAGAAATAATCTGTGCATTTTAAATGTACTTATCATATCGTGCAAACTGCCTGACAAATTGTCCACAGCATTAATTATGTATGAAGTGTTACATGTACAGTCTCCTTATTTCATGTCATATTTCGTTGCCATGGATTTTTTTTCACAGTCAAATCAAAGTCAAAGCTGCTTTTATTGTCATTTGAAGCGTATACAGTAGGATACAGTACATAGTGAAGAGAAACTAAGTTCCTGCAGGACCATGGTCCTACATAAACACAGACCTACACGAGGCTACACATATCTAAACATTATAATAACAGAAGTTTATAGTACATAGTGAGCACTAGTGCAAGTGTGTGTAAACAGTGCAGGACAGAACACAGGACAATGAGCAATGCAGTAAGTACAGTTAAGAGCAGTGCAGCACCGAGCAATAAAGGTTTTAATGTGAATGAAGTGCAAAAACAAGATATTACAATATATTAATCATAAATGAGTCGAGTGTGAACATGACATGCTGCAGCCATAATGCAGATAATAAATTACTTTTAGTCTTTTAGCAACAAGTTAAAGAACATCCAGTTAAGTGCGTGTGTGCGGGTGTGTGAGAGAGAGAGAGGGAGAGGTGTGGTCATGCCCTGTTGGTGTTGGAGACAGTGATGTCACTAATGTAGTTGCTGATGTAGAGAGTCACTGATGTCATGTTCTCCTCCAGATAGTGTACTGTAGAAGATGTGAATGTCAGTACAGTATGATGATCATTTAGTGTTGAGTCTGTATTTAAAATTGTGATCTACATTTACTGCATCAGTAGTGATTGTTGTGTGACAGAGTTTAATCATTTACATGTCAGCAGATTTACTGTATCTACACTCTCAGTGGGTATAAACATTCTGTACTCAGTTTTAAAATGTTAATACTTGTTAGAATCTTAATGAATAGTTTTTGAAGTTGTGTATTTATTAAATGTTTTTCTTTCTTATAGTAATCAACCCTGGGGTGATTATAAATCCTGATACACAGGTGTACAGAGGAGAGAGAGTGACTTTCAGGTGTAACATACAGACAGGAGGAGACACTGAGTGGACATACAGCTGGTATAAGAATGATAACACACAGTCACACAGCACAACACAGGAGTTGATCATCAGCTCAGTTGGAGACTCTGACGGGGGTAAATACACCTGCAGAGGGAGGAGAAGAGACTCTCAGCTCTCACAGTCCAGTGATGCTGTTACACTCTCTGTATCAGGTGAGTGTGTGTGTGTGTGCGTGTGTGTGTGTTATTACTTGTAAATGTACAAATTATCTAATTATAGATTTTGTTTCAGATTTCATCACATGTGAAAAACTTCTTTTTATCTGTTTACTTTAATTTTCATGTTTTTATTTTATTGTAACCAAAACACTCAATTTGTAAAAAGAACTAAATCTTATTAGCTATTCTGAAAGGTGTAACAATTTCCTCAGCTATTACAACCTGAATTCTGGGAATGTTGGGACTTTTAAATTTTTATTTTATAAAATAAAAATGAAAAATACTTTATCATAAAAGATAAAGTAAAGGAAAATAATATCATGGAGACGATAACAGAAATTTTACACTTTATTTACTAAATGAGCTCATTTCAAATTTGATGCCGCTACAGGTCTCTAAATAGTTGCGACGGGGGATGTTTACCCTGGTGTAGCATCTCCTCTTCTTTTCCAAACAGTTTGAAGACGTCTGGGCATCGAGGTTCTGAGTTTCTGGAGTTTTGTTGTTGGAATTTGGTCCCATTCTTGCCTGATAAAGGTTTCCAGCTGCTGAAGATTACGTCGTCGTCTTTCACGTATTTTTCGTTTAATGATGCGACAGATGTTCTCTATAGGTGAAAGATCTGGACTGCAGACGGCCAATTCAGCAGCCAGACTCTTATGAAACCATGCTGTTGTAATAACTGTAGTATGTGGTTTTGCATTGTCCAGCTGAAATACACAAGGTCTTCCTGAAAAACCTTTATATACCTTTCAGCCTTCATGGTGTCTTCCAGAACATGCAAGCTGCTCATACCGTATGCACTTATGTAATCACATACCGTCAGAGATGCTGCTTTAGAACTGAATGCTGATAACACACTGGAAGGTCTCCCTCCTCTTTAGCCTGGAGGACACGGTGTCCATGTTTTCTGACAGGAATGTCAAATTTGGACTTTTGCACAGAGATTTCTTCAGTTTCTCTGAATCTTTTGATGATGTCATGCACTGCATGATGAGATGTGCAAAGCCTTCACAATTTGATGTTGAACATTTTTTAAAAAGTATTCCACAATCTTTTTACACACTCTCTCACAGATTAGACAGTCTCTGTACATCTTTACTTCTGAGACACTCTGTCTCTCTAAGACATTCCTCTTATAGCTAATCATGTTACAGACCTGACGCTAGATGTTCTCCCAGCTGAATCTTTTCAAAATGTCTTGCTTTTTCAGCCTTTTGTTGCCCCGTGCCAACTATTCTGAGTCCTATAGCGGCATCAAATTTAAGCTCATTTAGTGGATTAAAGTGTAAAATTTCTCAGGTTATAAATACATTTTATAGCTAATTTATACTTCACACTTAAACGATTAAAACGTGCTGAGCAGTCACCTGTTTTTACAGTTACCATGTAAAATATATATATAACCAGTGTAGAAGTAAACACCTTTATGTGCCTTGCTGATTCATAATAAATTTAATAATTAACGACCCATCACTAGTGATCACGGCTGAGCAGAGCTGGTGTGAGCTGAGCTGGAAATCAAGTGGAACAACACTGGTTTATCTGAAATCTGTCACTAAATCCCTTTAACACGTCGCTCAGAGGATCTAAAGGAGGTTTCATGAAGAGAGTGAAGAGGACGAGGGTCGAGATTTTATACTGAAACACTGAGTGGAAGAGACTGTAGAGTCTGAGAGAATGAGAGAGAGAGAGTGAGTGTGTGTGTGTGTACACATAGACATTCAGTGATCAGTATTAATCACACACTGTACATTATGTAGAATGAAGCAAAATAATTCCCCAGATTTAGATCTGATAATAATCAGGATGTTAAGGGCGACTCACTGCATAGTGTGTGTGTGTGTGTGTGTGTGTGCTGTGATTAGAGGAAAATGTTTCTCATATAGTGAGCTGACCAATCAGGAATCACATGCAGGTGTAAACAGCAGGCAGTTAGTAATGATGTCTTTACTGTCAGATTAAACTGATTATTGAAGATATTTAATGAGAAATCACGTGAAAATATGTGGGACTGAACACTGATTATTTGGAGCAAAAACTAAATTTACAATCAGACTTTTTTTAAATTGTATGTAATTTAAAATGAAATGATGCTAATAATAGATTATGATGGATATTTAAGCTCCTCTCTTTTAAAATGATGGACAAAGGAAAGTTTCTCTCATCCTCTGATCTCAGTAAATCTATCATGTGTCTAACTAAAAACTCTAAAACTATTCGAGCGAGTGGTTTAGTGTCTCAGAGACAGTAATAACATTTCATTCTAGAAGTGATTATTTAGATAAAGACAACCTGACATCTTTAACTGTGTTTCATTTTTTACAGAAAAACCTAAACCTGAACTCACATCAGACCGTAAAGGAGACGCGCTGACAGGAAACTCAGTGACTCTGACCTGTAGACTGAAGCTGCAGTCTGCTGGATGGAAGTTTTACTGGAACAAAGACACACAGATCACTGAGACTGAGACTGCAGCATACTTCTACTACTACTACTACTACTACTACTACTACTACTCCCACTACACCATCAGCTCAGTTAGAGTCTCTGATGGAGGTCAGTACAGGTGCAGAGCTGGAAGAGGAAACCCAGTCTACTACACTCAGTACAGTGATGAACTCTCACTAAAGGTTACTGGTGAGTAAGAGTCTTTCTACTACTGGACATGCAGCAATATTACTGTATGTAGAAAACAAACTACACGTGTAGACGTGATATTTTCTATTCTCACAAGATTCTATTGTACTTCAAGTGGTGTATAGTAGTGTGTGTGTGTGTGTGGGGGGGGTTGTGTGTTAAACTGCTTAATCTTAAAACTGACACAGGATTAATCCTCCTCTATGGTGGCTCAGAAGGATAAAGGACATCCTTTGAATGTACAAGGCAAAATGCTGACTGTGAATGATCATTAAAGTTATAGTGATCACGTTTAGTCCATTAAACACACTGATGTAAACAATCAGCTCCATCATGTCTTTCTAATGTCTTTTCTTTCTCACAGAGAGTAAACCTGTGGTGATTATAAAGCCTGATACACAGGTGTACAGAGGAGAAAGTGTGACTTTCAGGTGTGACATACAGACAGGAGGAGACACTGAGTGGACATACAGCTGGGATAGAGACGGTCACACACCCTACCCACACAGCACAGCGCAGGAGATTACAGTGGATTATTACTCCAGTGGTAAATACACCTGCAGAGCGACGAGGAAAAGTGACTCTCAGCTCTCACAGATCAGTAATGCTGTTACACTCTCTGTATCAGGTCAGTGTGTGTGTGTGTGTGTGTGTGTGTGTGTGTGTGTGTGTGTGTGTGTGTGTGTGTGTGTGTGTTGGTAACTACATGTTTATGTAAATATTTTCACTAGTTATAGTTTTAGTTTAATATTTTATTGAAATTGTAGAAGAAACAAAGTCTCATAATAATACTCGCTCTGTTTGTCTGTTTACTTTTGATTCAAATTAAATAATTCATTTGATTTGTAACGACTGATTACATGGTATATAAACTTACTGTAAATAAACTGTGTACAAAATAAGTTACAGCACCGTAACATCTACAATGAACAGTAAATCTAAATGCTTAAACAGGTACCAAGGTTATATATCTAATGCGCGCACACACACACACACACACACACACACACACACACACACACACACACACACACACACACACACACACACAGCTCTACTGTATGTGTGCTTCTCATCTCTGACTCCCTTTTCTTTTTCCTGTCAACACAAAAAGACACCAATTAATAAACTTAGAGTAATAAATAGTTATATTGGTTAGCAATAGTCTCACACCTCCAGGGGCGCGGGTTCGATCCCCACCTCGGGTCTGTGTGGGTGGAGTTTGCATTTTCTCCTCGTGCTTGGTGGATTTCCTCAGGGTACACCAGTGTCCTCATACAATGAAAAGACATTCAGATTAGGCTTATTGGCATTCCCAAATTGCCCAAAGTGTGTGTGTGTGTGTGTGTGTGTGTGTGTGTGTGTGTGTGTGTGTGTGTGTGTGTGTGTGTGTGTGTGCGTGTGTGTGTGTGTGCGTGTGTGCATTAGCACCCTGTGATGGATGGCACTCTGTCCTCATGCCCAAAGTCTGCTAAATAGTGCTATAGAAGATGAGAGGATGAATGAGAGATGCCTCGGGAGATGAGGAGATTAAAACCTGATGATGTCACACAGTTACACAGGGCCGTCATGTAGGTGAAAGCGGGTAGTTGGAGTTTCCTCTGAGTTCACTAACTAGTGGCAGCATGTCTCAGTTACACTCAGTTCTAGTCCTCAACTTATGTCAGTGTTTCTTTAATGATGTCATGAAGTCATGAGCAGCTTTCATCTGTTCAACATGTCAGACATTTTTAAAGCGTGACCATAATGAATTTAAAGAACTGGATTAATTTTTTTTTTTTTTTTAACATTTTGTGTTTAAACTAAATAGTTTTTTTTATTAACATTTTCAAAAATAAGCTGAAGATTGGCTTTAGGTCTAAATGATGGTCTTTGATCCTTACATGTACTGAGTGTGTGTTTGATTCACACACATGCTCTTCTACTCAGCTCTAGTGAGAAAACATTACAATAAAAATGCAGCCTGTAAATGTGTAAGTGTTGAGGTCAGGTAGTGATGAGAAGTTTACCTGTGAAGAAGAAACAGAATAAACAGAGGAGTCACAAATCATTTCATTCACTGATGCTGATTTTATTACATTTACTGCAGCACATGATCAGACTGTACACTGTTAATAATAATAATCATAATAATAATATGATTGTCAAGACCTCCGCCAGGATTTCACAATATAAGAAGTCATGATCTTGAGCCCTGAATAGAGTTTGATTTTCTATATGAACACAGATGTGTAGGTTTAACACAAAGTTTATAATCATCATGTGGAAAGAAAACTATCAGTAACACAGAGAGCTTTACACCTCAGTTTAATCAGGAACTTCATTACGACCACAACGTGTTAAATACAGATTGTATAGGAGACATGGCCCAGATCCGGTGGCCCAAGTCACATCTCTCTGTGTGCGCAAGTTGCATTTTTGAACATTAAAACATTTGAACATTTTCATTATTGAACAATTACAGCGCTCTCAATCAAAATGTTAATAAACCTTAAACCCGAATATTTAATCAAGTAAAAGTGAGGTTTTGGCTTTATTACGAGAATATCTGTGTGCACGATTATTGGGCAACTATTAGTGTGCAGAATTATTATGCAACTAAATGACAAATGTAAAAATTCACATCTCACTTGTTTATTTTCATCTGTTAAAGTGAGACAATAAAGGAATTACAAAAAAACATTTCTGACATAACAAAAAATTAATTATTAAATCAGTGATCAGTATACCTACCCTTCTTTTCAATAACAGTAATAAGCCTTTGTTTCTTGGAGTTTGTTAGTTACTTGATCTGTTGATTATCAACATTTTGTGCAGCTGCACCCACAGCTTCCCAGACACTGTTCAGAGAGGTGTATTGTTTCTTTCACTGTAAATAGCCAGTTTAAGAAGGGCCCACAAGTTCTCAATAGGGTTCAGATCAGGTGAGGAAGGGGGCCACGTCATTATTCTTTCTTTTTTAAGGCCTTTAATGGCTAGCCATGCAGTGGAGTACATGGATGCATGTGATGGAGCATTGTCCTGGATGAATATCATGGTCTTCTTGAAAGATGCAGAATTTTCCTGTACCACTGCTTGAAGAAAGTGTCTTCTAAAAACTGCCAGTTTTTTTTAGTCCATCTTCAACCCGAAAAGGTCAACTACCTCATCTTTAATAATAGCAGCGCATACCAGTACCCCATCTCCACCTTGCTGGTGTCTTAGTCGAAGTAGAGCTCTGTGCCTGTTACTGATCCGGCCACATCCGTCCATCTGGTCCGTCAAGAGTCACTCTCATCTCATCAGTCTATAGGACCTTTGAAAAATCTGACTTCAGATATTTCTTGGCCCCAGTCCTGACATTTCAACTTGTGTGTCCATGTCTCTGAGCACTGAACACCTTGTACTTCTGGGCACTCCAGGTGTGTTGCAGTTCTGGAATATGACACCATGTAAGGGACTGCCCCTAGAGGGCACTGTGGACTTGTGTGTTTTTTAGTTTTTTGCAGTTTTGTGTGTAGACTCAGTTTCCCAGAAGGCACCTTGGTCAGGTGATTGAGCTCACCTGAACCGAGGTGGCTCATTAAAGTGGTTATAAATAGCTGGCTGTTCTAGTCGAGCATTAAGAACGTCAATGAGGGCATTATGTTTAGTTTGTTTGAGTTAATTTATTTTACGTGTGTGTGATTTTTCTTGTTTGAGTTTGGATGGTTGGTGAGCAGGCTAGTTGTGGTGTGTGGTGTGAGTGTGTGTGGGTCACTCACAGGAGCAGGTGTGTGTGTAGTCCGCTCATAGCAGCCAGTGTAATTCTGGGTCGCTGTTAGAAGCGTGAGAGTGTGGGTCGCTCATCGGAGCGTGTGTGTGAGTGAGGCTCACTGTTAGAAGCGCCGGAGTGTGTGGTTTGCTCATAGGAGCGCGTGTGTAAGTGTGGCTCACTGTGAGAAGCACGAGGGTGTGTGGTACGTTCATAGGAGCGCGTGTGTATGTATGGTCCGTTAGTAAAAGAGCCAGTGTGAGGGGTTGTGAGAGCCTGTGTGTTTTTTCATTATATGTGAGTTTTACGTTGAGTGAGTGTTATTTATTTGATTTGTTTATTCTGTTCATTGTCTTGTTTTATTATGTTATTAAAAGACTATTTTTTGGGTTAAAACCTCCCTCTGCTTCTATGCCTGACTTCTTGAAGCCCTTTGGTGTTAACAACAGCCAGGACTACCTAGAGTTCGTGACACACCACTGGAGGATGATGGGTTCCTGGTAGCTTCACGTTTGATTCTTCTCAAATCTTTGGCAGTTAATGTGCCTCTTTTTTTCTCCATACGTTTCTTTCGACCCTGTTGACTATTTGCAAAAAAACATTTGATATCTCTGTGATAACGCACTAACATCTTAGCAATTTCAAGAGTGCTTCATTCCTCTGAAAGACTTCTTACAATGTTTTACTTTTCAGAGTCAGTTAAATCTCTTTTTTTGGCCCGTTTTGCCTGAGGAAAAGACGCTGCCTAATAATTACACACAGCTTGATATAGGGTGTTGATCTCCTTAGGCCACACCCTCTCTCATTACACAAATACACATCACCTGAAATGTTTCAATCCAATAAGCATTCAGGTTTATACAGCTTGGAGTTGGAAAATATGCATATAAATGTTGATTTGGTCAAAATATTTACTTGCCTAATAATTGTACACAGTGTAGTCTCTTGCGTGTGTGACCTCTCTTTTACGTGTGCTCAATATTATGTGCATTTATTTATGTGTTTGAGAGCAATAAGGTGGCAACACTATACTGTTTTATTGATATTTAGGCAAAACAAAGTTGACAAAATATTATTTTAAAAGTTTTCCAATATTTCTTTCAGTAAAGATTATATGTGTAGTTTTGCATTTTGTGTTCGACTTTCCCAAAATAATTTTACTTCATACACTCATTAATATAAACAACTATAGAGAGATTAGAGACTCACATCATCACATAGCAGTTATTGTCTGACTCTCACTGTGATATTAAAGATGCTTTATATTTAATATCTCTACAGATTTTCATTCTCATCATTTATAATAACTGAAAATGTATAAACTATTTGACACTAGTGCTAAGGTGTTGACACTAACATGGCACTAGTGTCGTCACTGAGAGAGTTTTTTTACTGTAGAGGTGATTTATGTAGTAAAGACTACTTCACATTCTGAAACTGTATTTAATTTCTAACAGAAAAACCTAAACCTGAGCTCACATCAAGTCCTAAAGGAGACGTCCTGATAGGAAACTCAGTGACTCTGACCTGTACACTGAATGTGCCGTCTACTGGATGGAGGTTTTACTGGATCACACCCACACAGAGCACTGAGACTGAAACACATGCCGACTCCTCCTACTACAACATCAGCTCAGTTAGAGTCTCTGATGGAGGTCAGTACAGATGTAGAGCTGGAAGAGGAAACCCAGTCTACTACACTCAGTACAGGGAAGTCTCACTAAATGTTATTGGTGAGTAAGAGACTTTCTGTTAAGTGATTCTGTACAACACTGAACATGTGAGAAGCGTCACAACATAGCAACATTTACACTCATACATACAGACTCTTTTAGCTAAATCATCAGGAAACTTATAAAAAGATAAATCAGATCATCAGTCACTGCTCACAGTTCAGTGTCTTTTACCTTTAGTTTCTTGTTCCCTCGCTGACACTCAGTGTTCATGAAGATGCAGCATGAAGGATAAACATGCTGTTGATAAAGGTCTGTAAAATGAACATTAATGTGCTGTAATTCATGACATCAAAAATATTTAATTTATTCAAAATAGTATTTTGGACAATTCCACTGAATAAATGAACTGTTCATTAGTTCTTCATTTTTGAATCATATTAGTTGTATAAGTAAATTATAACATTAATCTTTTTACCAGGCTACAGTGTAATGGCATTCGGTAATATGAAGATGTTAAGACCATTTTAATGTAACAGTAAATATAATGTAACTTTCACTCTTTCACAGAAAGAAATGCCCGTGTTTTAATTTTACCCGAAGTGAGCTTTTCGTCACTGAGCAGTAGAATTAATTATCTCATGACTCCACAGATTTTGTATCTTTGCATCTTTTAAAGCTCATTTCTATTAGCACCCCCCATTACTGGACTATTATATAAAAGAAACACTATTGGTGTAGACGTGTGATATTTTCTATTCTCTGTATTTTAAGATTCTACAGTACTTCAAGTGGTGTATATTATTATGTGTGTGTGTATATGGGGTTTGCTCTGTGAGAAGCTGCTTATTCCTCCTCTATGGTGGCTCAGAAGGGCAAAGGAAGTCCTTCGAATGGTAAGCAAAATGCTGACCATGGATGATCATTAAAGGTATAAACACACTGATGTAATCAGTCAGCTCTGTGGTGTATTTCTAATCTGTCTCAAAATATGTATTTATAAGCAAACTAGTTCAGAACCTGTGATAAGTGCTACATGGTGAGAGTACTGTTACGTGCTTGAATTGGACGAGAACCACAACATTTAAGAGAGTCAATTGCAGCAGGGTGTGAAACAGATCAAGGAAGACCAGTGAACAGGAGTGTTTCAAAAAAAGTTGTTTACTCACATTGGGAAACTCATAATTCAGAGAAGAAAAAAAGAGAGTGTCACCCAAAATAAGGAAAGGAACAAAAAAAAAAAAAAACCTTATGACTAAACCCTGAACTAACTAACAGAAAAGAAATACAAAATAAACCCGAAATCTTCAGCGTATGCGACGCTCTAACTGACTCCCTTGAAATGATAAACAAAAGTACATGGGTGGCATGACACTCAACCTAAACTAACAATTGATTATTTAATAGTAGAAATAACACAAAGCACCAACATGCTTCCTAACAATGGGGGTTGCATTTGCCATATAGTAGGTCAGACCAAACTCCAACACATTCACTATAAGCAAAGTTCAGTAGAAGTCCATATTTGAATCACACCAAGCAATAAACAATATAATCAAATACAACAAACAAACCAGAAACTACCAAGTCAAACATGTGGGATTTAAGCACACAGAAGCACAGGGTACGCTGGCAATGGCGCGCACACACACACACCGAATTCAAGGCCTCAAATACACCAGCATGTCAGAGGATTGGCAGAGCGTCCTGATGTCATAATGATGATTGACAGCTCAGTCAGCCAATCAACTCAATCCTAGGAGTGGAGTGATAAAATACAACAAAACACAAGGGGGAAGGAAAGAAAAAGAATAAATAAGCAGAATTCATACATGGATCATAACAGTACACTCTAAAAACTGCTGGGTTAAGAAACAACCCAACCATAACCCAGTCACTGGGTCACTATTGGACAGAACAGGCGTTGGGTTGTTTTGGGTTGTTCATCTGACCCAACCAGTGGGTTAAACTGACTGTAAGGGACCTCCACTAGAGGGCACTGTTCTCTTGTCTGTCTGTTTTGTAGTTTTTGTTGATCGACTCAGTTTCCCAGAAGGCACCTCGGTCAGTAGTTTGCCTCGGTTCAGGTGAGAGAGCTCACCTGAACCGAGGTAGTTCATTAATGATTCTATAAATAGCAGGTTGTTCTGGGAAACTGGGTCAAGCATTGATTGCATGTATATATGTAAACATCCCTGTCAAGTGGACATTCCTTTTGTTTGGTTTTGTTTCTTTGAATTTATATTTTAGTTATATTGTTTACCCTTGTTTTTTCTAGAGGGCTCTATCGCTTGCTGTTCCTTGTGCTAGTGGATTCGTGGAGCTGTTTAGTGTTTAGTTATTCTGTGTCACCTCATGTGTAAGTACTGTTTTGTGTGTCCCCAGTGTTGGTCTTGCTCTTGTTTAGTTCTTTGTATGTACTGCTCCTCGCTTGTTTAGATGTGTGTAGCCACATGAGTGCTTAGCCGCTAATAGGTTTAGCCGCTAGTAGGCCTTAGCTGCTAGTAGGCCTTAGCTGCTAGTAGGGTTAGCCTCCAGTAGGCTAGCCTCTAGTGGGATTGACTGCTAGTGGTTCTGGTCGCTAGTAGGTTAGCCACGAGTTTGGAATAGCCTCATGTGTGCCTTGCCTCTTTAATAGTAGAATTAAATGTTAAAGTGCTGGGTTATTTTATTTGACCCAAACGGTGGGTAAATTAACACTCTTGCTGGGTTGACACATTCCATTTGATTTTTTTTTTTTCAAAAAAGACTCAATGTACACAACTTCACATAATTTAAATAGATTGTCACAGAATAAGAAAATGTGAATAACTCAATTTTGACAAAAATGTCAGACAAAACCATATAATCCCAAGGTGACCATTTGTTAAATATACAATAAATATAACATTTTACTTTGTAAAACAATAAAAAAGAGGCCCCTGTAGGATGAAGAAAAAGCTAATTTTAAACTATGACTTAACAATGACACTTTATCAGTTTTTGAATAATAAAAAACAGTAAGAAAAAAACATTAACCCCACACCCCCATATCAAAGGGGGTTATCAAATAATAAAATATGCTTGCTCCTACCACAACTTATTTACACAGTGTGTAATGGAAACACAGACAATTCATTCCACAACCCAAAAATATCCATATAAAAATAATTAATACAAAATATTGAGTAAAAATAAAACACTTTACTTTTGAAAAAGTACAAACAAATCCCATAACAGTGTTTCTGTTAGTGTGTTTGTGCGCGCACATGCTGTGTATGTGTGTGAAGTTAAAGTAAGATGAGGAGGAATGACTCCCTTCACTCTCTCGTCTTACACATTAGCCCTCCCGCCTCTTGAGGGAGCTGTGTGAGAAGACTTTCTCTCACACACACACACACACACACACACACACACTAGACACACTGCTTTATCAGGAAACTTTTAAAGAAGGAATCTCTCTAATCACGCTCGAGCGTGCATGCAAACACTAACTGAATCACTGGTGTAAAGTAAACATAAAACAAATTAATCTGCACTTTACCTTTCAAAAGAATCACAGAGCAGTGTTTCCGTTAGTGTGTGTGTGTGTGTGTGTGTGTGTGTGTGTGTGTGTGTGTGTGTGTGTGTTTGTGTGTGTGTGTGAAAATGACGTTCATTACCTGTAGGGGGCAGTCGTGTTTCAATCTGAGGTATTATTTGTCTATTGAAGCCGAAACTGTGTTGATCTCTCTTAAGCGCCCATAAACGTGTCAAGCTCAAACTGTAAATACTGATAGGTATTTATTCTTCAGATTCATCAGTAAAACTGCAGACATACTCCCCCAGAAATGCAACAAGCACAAACATATATGCTACTCGCTGAACAAAACGCGACAGCACCTTTTTTTTGTAGACCTTTTGTCCACCTTACAACGAACTGAAGCTCAACACGTCTTCTTTCCTTGTTTTAATCTGTAATATTTAAGTGAAATATATTTCGCGTATAGGCCTAAATATTCTATTTTATTCATGGACAGGTGTATTCTGTTTCATCTAGAAGCGTGCAGACAATCCCCAGGTGCTTTGAGCTCATGTACCCGCCCAACGCAGCTGGGAAAGGATTTCTGAGAACTACCGCTGGCTAACTATCTCTGCAGTGGTTAAATAAAGCAGATTAATTTCATTTGGGGTATTTCTACCAATTAATCTACTGTATTTACATTATGTGAAGTAATGTGTACATTTTGGAACTTTTTTGAAAAAAAAAATGGTTCTAACTACTTTATAAAATGGAATGTGTCAGCCCAGCTAGAGTGTCAATTTAACCCACAGGTTTGATCAAATGAACAACCCAGAATTCTGGGTTAAATGGTACACCCCAGGACTTGGTACAACCCAGCGCGTGTTCAGTCCTATAGTGACCCATCGGCTGGGTTAAGGTTGGGTTGTTTTTTAATCTAGCCGTTTTAAGAGCGTATAGTAAAACATTTTACATTTAAAGACATCAAACTTTAAATATAGAAATAAATGAAAAATAGACTTTCAGAATAGAAAATTAGAATAAGTAAAAAAAAATTAATTGTCCTACATTTGATTAAATATTTCATAGGGAGCCTTTCCCTGAATTCGCCATTTTCACAAGGATGGGGCTAAAAAACACTCATCTCAGTTTATTCATACAGACGTACCTGTTTTATAATACAGTGGAACCTCGGATTGCGAGTAACGTGGTTTACGAGTGTTCCGCAAACCGAGCAAAGATTTTAAATAATTTTTTATTCGGAAACCGAGCAAGTATTAGTTTACGAGCGCCGAGTATCATGCTTCACACATGCGACTCTTATTTTGACACCGAGCGTCACTCTCTCACCTTCCCCCTCCCCGACCCCTTCCCCCTCCCACCCTCCCCCCACGGCTTCGCAAACACAGAAACTCTGCTCGTGCGTGCGCAATTTGACACTGAAACACACACATGCACCCCTTTTCACCCCTCCCGGCTTCACAAAGACACAGAAACTCTGCTCTGTCGTGATTCTTTTCAAAGGTAAGGTGCTGGTTCATTTGTTTTTTGTTTTGTTTTTTTACTTTACAGCAGTGATTCCCTTAGTATGTGCTCACGCCTGGTCAGAGAGATTTCATTTTTTTTCCTGTTAAAACGGTGTTTCCGTGTTTGTGTGTGTGTCCGTTTGTTGTGAAACTTAAGTGATTCCTTTAGTATGCGCTCGTACCAGTCTCGCTTTTTTCCCATTAAACCGGTGTTTCCGCAGTGTTTATGCGCTTGTTGTAGAACTTAAAAAGTGTGTCTGTTAATATACGCTCATGTCAGTCTCAGAGAGATTTCTTTTTTTCTTGTTAAAACGGTGTTTCCGTTGTGTGTGTGTGCGTGCGTGCGTTTGTTGTGAAACTGTTGTGAAAAAGCGAGGTGGGGAGAGGGAGGAGGAATGTTACTGTGTAAAACGAGGCGAGGGAAGGGGCTAATTCCACACACACACACACATGGCGCGTGCGCGCACGAATGGAAACACTCATCTGTCAGGATTTATTTGTACTTTTTTTAAAGGTAAAGTGCAGATTAATTTGTTTTATTTTCATTTTATAGATTGTATTAATTATTTTTATGTATTTATTTTTGGGGGCAGTAGAACGAATAATTTGAGTTTTCATTATTTCTTATGGGAAATGATGATTTGGTTTAAGAGTCTTTTGGAATACGAGAGCCCACTTCCGGAACGAATTATGCTCGTAATCCAAGGTTCCACTGTACATGGAAATATACCCTGACAAAGAGCAATATAAGAACAGTGCCAGCTGGCACACCTAAAATAGATGCAGTATTATTTTTTATAGTCTAAATATATATATATATTTTAAACTTGTGCTATGTTGTTTACTTACAGTATTTGTTAATTTAAAAATGTAATATACATGTGGTTTGGGCTCCGTGATGTTGAGCCTATTTCCTACGTAGTCTAATCAGAGATCTACCGCCCGCTCGGTTCATCTTCATAGTTGGATTTGATACTTTTGTATCAATGTAATTCATAAATTATGTTCATAATAATGAAATGAGATGCCCTAAAACATGCTTTAAAATTCATCTAAAATTCATTTAAAACCGGTGTTTTAAACCCACATCTCGCACTTTCACTTTACAAAAGGCAGCATTTTGATCAAAAGGCTGAAAAAAGTGTGCAATTTATCGACAAAGTCATAATATAATATACAGTAACATAGTTTTGCTGTGTAGTTTATTTATTTGTGTACATGAGAATTTCATTTCCATGAATGTTTCATGGTGCTCCAGATGGCCAGTCCTCCACTGCCAAGACTTTCAAGACAATCTACCAGGTTTGTTTATACTCAAGAGAAAGCATAACTGTCCATACAGTAAATAAAAAGAAAAGTATCAAAATCAAAAACTATCAAGTCCAACTATGAAGTCTGATTTAATTGCTATCATTAAAATTGCTATCAATGAAAAAAAAATCTATTTTATGTTTTGCTGGGGAAATAAATTTAAGCCCTGTTAATGACTGGCACCCCATACAGGGTGTACCCTGCCTATTGCCCTGAGGCCCCAGGAATTGGATTTATGCCTCTAGCGACCCTGTACAGGAGAAGGCGTATAGGGTGTGAATGAGTGAGAAATGTTAATTTAATAGTGACCTGAATGTAAATACTGTATAATAATATTAATATATTCATTACCAGGTGAATCTCCTCCAGTGTCTCTGATCGTCAGTCCCAACAGAACTCAACACTTTACTGCTGACTCTCTCTCACTGAGCTGTGAGGACCAGAGAGACTCTACTGGATGGACAGTGAGACGATACACACACAATGAGACACTGTACAATTGTTCATCAGTTTCAGGATCTACATGTAGCATCACCTCCCTCTCTACATCACACACTGGAGTTTACTGGTGTCAGTCTGAATCTGGAGGACGCAGTCATTCTCTCAACATCACAGTGCACAGTGAGTCTTTTTATCATTATCAGCACTTCTCTAAAAAAGAACGCACTAAAAATAAATGTATCTTTTGACTGATAGCCGTGCAGTAACATGTATTTTAATGTCTGAATACAACTGGGAAAAGGACATTTTTATTCACTGCCAATAGTTTCTTTAAAATGAACAATTGCATTAGACTTCATCTCATGTACTGTAGTTAGGGCCTAAGCACTGTGTGTGAGGGCCCTCTTGTTTTTCTAAGAATTTTTATTATTTTTTCCACCATTCTGGCTTTTTGGGGGTCTTAACATGCTCAAAACCTCATGAAAATTGGCAGACAAGTTGAAACCTGCTGCCATTAGGATGCCTGAGAGTCCGAGATTTTGCTGCACAGCTCAGTCACAATTGCATACAGTGGAACCTCGGATTGCGAGTAACGTGGTTTACGAGTGTTCCGCAAACCGAGCAAAGATTTTAAATAATTTTTTATTCGGAAACCGAGCAATTATTAGTTTACGAGCGCCGAGTATCATGCTTCACACATCCGACTCGTATTTTGACACCGAGCATCACTCTCTCACCTTCCCCCCCCTCCCCCCTCGGCTTCGCAAACACACAGAAACTCTGCTCGTGCGCGCGCAATTTGACACTGAAACACACACGCACAGACTCTCTCTCCCATTTTCAACCCTCCCGGCTTTACAAAAACACAGAAACTCTGCTCTGTCGCGATTCTTTTCAAAGGTAAGGTGCTGGTTCATTTGTTTTTTTTTTACTTTACAGCAGTAATTCCCTTAATATGCGCTCACGCCTGGTCAGAGAGATTTATTTTTTTTTCCTGTTAAAACGGTGTTTCCGTGTTTGTGTGTGTCCGTTTGTTGTGAAACTTAAGTGATTCCTTTAGTATGCGCTCGTGCCAGTCTCGCTTTTTTCCCCTGTTAAAACGGTGTTTCCGCTGTGTTTATGCGCTTGTTGTGAAACTTAAAAAGTGAGTCTGTTAATATACGCTCATGTCAGTCTCAGAAAGATGTCTTTTTTTTCTGTTAAAACGGTGTTTCCGTTGTGTGTGTGTGTTTGTTGTGAATCTTAAAAAGCGAGGTGGGGAGAGGGAGGAGGAGTGTTACTGTGTAAAACGAGGCGAGGGAAGGGGCTAATTCCACACAGACACACACACACACATACACACACACACACACACATACACACACACACACACACACACACACACGGCGCCTGCACGCACCAACGGAAACACTTATCTGTCAGGATTTATTTGTACTTTTTTTAAAGGTAAAGTGCAGATTAATTTGTTTTATTTTCATTTTATAGATTGTATTAATTATTTTTATGTATTTATTTTTGGGGGCTGTGGAACGAATAATTTGAGTTTTAATTATTTCTTATGGGAAATGATGATTTGGTTTAAGAGTGTTTTGGAATACAAGCCCACTTCTGGAACGAATTATGCTCATAATCCAAGGTTCCACTGTATATGCAGTCAAAACCTAGTACACATTTAGAGCTCATTGAGCTGAACAACTTTCGCACTGCATGTCCTGGGCTCTACTCAACAGGAAGTCAATCATTTTGGGTCATTTGCAAAACGCACTCAATGGAATTTGATATACTCCTCCTACTTTATTTATACGATCACCAACAAACTGGGATCTCAAGGCATTGAGGATAAAACATTTTAGAGGGACTTTTGACAGAGGGAGCAGACAGACAGGCTAAACCAACCGTCTGCTAGCTGCAGAGAGTCGTCACTCAGGGTTCATCATATTGAGACTGTGTCTGTTCCCCGAGCTAAACATAAATTTAGAAAGACTCAGAAAGTCTGTTTTAGTAATTTAATTAACATAGATACCACAAACTCAGATCACACTGAATGCGCAGCCGGCAACTCTGATCTGAAGCTAGGACTGTTAAATATTAGATCTCTCGCATCTAAAGCAGTTATTGTTAATGAAATTATCACAGATCAGGAGTTTGATATATTATGTTTAACAGAAACCTGGATTAAACCTGGACGAGTATGTAGCTCTAAATGAAGCTAGTCCTCCTGGATACAGCTACATACACCAGCCTCGGCTAACTGGTAGAGGAGGAGGAGTCGCAGTTATTTATAACGATAATCTGTCTCTCGTACAAAAACACAGTTTTAAATCTAATGCATTTGAAGTTCTCTATAGTAACATAAAGTCAGCTCAGTCGATCCCGCTAATCATCATTTACAGACCCCCAGGGCCGTACTCGGAGTTTCTCTGCGAATTTGCAGATTTCCTCTCAAACCTTGTTGTTGCTGTAGACAAAGCGTTAATTGCTGGAGACTTTAATATTCATTTTGAGAATCCAGAAGACCCTCTGAGAACAGCATTTATGTCCATACTGGACTCAGTAGGAGTAGGAGTAAATCAGTGTGTAGTAGTGTGTAAAGCAGGTCACACTTTAGATTTAATATTAACCTTCGGATTAAGTATAGGAAATATAACCACAATTCCACAGTCTGAAGTTATCTCTGATCACTATCTTGTCTCGATTAAAGCGTGTCATAGTAATAATGTATGCACAGCACCGCACTTCGACCTTAAACGTACATTTACATCAAATACCGCACAGAGCTTTATCAATAATCTTCCAGAATTATCAACTTTGATTGGATTGCCATCTGACTTCACAGAACTCGAACAGGCGAATGAATATCTAGAGTCAGCACTTCGTTATAGCTTAGATAATGTAGCTCCAGTTAAAAGGAAAATGATTAGAGATAAGAAACTCGCTCCTTGGTATAATGACCACACCCGTGCTTTAAAACAAACCGCTCGAAAATTCAAACGTAAATGGCGCCAAACTAAATTGATAGTATTCAAAATAGCTTGGAAGGAGAGCATCCTGAACTATAAAAAAGCTCTCAGTGATGCTAGATCAACGTATCTCTCCACTCTTATAGAAAATAACAAAAACAACCCGAGATTTTTATTTAATACCGTAGCTAAATTAACTAAAAACAAGACCACTGCAGAAATCTCCACAACAACATCATGCAGTAGTGAGGATTTCATGAACTTTTTCAATAATAAAATCATAAATATTAGGCAAAAAATTCAGGCTTTGAAACCAGACAATTTAAATAATTCAGATGATCACATCAGAACTTAGAACACTTTACTCCCCTTGAAGCGAGGGAACTAATTTCACTCATCTCTTCTTCAAAATCGTCAACCTGTATATTAGATCCTATACCGACACATTTTCTCAAACAGATAGTACCAGCAATAATAGAACCCCTGTTGAAAGTAATTAACTGTTCACTCAGTAGTGGGTATGTCCCCAAATCCTTTAAATTAGCCGTTATTAAACCGCTAATCAAGAAACCTGACCTTGACCCCTGTCTGCTTTCTAATTACAGGCCGATATCAAACCTTCCCTTTATCTCCAAGATTTTGGAAAAGGTAGTATCACAGCAGCTATGTTCACATCTACACAGAAATAGCATAAATGAACTGTATCAGTCAGGATTTAGGCCTCATCACAGCACAGAGACAGCACTTGTTAAAGTAGTAAACGACCTCCTATGGGCCTCTGATCAGGGTTGCGTCACTATACTTGTGTTACTGGACCTCAGTGCAGCTTTTGACACCATTGATCATAGTATTCTCCTTCACAGATTAGAAAAGGTAGTAGGAATTAAGGGAACTGCCCTCTTGTGGCTCAGTTCCTATTTGACTGATCGTTATCAGTTTGTAGATTTAGACGGTGAACATTCCTCATGTTCTCAAGTGGAGTTTGGTGTTCCACAGGGCTCAGTTTTAGGCCCACTGCTTTTTTCCCTTTACATGCTTCCTCTGGGCAACATAATTCGTAAACATGGTATTAGTTTTCATTGTTATGCTGATGACACACAATTATATGTCTCAGCAAAACCAGATGAGAAAAACCAGTTTGCTAAAATCGAGCAGTGTGTGCAGGACATAAGAGATTGGATGTTAATTAATTTTCTTCTGCTTAATCCTGATAAGACAGAAGTTCTGGTCATAGGACCACAAGTAGCTAGAAGTAAGCTTTCTGATCACACTGTAACTTTAGATGGCCTTTCTGTTCCATCAAGTGCAACAGTAAAAGACCACGGTGTGATTATAGATTCCAGCCTTTCGTTTGAAGCTCATGTAGATAATATCACCAGGATAGCTTTCTTTCACCTTAGAAATATTGCCAAGATAAGAAACATATTGTCACTAAATGATGCAGAAAAACTAGTTCATGCTTTTATCACCTCTAGGTTGGACTATTGTAACGCCTTACTGTCTGGTTGTTCAACTAGGTGTATAAACAAGCTTCAGTTAGTACAGAATGCAGCAGGGAGAGTCCTCACTAAAACCAGAAGATACGAGCACATCACCCCTATCTTATTTACACTGCATTGGCTCCCTGTGAAATTTCACATCGATTTTAAGATACTACTTTTGACATTTAAAGCACTAAATGGTCTCGCGCCACAGTATTTGAGTGAACTGTTAGTGTCTTACGATCCGCCACGCCTACTTCGATCAAAGAATGCAGGCTGCCTGTCAGTACCACGTATTATTAAAACTACAGCAGGGGGCAGAGCTTTTTCTTACAAAGCCCCAAAGTTATGGAATAGTCTTCCTAGTAATGTTCGGGACTCAGACACAGTCTCAGTGTTTAAGTCTAGGCTAAAAACCTATTTATTTAGCCAAGCATTTTTGTAAATAGATTAACCTTAGGTAAAGGAGCAGATCTGGGGGACTCATGGACATAGAGTATTCTGGTGAACTGGTATGTTTAGATGCTGTCCTCCCCACTCTCATTGTTCACTCAGGTTTGTTGACGGTGAGGTGATTGGTTGCTTTACATCTCAGGGAGCCCTCATGTCTGTGTTTCCTTCTGGCTCTCCCTTTTAGTTATGCTGTTATAGTTAGTCCTGCCGGAGTCTCTGCTTGCACTTTGCACTAAATATACATTCACCTTATACATGTTGACTGTGACCATACCTAACTGCCATCTCTCCTTATTTTCTGTTCTCTCCTTTTCTGCCCTCTCCTCTCTCTCTCTCTCTCTCTCTCTCCCTCTCTTCTTTCCCTCTCTCTGTCTCTCTGTCGAGCTATACATGTTTCGCTCCTGAGTTGCCAGTGATCCAGACCCCTCTGCCCTCTGGAGCCGTCTATCCCATCCTGGAGTCCTGCTTCTGGTTGGAGATCTCGTCGCATGGATGCCCCGTGTGGTCTGCCTGGATTCGTGTGGTGGCTGGGGATGGTTTCCATGAAGACTGTCCTGTCATCGATTGATGCTCTGGGGACCTGTGACTTCAGTTGTTCGATAACTCAGGACCGGAATCCCCTACAGTCTACCTGAGCAAACTGGACTCCTTTTAATTTTAATTTTAACACATCTCCTGTTATACTGAACTTCCAGTCTTACACATTATTATGCTGATCAATCCCTGCTATCCGTTATCACCCAGATGAGGATGGGTTCCCTGTTGAGTCTGGTTCCTCTCAAGGTTTCTTCCTATTACCATCTCAGGGAGTTTTTCCTTGCCACCGGCGCTCTCGGCTTGCTCATCAGGGACAATCTTATAATTTTGATTCATATACATTGCATAAAAACTTATGTGGCAATGTGATGGGCCCTCCTTATTGGTTTATAGGTAAGTGATTCATCACGCACGATAACCTATCAGAATGGTTCTCGATTATATTTAAGGCGGGAGTTCTCTTACCTGGCGACGCCACGATTAGGACCGCCCTCACGGTGTGCGCATGAGCAGAAGTGTGCGCAGTGGCCAATTGATATCTGGTTGAGTCAGACTGTCCACTCTTTGAAAGCCGTGGAACTTGTTCTGCGCATGCGCCCTTGTGCATGACATGTTTATGAGCTGTGAGCAGCGGTACAACTCGCGTGATAAAACGATTCATCCGGGGTGTCTGATGCTGTGCCGGTGAACCGTTCAAAGGCGGAAGTATCTGTCTTCCGCATTGACGGAGGACGGCGCTGCTGTTTTTCTCTGCCGGTTTTGTTGTTTCGCTTTCTTTTTTTTCTTTTGTGCATCTGCTCCGGGTTATCAGTTATACCGTGCCTGTGGAGTGTAATTATGGATGGCTTGCTGTAGGTTTGGAGCTGCCCTGCTGCTACGGCTATCTGCATCTGTAATCCTTACGGATACTATGTTGTGTAGCTTTTGGAGAACTCTGAATTTGATATGACTGCTGCAGTGAGCATCTAGCTCGAAATTTCTGTTTTTGGTTTATTTGTTATTTGTCTTTTTTTCTTCTTATTTTCTGTTTGTGTTTGTTGTAAAGAGAATTTTTGCTCTTTCATTAGTTTGTTTTGTTTATGTCCTGGATGTGTGTGATTCATTGAATGTAACTCTGTCCATCTTGGGCACTGGGTGGCCGGGAGGTTGGCTATTTAGCTGGAGCACTGGTGTTATTAGAGCAGTGTGGAGTGCAGTGTTGCCTGGATTCACGGTTCACCGTGTGTGTGTGTGTGTGTAGACGCGTGTGTAATGCACGAGTGCACTCGTACTACCGGTACTTCATTTAACCTGTCCCAGCCATTGTGAAGTCTGTCTTTAATTTGGTTTTTTTCTGTTTTTGTGAGTATACAGAGTGCCTGGTTGACTTAAATTTAGCATTGTATGCTAATGAGTTTTTTTTTTTTTTAATTATTTTATTGTGAAATAGAAAATAAAATTTTTGTACATTGTCCACACGTCTCTCTGGGTTCCTTGGCCTACAAACCTGTGTGTCTTAATTGGGTTATTTCCCCGGTTAACCTCGGGGTGGCGTAATCGGTTCCAAAGTATTTTTTTTTTTTTTTCTAAGATCTCAGCACGGTGCCACACTTACTTCTTTTTATTGTGTAAAGCTGCTTTCTGTGTGGCATTATATTGAGTGACATCACATTGAGTAACATGTGTGTGATGCTTTTTTTTCCAGAATCTGCGGATATTTGCAGCTCTTAACTTAAATTTCCCCCTTTTCTACACACTCACACATCAGAAATATTAACACCCACATATTTCTATCACATGCACATGCACACACACTCATACATCACACACATAAACACACACTCACATCTCTCTCTCAAATACAAACACACACATGCATGCACAAACACACTCGTACTTCGCACGCACGCACACACACTTTGGAGGTCTGAACATACAATTCCCCCTTTTCTAAAAATGCTATAATGGTATTGGTATGTCACCTTTAAAGGGTGCTTGGGCTCACTTATAACTTACAACTATATTATTCAAATTCTTTTCTGTCTCTCTCTCATGAGCCACTCTGTCATGGTCATCATAACTACAACTAAATAATTGTATTGTTTAATTTTATTGTTGAATTTGTATTTCTAGAGCCTGAAAGCTTTAACATATAAGCTACATTTATAGAATGTGTCCCTTATACAGCAAAACAGAATAGTAGCAGTTAGAGTCTATGGATCATATTACTGCTAGATTGAATAATAAACAAAAGTTATATAGATTTTCCAGCCATTTAACTGCAGATTCTCTACAATGTAACATGTGTTTCCAGTCCTATTGATCTGTTTTAGTCACAGTATTTATGAGGCACCATATAGGGCTTAAATCAAACTTCACTTATGCACACACACATGAAAGACTTGCATACACACATATGAAACAGTCATACCTACACATATACTGCTATGGTCTCATAGTATGTGTGTGTGTGTGTGTGTGTGTGTGTGTGTTATTGTGTGCGTCTCATGGGTGTGTGTGTGTGTCTCAGGTGTGTCTTTATTTCATCCAGTGCTTCATTTCACTGTACATGGTCTCATAGTTGGCGTGGCCAAAAGTTTTGAGAATGACACAAATATTAGTTTTCACAAAGTTTGCTGCTAAACCGCTTTTAGATCTTTGTGTCAGTTGTTTCTGTGATGTACTGAAATATAATTACAAGCACTTAATACGTTTCAAAGGCTTTTATCGACAGTTACATGACATTTATGCAAAGAGTCAGTATTTGCAGTGTTGGCCCTTCTTTTTCAGGACCTCTGCAATTCGACTGGGCTGCTCTCAATCAACTTCTGGGCCAAATCCTGACTGATAGCAACCCATTCTTTCATAATCACTTCTTGGAGTTTGTCAGAATTAGTGGGTTTTTGTTTGTCCACCTGCCTCTTGAGAATTGACCACAAGTTCTCAATGGGATGAAGATCTGCAGAGTTTCCAGGCTTTGGACCCAAAATTTCAACGTTTTGGTCCCCGAGCCACTTAGTTATCACTTTTGCCTTATGGCACGGTGCTCCATCCTGCTGGAAAATGCATTGTTCTTCACCAAACTGTTGTTGGATTGTTGGAAGAAGTTGCTGTTGGAGGGTGTTTTGGTACCATTCTTTATTCATGGCTGTGTTTTCGGGCAAAATTGTGAGTGAGCCCACTCCCTTGGATGAGAAGCAACCCCACACATGAATGGTCTCAGGATGCTTTTGGCATGACACAGGACTGATGGTAGCGCTCACCTTATCTTCTCCGGACAAGCCTTTTTCCTGATGCCCCAAACAATTGGAAAGAGGCTTCATCCGAGAATATGACTTTGCCCAAGTCCTCAGCAGTCAATTGGCCATACTTTTTGCAGAAGATCAATCTGTCCCTGATGTTTTTTTTTGGAGAGAAGTGGCTTCTTTACTGCCCTTCTTGACACCAGGCCATCTTCCAGTCTTCGCCTCACTGTGCGTGCAGATGCGCTCACACCTGCCTGCTGCCATTCCTGAGCAAGCTCTGCACTGGTGGCACTCTGATCCCACAGCTGAATCCTCTTTAGGAGACGATCCTGGCGCTTGCTGGACTTTCTTGAACGCCCTGAAGCATTCTTAACAAGAATTGAACCTCTTTCCTTGAAGTTCTTGATGATCCTATATTGTTGATTTAGGTGCAATCTTAGTAGCCACAATATCCTTGCCTGTGAAGCCATTTTTATGCAACGCAATGATGGCTGCAAGCGTTTCTTTGCAGGTCACCATGGTTAACAATGAAAGAACAATGATTTCAAGCATCACCCTCCTTTTAACATGTCAAGTTTGCCGTTCTAACCCAATCAGCCTGACATAATGATCTCCAGCCTTGTGCTCGTCAACATTCTCACCTGAGTTAACAAGACGATTACTAAAATGATCTCAGTAGGTCCTTTAATGACAGCAATGAAATGCAGTGGAAAGTTTTTTTTTTCGGGATTAAGTTAATTTTCATGGCAAGGAAGGACTATGCAATTCATCTGATCACTCTTCATAACATTCTGGAGTATATGCAAATTGCTATTATAAGAACGTAAGCAGCAACTTTTCCAATTTCCAATATTTATGTAATTCTCAAAACGTTTGGCCACGACTGTACATAGTGTAAATGTACAAAAAAGTTTACAACTAAAGTTTTCTATATTTTCTATATTGTACAGCTAAGTTTTTATATATGTATATATATTTTATATTTTGTTCTATTCTCTGTAGCTAAAGTTGTTCTATATTTTATTTCTTATTTTATTCCATGATGTATTTCTTATACATAAACGTTTTTTCTCTTTTTTAATTTTATAAGCATTTCACTGCATATTGTACTGTGTATGACTGTGTATGTGACAAACAAAATTTTAATTTGATTTGATGGAATAGACAAAAATAGCGCTAGAGGTAATAGTGTTAGAATTATGCTTGTGTTTGAGACACTCAGTGTTTTATATTTTCAGTGTTGTCTTTCTCTTTCCTACAGATGGTGATGTGATCCTGGAGAGTCCTGTCCATCCTGTAACAGGGGGAAATCCTCTGACTTTACACTGTTTATATCGCAACACAACGATCTCAGACTCTGGTGCTGATTTCTATAAAGATGATTCAGTTCTCCAGAAGCAGACTACAGGAGAGATGACCATCAGTAGTGTCTCAAAGTCAGATGAAGGTTTCTACCACTGTACACACGCAGAGAGAGGAGAGTCACCCAAAAGCTGGGTTTCAGTCAAAGGTGAGAAAAAAGTCCTCTTACGTGAATTAGATTACAGTAGATGCATTTTCACAATTAGATACAGTAGATACAATACACTAATGTGTTCAGTCTTTATACAGCCTATTATTTCTTTAATAATATTCCCAGTGGGTTAGAAGTTTCCTGAGTACTTCACTTCACTGAGTTAGTATTTGGTAGTACTGTCTTAAAATTGTTTAACTTGCATGAAATGTTTGACTTGCTGGCATTTTAGCCCATTCCAACTAAGTCAAGTTTGCAGGCCTTTTTGTTTTTTTCAGTTCTGCCCATATTGTTTTTTTTTTTTATTGTATTGAAGTCAGAACCACTCCAACACCTCGACTTTATTGCCATTAATCCATTTTGCTACAACTGCATGAAGTTATTGTTTGTTTGGAAAACCCATTTGTGACCAAGCTTTAACTTCCTATCTTGAAATGCGTCAACATTTCCAAATAAGCTTCCTTCTTCATGGTCCTGTTGGTTTGTCATGATGTCAAAGAAAATAAGGCCTTAAAATCGTTAAAATTGTTTCAAATCATGTCAGTTAGCCAAAAGCTTCTAAAGCCATGACATCATTTTCTTGAATACAAACTGTTTAACTGTCAACTGAGTGTCTGTAAACTTCTGACCCACTCAGAATTATTAGTGAGTTAGTGAATTAGAAGTGAAATAATCTTTCTGTAAAATTGCTTGTGAAATGCAGAAAGTAGATGTCCTAACTGACTTTTCAAAACTATAGTTTGTTAACATGAAATCTGTGAAGTGGTTAATGACAATAGCCTTAATGACTTTAACCTAAGTGCATATAACTTATATAAACTTTATGTGGAGATTTGTGTGTATACAGTGTACGTATACATACCTATATATGCCCAAAAGAGCAGAAGTACTGTGAGTCCAGCCTGGGCTGCCCTGAGAGGGATTAGTGTGGGTTTGTCCAGCCCACACTGCCCCACAATAAACCTACTCTTCCCCACAGTGTGCCCATAAGGCCATGTTTGCTGGGATGTTAATATTGACATAGTGTACAAGTTAAAAATGTGAACACATCATTTGTTTTGTTTATTTGTCCCACCTGGTAGAAAAATACTACAATGCAATTCAAATTACCAGAACTATAGATTATCACATGGAATTCTGTATTAAACAACAAACGTATATGTTTAAATCATATGTTGAGCTTACATCAGGGCAAACAGTGGTTACTTCTACTTTAAATCAGGGAAATATGCTGAGAGATTATCATAAACTGGCAAGCCAGAAAAGCATTAACACTATTTATTAAAGCCCACTTTAGACACTCTACAGTCAACAAACTGTCTATAGGCTGTAACTAACCTGCCAGGTGACTGTCATCAACCAGAGCGAATAAAACTGTCCTAATGTTTAAATGTTTGAGAGGAAATCATGTATTGATGATGATACCTGTGTTGATAAATAAAGTTACAGACTTAACAGAGGCAGACTCATGTTTTAAAATTAAGCTTAAATTTTAAGCTAGGTATAAATGAATGCTTTATGAAATATGCATTATCATTAATTGCCATTTAATCATACTTGTATTTTGTTATTAATACTAGGTTTCCCACCAAATCTCTCAGATGGAAAAGCTCCACTGTCAGTACTGAAACTCATCAGCAGTGTGGTAGCGGCCTCACCGTATGTGCTGGTGACCATCATTCTGGCAGTGCAATGTTACAGAGCTCGAAGTAAGAACTTACACTGTTCTTCATTAGCCATAAAATGAAACCCTAACATTTATTAAGAGTCTGATCTACTGTAAAGTGTTCATGATTTGTGTATTTTCCAGCTGAGCCTACTGAGGACAACACATCATAGAGAGTGATAGAGGCTGAAGTGTCTTTATGAATCTCAGATACTTATATTATTTTTATAATGTACCTACAGTATAAAAAGCTACAATTCCAAGTGCAACAGAGAACACATTTGCATATGTGATCTGCCAGTAAGTGCAGTTTTAGTGGTAGTTTCTGGCATTTTTTTGACTGAAATCATATTTTTGTGTGTGTGTGTTTGTATTTATTACTTGTATGCATTTATTTTCACTGTAAGCTTTATTTTGTGTTTTTGTCTTAATTGACATTTAATTTATAAACTGGAGCCAGTATTTATTAAACTTAGCATTTGCTCAGGAATAATGCAATGTTTTATTTGTAATAAAAAAGAGTAAGGCTTATTTTGCAATGCTGTATAAATGAAAAGCCTAGGTAAATAAATTTTATTGAAAAAAAAATCTAATTGGACTAAAGTTATTTTTTTGCAATACATCCAAAACAAACAAACAGTTCAAATTCTCACAGAAGCTCAGTAAACCTTTTTTGGTCTAAAACAAGAAGGCCTTTTTACTTTTAAACAATGGTTAACTATTAACTAAGGTTTTATCCCTGTGACAGAAGTTCTGATGTGCAGTTCATTAAATGCCAAGATGTCTTTAATAAGGCCTAATGACTATGATAATGAAACTCATTATCGACAATTTTACATCAAAATATAACATCTCCTACGGAGACGTAGAATACGGATTAAGAAATCCCATATGATCGTAAATATTTCACATTACATGTAATAAATTAAGAGCTTCAGGAATTGAATTAAATTACATAAGAAAAAAAACATGATATTAAAATTTTTGAGATGCTCTGTATATTTTTGTGTTAAATAAAGCCTATGGATTGTTGTAATGAGCTAATTAGCAGCCTGCTTCTGGTAGCTAAGACTGGCCTAGAAGCTACAGTAAGTTAGCATAACCTGTATACTGTAGCTCCTGCTGTAACTCTGGTAAAGCGCACACACAAACTTCTGTGTTGTGTCTTGTAGTAAACTAATCTGTATGCATTTTAGACCACTTGATAACTTCTCTGAACATTTGTGTTTTCAACTCATGATCACTTTGTCATTGAACACAGCCTTGCTGGGCTATCACCGGTGTTCCTGTGCTTTTGTGCACTGTCCATAGTGAATGTCTCTGGATGCTCATTAAATTTAACATTTAATTTATTAATGTTTGGTAATAATTGACCTGTGAAAGTAGTCATCATTAATCAGATAATGCTAGCAGACATGGTTTGTTTGTTTACATATCTTTGGTCTGTGGTGCTTTCACATTTCAGTCGAACCACACTACAGTTCATTCTATACAAACCAAACATGTCAAGTGTGAACACACCCTTAAAGGAATTATTGAAGCATGAATTAAAGACACACACATCAAAAGGACAGTAAAAACTGTTACTTACTTTGGATATGACTCTCATAATTTCGTTTGTGTACCCTTGTGGAATCTAGTAGGATTTTTTTTCCCCTTCCCTTCGAGTCTTGTGTTCATGTCAGATACAGATTTATTTTCGAGCTCTATTTCACTGTAGGATTTTGTTTGGTAATTTAACATGTTTGGTTTGTATAAAATGAACTGTAGTGTGGTTCGACTGAAATGTGAAAGCACCACAGAGAAATAATATTGAAGATTTTTTTTTTTTTTTTAACTTTCAAGGGAAGTCATGAAACAAGAAAAAACACTCAAGGAATCAATTAGAAATACATAATGGCTTAGAAAACATTAAGCATAATTTCCAAAATATTGAGCAATGCCCTGTGCCCTAATATGGGTGGGATTAAGTTAAATGTGGGACTGCCACAAGAGGCTGAAAATTGTTTAATATTTTTGGGGAAAAGATTTTTGTACATCTATTCATAAAAACAACTGATAACGTAACATTTATATATTTACTATTTATGTGTTGTGGAGAATTGCTGCAAAATCATTTCTATTCAGCATCTGTGAGTGGTTGGATTATTTTCCATAATAATTTTATGTAATAAAAACTAACTAAATAAATCTAACATACACACTCAATTTATTTATTTTCTTAATTTATTTAAGAAAAAAAGTGCTTCACTGTGATGGCGGAGGGCAGCGGCCCGGTAAGTGTACCTGCAGTGTGTTACACTAATTATATACTGTCAGATATTCTAGTCATTTTACTGTGATAAAGGAATTTAGTCAAAGTTTAGTTAAAGTTGGGCTAGCGAGCATGAGACCCAGACTGATGTTTGTTAATTTATTTATTAATTTATTGTATATCAATAGGAAGGAAGAAATTGGAATGATGGGCTAATTGATACTGTCAGCAGCAGAAACTTCAAAGTAAATGAAGTTTATGACTTCAAAGTAAATCTAAAATTATAGCAAACTGCCATTCCTTGAATTAAGAGCTTTGTGTTTTATATGCCCATAAAAACTTGCATACTGCACATTTAAATAATAAATTCTGATATTATTTATTTATTTATTTTTAGGAAAGAAAATATATAAATTTAAATGGGATAATTTAAAATGAACTTAAACTCTTTTTTTAAATTATTGTTTCAGACAAAGGCGGTCAGGATGAAGAGAATTAATACGGGAAAACTCCAAATTATACACAGAAATTGAAAAATTAAAGATTTTGCTAAAAAAAAAGAAAACAACTGCTGTCCGGAAAATACCAAAAACGCCTCCAGAGACTGAACCTCAATCAAAAACACGAAAGCAAATAGGAAGATATAAAGTCTGGTCTTTTAAAGTTGGTCTTTTATCTATGGGTGGTCAACTCTGTTATTGATATCAACTCTGTTATCATCAATGTCAACCCTGATTGTTTAAGGTTTTGCTTTAAAAAATCGTTATGAATTTTTTATTGTTAGCAAATTGATTAGATGCTGATCAGCCTACTGTTACTACATGAAAAATTACAGAATTTCATAAATTTTTAAAGCTTTGCTTAGAGGAAATGCAATCGAGCGTGGCAACGTTTCAGGTAATTGTGTTGATACTTTTACTCCCAAACAAAACGTTTATAACTTATTAGGACTAAAGTTGAATTAATGGATGAAAAGACAGATGTTCTCTTAGAGAAGACCGGGTTTGAAATTGCGTCACATTTGTTAAATGTATATATCTGGCCCATTTAGTCTATAACAAAGGTGACACATTTTTTTGCTAGTACATTGATTTTTAGAATAAATACTTTAAATCTTACAGGTTTAAGCTCAGCAAATATAGAAAATGTTAAATTTGAAGGGTGTTCTATGAAAATAAAAAAGTTTGACAAAAAAATCCTATTTTCCATCCAATTCTAGAATGACCCCTATATAATTTTTTTTCATGCTGTCCAAAAACACAACATTGTGAGGTGTTTGAATTATCCCTCTACAGGTTAGGCAGTTAAGGAAGATCATTTAATGAATGAGCTTTCTCTTGTCTGAGTGCACACATCTTCAAGTATTGCATACTGGCTCTTAATTTTCTGAGAATGCTGGAAATGTGGAAAAACACTGTGAGTCACCCTGACACTCCAGGAAGCATGATTTTGCATGTGTATGTATCCCCAACTTATCACAATTTGGGAATTTGCAGTAGAAATCGTCAAAGTGGACACTAGGCATATCTTTTTAAAGCTCAACATTATTAAACAAATACAGTTGCCTTTCATTACTGTCACACATGAAATCTCACTTATCTTTTTTTTTTTTTAATGGCATACAGGAGAAGCACGAAGATATTGATGAATGAGCTTGTGAGCCACCTGCTTAGGACAAAGACTGCGGCACATGTTAAGGGAAGTGTTAATGTGCAGGAGTCACATTGCTCGACAACCCCCTAAGTCTCAGCATATAAGGAGTAGAACTTCACCAATAAACATTTTACTGTCATTATTAAACGTGTCCTTATTCATTCTTGTCCGATGCTTTTAGTTCTCCTTTACACTACATTCATTTAGGCATGTGATTCTCTCACAAGAACTACATTTCTTTACAGCTTTGGTTTTAAATAATTAAAGTGGAATTAGGGTGGAAGTTCTGCTCTGTATCTCTCTTCATGACACTTTGTTCTAAAACACCTCCCTCTCACAGTAAAAATATCCAGGACTATGTTTAAAATATATACTAACATATATCATAATAATCGGATCTAACAATGAAACTGGACACGTCTCTAAGCAGATTGAACTGTAAAAGTACAGCACTAAAAATGATTTTATAAAATGATTATGCACTATTATTTTCATTTTTCAAGATTAAAATGAGAAAATGGGATAAATGCCAATACCACTTTTTATTTTTATGAGAATGGTTATACAGTATGTTTACATGAGAAGATGCTGCTGTGGTACACTGCATTATTATGAAATGTAATTTATTTATGTTGCATTATTATGTTTACACTAGACACTTCGGTGATATTTAAAGAAATAGACCTCTGGCTTTTCTAAATAGACAAACCTGTACCAAGCTTCATAACAAACAGAGAACATTCATCAACGATTACAGCTCACACATGGAACACTAGCTGTAATCTGATTCAAGCTCAGAAAAGTACATAATGACTCATCATAATTAAGGAGAAAGAAAACTTCCCAATTATATTTCCTCATTAAAATCTATAGAAATAATATCTGAAAATATTACCTTACACTTACAACTCAATACACTCAACAACACTAAATAACAGCAATTCAGAAATTGGGGGAGTTCAGACAAAATGCAAAGCAATCCATATATACTATACTGAAAGCAAACCTACTCTGCCTATAACTGAATAATACTTTAATTTTAACGCTGTATATTTAACCGTACCCTATCACTACAAATAAACCACAACCAGCGTTAAAACAAAGCACAAAGAAATACACAGCATAGCATTCTTCTTTTACCCACTTCAAATTAACCTAATCACTCTGAACATGTGTTCTCTCTCTAACGTTTCGTAAAAAAGGAAGAACGTTCATCAATAATTACAGTCTACACATAAAGTGTTAACTACAATCCGATTCACGCTCAGAAAAACACATCGTAACTCGTCATCGTGATTAGAGGGATGTACAACTTCCAATCACATTTCCTAGTCAGTAACTATAGAAGTGATCCCTGAAAGTATAGTCTTAATTTCACAACACGTCACACACCGGGACACTTCACATACCACACAGTTCCTAAAGATGGTAGGTTTTAGAAGTAAACGATATTATACAAAAGTAGCCAGGAATTCACACAGAGTTCTCCTTAAACAAAAAGTACTAGGAAATTAATTTCTAGTTAAAGCGGGGAAAAATGCTTTTTATACGAATAAATGAACATTCCCATCATGCTTTGCGCCGACAAGCATGAGATACTTCCGCATCGTCGTTGGTCCCGTAGATACTGAACCGTGCAATACCTCCATTAGACGCTAGATGGAGACAGTAATAAAGTACAGTGAAGTTTACGTTTAAGATTATTTTTTTATATATGCTTTTTATTTACTTTGCCCCAAAATATTTAGTTATAAAACCTGTGTTCGTTTTGAAGATAGATATATAGCTACATTACTTAACTTCTTAGCATTACGAGTAATAAACCAGCACTATGTGACTAATACTTGTGATCAGCTTGTGTTTTTTCTCTCCTTCTTGACATCCTCATTTCTTTTGCTGCTGCGTCTGTGCACAAAAAGAGATATTTCATGACAAACATTTCATAAAATGAAACATGTAAATGAAACAATAAATGTATTAATTAATTGCAAAAAGATGTACAGAGCATAGAAAAACCACACTTGAATAACTTATGGAAAACAAACAAATAAATGAACAAAGAAAACAGACAATTAATGCAAAAAACTTAATTTAACCTAGTTGCAAAAGCAGCTTAAAATAATGCAAATGCTTTTACTATCATTATTAAACATGTCCATGAATGCTACATTAATTTTTTCTTCTTCAAAATTTGATTTCATCAAATGTTTAAGTGGTCTCTGATTTATAAACTACAACCACATTTCTTCCATTAAGATGATTGTTTACCACTGTTTCTTCAAAAGTCAAACCCATGCACATGCATAAATGTATATTATAATCCAACTGACTGTAATCCATGAGCTATGATCATTCAGCGTATTGCACTGATTCCATTCACAGGTTGAATTCTTGTCATTGTACATACCTTTACAAACACAGCACCTGATACCGTCATCATTCAAGCTAGGCCTATCTTCATCTATATATAATAGTTGTAAATTGCTGTAACTTGTAATAAATTGTAAAAAGTAACATTTCAATGTTACAGTATTGGGAAAAAAATAAGAAGTGTTAAACTAATAAGTGTATTCTTCTGTTTCTATTTTGTTTAACGGTCATTGGTTAAATTAACACCAATTGTAGGTCTCATTCTCCCTCACCTTCCCGGCCTCTACAAAACGCTTTTCCAGTCCAGCCTTCTTAACAACATCCAATGCATCCTTACCTGATCTTGTCTTGATTTGTTCTGTGTCTTTAACTCAGAAAGTTTTTAAAGTTGTGTCGTAGAAGAAGCCAGTTGCTCTGTCTGTCCGCTGTGCTTTGGTAAGCTTTTCTGGTGCCAGGAGAGACTCCGTCAAATACACACACACACACACGTTGTCTGTTGGAAAGGTCTTTATTTATTAACAGAAAAAGATGAGGTTTTTATATGTCTGACCAAATGTCTGTGCCATCGACATGTTACTACAAAGATCATAAACCACTGTAAATGTCCTGGTGAGATCCTGAAGAATCAAAGGAGAGGTGTCCGTCCAGAGACGAATCACAAGATGTTGGCTCAAGTTAGGGACAGAGAGAGAAGGAGACAGAGAGTGATAGAGAGAGAGAGACATAACGAGAGAATGAGAAGTTGAGTGTGGGAGTGTGGGAACAGATGCAAGAGGAGAAAGGAAGACAGCAGCTGGAAATATTTAACACGTTAATATCAGATCTATGAGGAAGAATGCAAGAGAGTAGAAATAACTCCTTTTTATAGCAAATAATTCTTACTCTTTGTATGTTTTATCCAGTACTTTCTTTTCGACACTTTTCCATTTCAGTACCACTCAGAATTTAGTTGGAGTTGTGTATGTTGCATCCTCGCGACCCATAGATCTCTCGCTCCTCAGCTTCCTTGGCTCTTAAAGCCGACTTTACAGTCCAGTCTTTCTCAAAAACAACATTAAATGCTTCCTTCCTAGATCAGTGACTCTCCATTCTCCAGGCTCTTAACACTGCCCTCTACTATCCCTAGTTCTTGGACCTATGGTTCAAAATCTAGCCTCTTCTGTATATTTTTCCTGCATGAGAGCAAAACATTCAATTGAATTTTATTTGTATAGCACTTTTAACAAATTGGCATTGTCACACAGCAGCTTTACACAATCAAAATAATTATTTAAGTTTGTATGAAATGTGAATGTGTATGAATCAAAATGATAAGATTGTCCCTGATGTGCAAGCCGAGGACGACAGCGACAGTGGCAAAGAAAAACTCCCTGAGATGGTAATAGGAAGAAACCTTGAGAGGAACCAGATTCAACAGGGAACCCATCCTCATTTGGGTGAAAACGGATAGCAGGGATTGATCTGTATCATACTGTGTAAGACTGAAAAGTTAGTATAACAGGAAATGTTTTTTAACGCTGTTTCTTCGATATGGCGTATCGCCGCAACCGGCGGGCCTCGTACCGTTGGATGCGTCTACTCCAGCAGAAGAAGCGCATCTTTGTTGCGTGGCGCTAGGCCTTTCCATTCGGCCGCTAGATGCGATTAACTGCGGCCACGATTAACACGGTGTATCTCAGCAACCATTCGGGCTAGAGCGGCGTGCCTGGTGTCTTTGGATGCATCTGGTCCAGCAGAAGAAGCGCATCTTTGTGCCATGGCGCTAGGTCTCTCCGTTCAGTCGCTAGACGCGTTTAACTGCGATGGCGTTCATCATGGCGTTTAAACGCCGTTTCTTCGCTATGGCGTGCCTCCGCAACCGTTTAAAGCTAGAGCGGCAAGCCTGGTATCGTTGGATGCGTCTCGTCCAGCAGAAGAAGCGCATCTTTGTCCCGTGGCGCTAGGCCTCTCCGTTCGGCTGCTAGACGCGTTTAACCGTGGTGGCGTTTAAGTTAATATGGATTCCTGTTCGTTATTGGAGGCTCAGGTCGACTGTAGGTAACTCCAATCCTGAATTATAGAGCCTCAGCGAACAGCTGTCAGCATCAGTTGAGGCCAGGACCGTCTTCGTGGAAAAGTGGAACCGTCTCTTCACATTCCATCTTTCCCCTTTGACAATTTGATATTCCTCAATATCATTTAAACTATCTTCTTGGTGTAAGAACAATAACTTGGACTTAAATGTCTCAAAGACCAAAGAGAAGGGGCCTCCGAGTGGCGCAGTGGTTAAAGCGCTCGCCCCATCATCCGGAGATCGCTAGTTCGAATCCCGGGTGGTGCTGTAACCTCTCGCAGCCGGAGGTCTAGAGAGAGCTGATTGGCCGAGCTCTCTCAGAGGGGAGGGATGAGAGGTACTTAGTGCTCCCACATTAATCACGGCTCTACAGCCAGTCAGGGGCGTCTGTGAGCTCGCGCAACGGAGGGAGCGGATAGCGCTGTCCTCCGAGTGTGTTACGCCGCCCCCAACGGTGCGCGAGCGAGCAGTTCGAAAAGATGCGGTCGGCTGGCGTCACGTGGTTCGGAGGAAACACGTGATAGTCTTCGGCCCTCCCGGCTGAGTGGTAGTAGTAGCCTTAATGTGGGAGCCCCCTAGTGACGGGGAGGAATTGGACACGACTAAATTAGGGAGAAAATCGGGGAAAAATCCAAAAAAAAAAAAAAAAGACCAAAGAGATGGCGGTGGACTTCAGGAAAAGTAAGCAGGATTCTTAGTACAGCTACTCAAGATAAACGGGACTCTGGTGGAGAGGGTGACAAGTATCTGGGAGTCCATATATCTGAGGAAGAAAGCGAGACAGCGCATGTACTACCATAGACAGCTGAGGAAGTTTAGGATCTACGTAAAAACTTCTACACCTCGATCATCCAATCTCCGGGAATATTACTGCCTGGTATGGAAATAGCAGTTCCCAGGAAAAAAGGGATTTGAGAAGAATGCCATCTGGTAAGAGACTCCGGTCACTCAGGGCACAAACTAAAAGACTGAACAAAAGCTTTTTCCACCAGGCTATAAGTGCAATGAATATTCAACCCCAACAATGACAAATTGACAAATTCTGCACACAGTCACTTTATCTGTGTCTTCATCTAATATCATTGCACTAGTTTTACTTTTTGTACAAATTCTTTCTAATTTTACATTTACTCCATATTGTATATAATTTATTTCATTTTGTCCTTCATGTATTTTTATTATGTACATACATACATACATACATACATACATACATACATACCTACATACATACATACCTACATACATACATACATACCCCCTTTTTTTTTTGGACAATCTGGAGTTTGTCCGTATTGCATTTCACTCCTGTTGTCAACCATATATGTGACAAATAAAATTATTGAATATTGAATTAGGGTTGAGTTGTAGGTTTTAAGGTTGAAGTAAGGACAGGTTGAAGTTGAGGACATAAAAATCATCATATCATCTCACCCCTGTTACCTTGGATAAGACGCCACTCACATTTACCAACTCACAGACAATAACGGTTGACGCGGTACGTTAGCATTAGCAACGCCGGTTAGAAACTTCAAGTGAAAACATTGAAAAAAAAATCTCTGCACAACTGCTCAGACAGCACACTACTACTACGCACACGTCGTACATTACAATTTATTACGTAAACTACGCTGTAATTTCCACAATTTTTAGACACAACAGCTTTACCTTAACAAACGCACTCGACTGGAGACAATCTTATAAACAAATTGACCTTTGGCGCCCTCTAGCGAATAATCTGGAATATAACCGCAACGTGACGTCTTCCTCACAACTTAACCCATATTATATATTATCCTGGTTTTATACTCATTATCTTTCTTTATATCATTGCCTTTCTTCAGTACTGTAACCTTTAAATGTATAATTACAGTTTGTTACAAGTTATAAATAAAAAGTACAAGTTGAATTTTTAAGTATTAGACAGTAATACATCTTGCATAAAACCTCGATATTGCACAAATCTAATATAGCAAGTGCACTAATTACGGCAATAGCACTCTTGTTACTGTAGGTCTCTAAGGTTTTCCACTTTACAAATTGTACAATTTATTCTGGTTTGATTTAATCTTACTTTCATGTATCTTAAACTACCATTAAAATGCCTTAATTATATTAGTAAGCTCACTTCTGACCACTGGAGTATGAGCACATTAATATAAATAACTTAAAACGGTACTTTAAAATGATATGAAATAGGTCATAAAATGAATATTACTACGTTAAGAACATGTTTGTTGTTGCAGGTTGTTATTGAGTGTGGTTTCAGAATGGAAATAACCTTACAGGAATTAAGCAACATACACAGTAGCATGTATTAAGTTTACTTAATCACGCTCAAGTCTGCTGGTTTTTCTAGTAAGTCTGCCTTTGAACTTCATGTTCATCCTTCCATAAAGTCATGTCCGTTCCATGTATTACACCCTTGAAAATTCCAAATTACCAAATGACATGGTAAAGCATGATACGTGCAAATTGGGTGATAAGAACATAAGCTCATGTAAGGCGTAAAAATAATAATAATAATAATCATAATAATAATAAAGCGCATCTCACTGGACTGGGTGCCAATCCACTGCAGGGCATGCACACACTGTGAGAATTCGGGAACACAAATTAACCTAACCTGAATGCCTTTGGACTGTGGGAAGAAACCCATCAAGCGCAGGAAGAACATGCAAACTCCACACCGCAAGAACTGAACCCTCAACCCTGGAGGCACGAGGCCACAGTGCTAACCACTACTCCAACCTGCTGCCATGTCAGTATTAAGTGTCTTTATTGACATCTATATACATACTTCAGTACATTAGGTGGCGGTGACAGAGTGGCTGCACGGGGGCTTAGTGTGATCAGGACTGTCACCACTGGCCTCCACAGTGGTTCCTAGATGGATGGATGGATAGAGACAGATCAAAAAGTTTTATTTAGAAACCAAGTACCATGGAAATTTAGCTTCAAATCACAGGGAATGAAAACATGGCAGGAAATGCAAAAGTAAGATCTACACTAGAAAACATCCTAGGGAATACATCAAAGGAAGTGAACAGATACCATGTAAAATATTTTAAACGATCTGGACATTATGTTTAAAAATTCACACTTTTCTTTTTACATTCTATTTGGTTCAAGTTTGTTTTCCTCTTTATCGCCTGCAGTCCACACTCCAATCCGGTAGGTGGCGGTACTGCTCATCACACAATGGATGCCAACCGTAAAGCAAAACAAAAACAGAACTGTTGCTAGGAAACGGGCAGTGGGAGCGAGAGTAAACGGTGACGTCACGTGTTGAACTTCAGTCCCCGCTCGGTTTAAAGGCGGAGTGTAAATGGCCGGTAAACAGCCGCAGAGGAGAAAATGTGAAGAGCAAAAACTGAGGAAGAAGTTATTAGATAAGACAAGAGCAAAGAGCCGCGTTAATACAGGAGAGGCGTTTCTGTGGAGGAAAGAGCTGCGTGAGCTCAGAGGCGTGAAGAGGGATGAGGAGGTCGCGCTGTTCCTGCTACAAAGGTTTATATTCATGTTTCTGTTTGTTTCTACATAAATGATCGTTCTGTGTTGTTTCCTCCTGGTCGGTAATGTTTGTGCTAGTTAATGCCAGCGTGTTAGCATCGCAGGAGCGGCAGTTTGCTTACATTGTTATCATGATAAAAATATTATGTTTATATTATAATAAACTCTAGTCACGTGATAGCATTTGTGAATGTAAAAAAAAATTAAGCATTTATTTTGATCTGATCTCTCTGAGCTAAAATTTGTAACCAAATGTGTAATATTTTCAACAGAATGTGTTCATGCAATAGTTTTCAAACACAGCATGTATATTTCTTCGATTGTTGAATTTAATTATAAAATCCGTTTTATTACATTTTTTCAAAATAATTTCTTTAAGCAACATGAAAATGTTAAAAGAATTATTAAAATATTTTTGCGGTTTTTACTTCATTTCAACAATTTGTTTTACATGCCAAACCCCTGCAAAATAAATGCAGCTAAAAAGAAAAGTTATACGTCAAATCTTCACTAATGTTACAGATGACTGTCACGTGACTTATAAGACCACGTGGCTCATTATAAGAGGAGTATTATTAGTGGTGCTTGCGAAAGCGAAGCACTACTATTATAATCTCTCAGGCTTATTATTATTTTTCTTTTTTTTTTCTTCCGTGTGAAAGTTTGGCGCATAACTAGTCCCGCACACTTTGTCGTAGACACATGAATGAGGTGTCAAATCATGCGGTTTGTTCGGGAATGGGGTGCTATGACTTTTCTAAGGGGTGGCCGTATAACCGCCCCAAAAAGTCCCATAGACTTAACATTGAGCCCCACATCAGCTATGACATCGGCTATATCCATGTCTATGATATGGAAAGCCCTATGATGTCACGGCAAGCACCACTCACATTTTCTTCAGGAAATGTACCTCTCTAGTATTGTAATATAATATTTGATAATGATTATGTTGTGGAATTTATTTTCAGACTGTCTTAAATCTAAATTGAGGTGCATATAACTACATTCCTATAGGTCTTGGAAATCAGAGCCAAATTGTACAACTCTCGTTCTGTACAAGAGGCTCGACAGTCTCACTGTCATGTCATTCCTCACTGAGTCCCGTTGGGAGTAAAAGTCATTTAGGTCTTAGTGTTTAAGGAAATTGCTTGAATAATTCAAGCACATGATGCAGCCTGTGTGTGCAGGTTCAGAGACAGAGATCAAGACACAGGCTGCATCATGCTGTATGTTTCAGTTTATTTCCCTCCACATGCAGCTACATTTACATTTAGGCATTTGGCAGACGCCCTTATCCCTTATCTCATTATACATCTGAGCAGTTTAGGGTTAAGGGCCTTGCTCAAGGGCCCAACAGGGACAGCTTGGTGGTCGTGATTTGAACCTGGGATCTTCCAAATTGTACTCCAATTCCTTAATCTCTGACCTAACCCTGACCCTATGATTGAGATTAAACATAAATAACATCATCAATTACATCATAGGAAGAAGAAAATCTAAATAATATCAGAGATGTAACCCTGCCAGGATATTCTCTCCTCTGTTGTTTTAGACATTGCAGTAAACATTACTCCATGTGTCACTGATGTCACTTATCATTGAAGTTACCAACAACACTGGGACTGCACGATTCTCGCCAAAATGTGAATCGTGATGTTTCTCCATGGGAATTGAGGTCATGAAAAGATGAAGGAGATCTCTCACACGATTCTCTTTTTTTCCAAGCAAAACATTGATTGCACTCAAAAGTAAAATTGTTTTCGCTTTAGTGTCGCTTTTCCCTATTTTAATGTGAATAAAGTGAACAACTTTTAAACATAAACAGAATGTTAACAATAATAAATAAAAATAACTAATAAGTAGCACCTGTGCCTTATCAAACGCAACAACAGAAGAAAATGTAACTTTTTCACATGTGCGCATTAAGTGGACACGCAGAGCATAAAAAGGAGTCAATCAGAAACAGGTCGACAGAAAGTAAAAATTATGTTCATGATTGGCTGATGTTGTTTCTCGTCTAGCCTCTGATTGGCTGGAATTCATAGAACACAGTAAATACAGTTTGAGCGAAGTGTGAATTTGATAGAGGAATTAAGTGTTCAAACAAGCAATAGCAAAATTACGGTGCAAAACAGTTTTTGAGACGAAAATAACATCAGAATACTCCAACTCCTGATCAGCTGATAGCTTGTTTAGCTCCACCTCCTTGTTACATGTCACGTGAGTGACAGCAGAACACCGTCAATGAGTAAGATAAATGAGAAGTGCTTGAGTTGTATAACTGAATCATTGACTAATCTCTGGCCTGATCTGAGATTGTTGTAAAATGTGAAAAGCGTGATCTGAATGCAGGGAAATACACGAGAGTGAATCGCTGTCATTCAGAACTGAGATCTCATGTATAGTGATCTTTTCTTCTTCAATTAATCATGCAGCTCTATAAACCTTATTGTTTGTCTGAGTTGTTTTTTTTTGCGTTGATTTGGAACGCTCTGATATTTAGAGATCAGTTACTGAAGTGAATCGTAGTGTGCATTCACACATGCATTTCACTTCAAGTAAAAAAATAAGTCTTTGAACTGCAGTGTTCTTTGAAACAGCTGTCTTAACATTTGTAGACTCAGATAGAGCAGGAGTTTTGGAATTTGACTCAAGCATCAGGCAGGTCGACACGGTATCAGTAAAAATCACATGACCATGTAATGTAGCTGCATACACTCTATACTGCTGTACTGCTCTTTATATTATTGTACTGCTACATCTTACTTTATATATGTTATAAACATAAAAGAGTACCAACCGCCTGAGACTTCTTATTATATTTCTATTATACATTTTTATGCTTATTAGTACTTACACACTAAAAAATGCTGGGTTGTTTTTACTACCCAAACGCTGGGCTACCCTCTGTTGGGTCATTTTTCTGGGTTATTTACAGTCATTGGGGTACTTTTTTTTATTTAACCCAGCTTGCTGGGTTGGAGTTGGGTTAGCTAGTGACGGCTAACATCACAGACAAGACCGTCCCTCCCCCAAAGTTCACCGGTGTATTCAGTGGCTGTGTCAGTATATTAGTATATATCTGTATATTTTTTTGGTCGTCCTCCTCACACATTTAAGAGGAAATGTAAATGTTAAATATAAGGTCTGTATACACACTTTCACTCACCTATGACTGAATTTGTTCACTGTATGTAACATTTATTACTGTTCCTGTGTAACACTCAAACTTTCAGCCTGGTCTGTGCCAGAATTTAGCTAGGTAGATGCTAGCACTTAGCTAGGTTGCAAGCGTTAACAACCACATTAACATTAGAACTTTATTAATCTCAGTGCTTGAGACAATAAAAAGCTGGGGTGTTACAAAACACTAATCTTCTTACAAATATGCATACTAGCCAACCTTCCCGATTTTTCCATAAACTTTTACTTTCTTTAATTTCTTTCTTTCTGGAACCAACACAGTGGAATATCTTCAGCAGGCTGAAGTGTCAAGGCCGCACCTCTACATCCTGATGTTGGGAGATAGTGACCAGCACTGCTCTCTGGTATTAGTGCTTCTGAGTAATGTATTGTATTGATGTCGCTGTTGAACGTGTTTTGTATTATTTTATCTTGTATTTTAGAAAAATAAATATTTTTTCTATGTATACCTATAGACATATAAAACATAAAAATGATAATAACCTATTTGTGAGGTAGAATTAACCCAACATTCCAGTTAATAGAATGGGTAGAGTAGAATAGTTCTGGGTAGAACATTTGACCAATTTATGTGGTAGAATTAACCCGGCATTATAGTTTAATATGACCTAGCATTTGGATAGTTGAATATTTTAGCCATCTTGCTGGGTTAAACAAATAACCCATCTTGCTGGGTTAAACAAATAACCCATGTTGCTGGGTTAAATTAACCCAGCATGTAGTTGTTCCAATATTTACCCAGCAGCTGGGTTAAAAACAACCCAAACTGGATTGTTTTTAACCCAGTGTTTTTTAGGGTGTAAAGATGCACTACTATTTACTCTATGTCTATGTATGTATGTATTTATTTATGGTTGTTTAAAGCGAAAGCTCCGCGTGGTGACCCGGAGCACAGGAAAAGCTACAGTGGTTGGACCGCGGACAGGAAGAGGCATTTCCACAGTGGAAGAAAATAAAACCTTTTGAATCATACGCAGGTACGATAAGAAGCATCACACCTAGTGTGGAAATAATCTGAAATAAAAGAGCATGATATGTGTTGCTTTATATTGTGATATGTATTGTGTGATCTCATTACACCAGTTATTATTGCTAACCATAACCTTGACCCTAGATAACAAGAGTGTGCTAAATTTGTTTACAACACAGTGGCGCTAATACCACAAATATGTGGCCAATAAGTGTTGTGTTATTATTTAGTCACTCGTGAGTAGAGTGACTAAATAATAACACAAAATGTGAAGTACGATTTTTCTCCAGAGGAATTGAGAAAATGATTCTCTCGTTCACACGATTCCCTGTTTTTTAACCAAAACCATTTTTTGAAGTCAAGGAAAAAATGTATATGCTATAAAAAGGTTAATCTGGTGTTTAACATGAATAGAATATTAACAATAATAAATATAAATACCCAATAAATAGCACACTCAGCCAACTACAGTACTTCATCAACACATGTGTTAGTTTATATTATTTATTTATTTAAATCAGTATAAGTTAACACTACAAAGTTAGATTTAGTTGGGTAGTTTCAATTAAATACATAGTTTACAGTGTAGAGTTTACTGTCACAGGTTTTGTTGCTCAATCTTAACACACAATAAGTTATATCGCAGTTAGATACGTGCCTGTCTCTGTTTACACAGTAGTATGTATTTTAGTTTTTAGCATGTGTGTGTGTGCGTGTGAGACATTCACCATATGCTGATAAAAATAACACCGATATAAACTAACACATGCGAAGAGAAATGCTGCACCGGAAGAAAATGTCATGCTTTGGTCACATTGTCACATTGAGAGGACACGCAGAGCTTCAAAATGAGCCCAGCTTCTGATTGGCCGGTATTGTCCCTTCTCTAATATCTGATTGGCTGGAATTGAGCGAGCACAGGAGTTTGACATTGAGGAAAGAAAGTTGAAATACAGTTTGAGACACGAGTGAGAGTTTGACAGCAGAAATAAAATCATAGAGCAAACCACAGAGTTTTTGTTCAGGTTTGTGACACAAAGATAACAGCACATTACTCCACCAAGTAAACTGACTAGGCTGATTAGCTCCGCCTACTTGTTACTTGTCACGTGAGTGACAGCCAAACACCGTAAATGAGGAGGAGAGATGAGAAGTGAGTGAGTTGTGTGACTGAATCATTGATTTACACACGTGGACAAAATTGTTGGTACCCTTCGGTCAATGAAAGAAAAACTCACAATGGTCACAGAAATAACTTTAATCTGACAAAAGTAATAATAAATAAGAATTCTATGAATGTTAACCAATGAAAGTCAGACATTGCTTTTCAACCATGCTTCAACGGAATTATTTAAAAAAATGAAAACTCAAAAACTCATGGAACAGGCCTGGACAAAAATGATGGTACCCCTAACTTAATAGTTTGTTGCACAACCTTTTGAGGCAATCACTGCAATCAAACGATTCCTGTAACTGTCAATGAGACTTCTGCACCTCTCTGCAGGTATTTTGGCCCACTCCTCATGAGCAAGCTGCTCCAGTTGTTTCGGGTTTGAAGGGTGCCTTTCCCAGACAGCATGTTTCAGCTCCTTCCAAAGATGCTCAATAGGATTGAGGTCAGGGCTCATAGAAGGCCACTTTAGAATAGTCCAATGTTTTCCTCTTAGCCATGCTTGGGTGTTTTTAGCTGTGTTTTGGGTCATTGTCCTGTTGCAAGACCCATGACCTGCGACTGAGACCCAGCTTTCTGACACTGGCCAGCACATTTCTCTCTAGAATCCCTTGATAGTCTTGAGATTTCTTTGTGCCCTGCACAGATTCAAGACACTCTGTGCCAGATGCAGCAAAGCAGCCCCAGAACATAACAGAGCCTCCTCCATGTTTCACAGTAGGGACAGTGTTCTGATTTGCCTTGGCAAAAAGTTCCATTTTTGTCTCATCTGTCCATAGGACATTCTCCCAGAAGCTTTGTGGCTTGTCAGCATGTAGTTTGGCATATTCCAGTCTGGCTTTTTTATGATTTGTTTTCAACAATGGTGTCCTCCTTGGTCGTCTCCCATGTAGTCCACTTTGGCTCAAACAACAATAGATGGTGCGATCTGACACTGATGTTCCTTGAGCATCAAGTTCACCTTGGATCTCTTTAGAAGTCATTCTGGGCTCTTTTGTTACCATTCGGATTATCCGTCTGTTTGATTTGTCATCAATTTTCCTCCTGCGGCCACGTCCAGGGAGGTCGGCTACAGTCCCATGGATCGTAAATTTCTGAATAATATGTGCAACTGTAGTCACAGGAACATCTAGCTGCTTGGAAATGGTCTTATAGCCTTTACCTTTAACATGCTTGTCTATAAGTTTCTTTAGAATCTCCTGAGACAACTCTTTCCTTCGCTTCCTCTGGTCCATGTTGAGTTTGGTACATACCATGTCACCAAACAACAAAGTGACTACCTGGAGCCCTATATATAGGCCCACTGACTGATTACAAGATTGTAGACACCTATGATGCTAATTAGTGGACACACCTTGAATTAACATGTCCCTTTGGTCACATTATTTTCAGTATTTTCTAGGGGTACCATAATTTTTGTCCAGGCCTGTTCCATGAGTTTATTTTTTTTTAATAATTCTGTTGAAGCATGGTTGAAAAGCAATGTCTGACTTTCATTGGTTAACATTCATAGAATTTTTTTAAATTATAACTTTTGTCAGATTAAAGTAATTTCTGTGACCATTGTGAGTTTTTCTTTCATTGACCGAAGGGTACCAACAATTTTGTCCACGTGTGTATGCTTCCACAGTGGCATACTGTACATCAACACTTTTATACAATTTATACAGGTCACATCACATTACTGTAAATAAACACAATCCTCTGTATCTCTGTAGACTGCCGTGTTCTCGGTCAAGTTAATAAGAAAAATATGTCATGTGACAAATTCTACTGATCTATCATTCATTGATTCATTAATTTTTCTATTGATTTAAACTTGGGTTGTTTTTGAAATATGAATTCCTCTTTTTTCTTCATGGTTATTGACCCTCATGACATTATTTAGATTTTTTATTTATTAGGGTTTGGATTAACTCCATGTAATTCAAGTAGCTGTAGTTAAAGAGCTGCAGCCACATAACTCTTATATTGTCTTATACAGGCTCCTGTAAACTGTAAATAATATATATGTCAGTTAATGTTACTGACACTAAAAACTCTCAAAGATAATAAAGAGAGCAGAGGAAGAGAAAGTATGCAGAAAAGAAACAGACCGAGCGAGAAGGAAGACCAGAATGAATATTGGTCTGAACAATCTGAACAACTGAAGGAGAAAACTGATGCTGAACTTGATTTGTTTCTGCATAACACATGATTTTATTTTGATATAATTTTTTAATAATAATAATAATAATGCTAACTTGTGAGCAGGACAGAACTGAAGACGAGTGTATGCGGTGTTCATGATGGTCGTCAGTGTTGACACAGGGATTCACTTCACACATTATAAATGACTGACATTTACAAACTGCTCCAGTTAAAACTCTTATGTTGCTTTTACAGACTTTCTGAAGGAGCTTCCTTGCCGGCTTCAGTGAGAGACAGTTGGACTTCATCAGATGAGGCGTCGGGGAGGTGAAGCTAAAACACTGACTCACATTGTGTTTGTCTCTTTTAATGTTTTATTGAGCAGCCTGTTTACAGTGGGGTATGTCATTTGTGATTACATTCAAGGGGATTCATGTGAAGTATTATGGCCTGTAGGTGCAAAACACACACACACGCACACACACGCACACACACACACAAATCAGGAGTAAATCAGAAAACACAACAGAACTAAACAACAACCAGAACTGAGAGAGAATGATCCTCCTCACACAATGCTAGAACTCAGGTCCATTTCAGCAGATTTTAATGCTGTGTGTAAGATGTACAGCATCTCTAGATCAACGTCTGTTGTGATCAAAATCAGCATGAAAAATATCAGTAGATTAATTTCGGCTCATAATTTCTTTGACTTCAAAGCTTCCTCTAGTTGTGAGTGTGTGTCAAAGTGTGTGCTTTTGGTCTTCTCTAACGTGTTTTCTTTGTGGTCTTGGTTTTCCTCTTGCATTTCTTCTTTTGCTCATTGTTGGGTTGTTGAAGTGTTTTCACACTCACATGTTACCGTGGTGAGCTGTCAGTTCTTGCGGAGTCAGGCTTTAGACTGCATGGTACTGAGGAAATGGGTGAAGTGTAATCCATTCTTCTGTGTGATCGACTCATACCAAACATACAAACTGAAGCCTGTCATAATGCCTGCAGATAATTTATGGGTAAAATAATTGAATACTATTGGCTGAGTAACTGGGTCAATGTATGGATGAAGTAACAGCAAAAAAAAAAAACTAAAAACCCAATAAGTTCCTAATGTAGCATAAATGTTGCATAAATAGACTTTTTTAAATATTTAATTCTACTGCATATAGTTTACATACAAGCCTTAAAACTCTCTGAAAAGTGTGTGTCTCTGTCTTTTAACAGTGCTCGGTACAGACGTGTTACTATAAGATGATGCAGCACCAGTGGAGAGAGAGTCAGTACAGGCTGATATAAGTATAAATAGTGTAGTTCGCTGATCATTAGATCTCTGCAATTTAATTCATCTTTAATTGATCAATTCATTTAATTAAGTAAATGAGTCGGTTTTTGATTGACACTTTTTTGTTTGCTGGCTGTAGAAATAAATAGATTGATGATATGATCATGTTCCTGTGTGTGACTCATTCTCATGGTATTATTTTTGCTTTAAAGGTGTTAACAACAAGCATGACGGATACGCCATTAGCGGCTCAACGGGAAGTCACCAGCTACAACATCAGAGGTGAGAAGTGAGAGCTTTATATTGTTGTTTAGAGAAGCTGTTTATGCCGAACAACCTTTATGATGTGAAAATGTGAAAAGAAAAATTCTGTCCTTAACCTGTTAACCCTCACCTTCCCTGTGTGGTAGTAAGTCATATGGATCAGAGTCAGCACGTCCAGCCTGGGCAAAATAACATGGGAATATTGTGAATTGTCCAAAAAATATTTTACAGTGCTTTAAGGTAATTGTGTTTCTTCTTTTCCAGATGTGCAGCGCAGGCCATTCAATACAGGTGTAAAAGTAAACTTATCTGAGTATGTCCTTTTAGTTTACACACTCACATGTACTAATACATATAACCTTTCACTGGTTAATAAAGCATGTGTGTGTGATTACATTGTATTCTCTTATTTGATTTGATTCATAATTATGAATTTAAGTTGTTTGCATACTTTGTAAATTAAATGATGAGTAGTAGTATAGTTTTTTTTTCTTGTGGTCTAAATAGGTCTGAATGTTTAGGAGGCTAAACATTCCAGTTAAAACATAATATGAAGACTATACAGACTTTAGTACAATAAAGCAAATTACATACATTTCTAATTATAATCGTAACATGCAAATGGATGAATAATTAATAAAGACAAACCTTTGTTTATCACACTAGGATGCAAGTTAGCACAAAAGCATTGCATGTATGGGTTTACTCTATCTATCTATCTATCTATCTATCTATCTATCTATCTATCTATCTACTGTATCTATCTATCTATTTTTTATTATTTTTTTTTTCCTGTTCATGGAAGTTGATCTTGATTATAATGCAGTTAAACAAGCAGTGCTTTTAAGATGTTTATGGTAGAAACTGGCGTGTGTGGACATACGGTCTTTTACGGAAACCACAAGTTGCTTCAGGAAGGAAAGCTGCAGCTTATCTGTTCATCATTTCTGTTTGTCGTGGTTCTCTTTTCTTTAGTTCTCTAGATAACATTTGAAATGTTCACATTTTGGTTACCATAGTTAAGGGTGCTCTGATTTGAATCGGCCGATAATAACTTAATGTTGACAGATCGGTTGTCTCTTAATTGCCTGATCTCATAAACCGACACTATTGATGATAATAAATACACGAGTCAACAGCCACATCAACCTGCCGTCGCCAGTCTGAGAATATAACCACGTTTCTTTAAAAGATGACCGGTTTACAACATGCAAAGATCTTTCTGAAGCAAACCCACGTTGGTGAACGTCTGCTTAAACCTTTAACACAACAATTGTTATTTGCCACTTAAGAACAATTCAATATGAATAATTTGAGAATGAAAAGTCATGTGTAACCGCAGTAGCTGAATCTCATATATCGATCTTTACACCTCATAAGCACCGCTACTTTCGTTTCTCATCGCAGCTTCATAAATCAATCCATCCTGTCACAGAACACCACACTTATGCAAGCGACAAACAACAAGTAGCTTGCTAGTTTACATGAAATATGAGATGTTGATTATTTATGAGGACAGTTAGACAGAATAAACAACGGTAATGAGACAAAAGTTTGCTTGGTTTGATTTTGTAAAATACTGTATGTTAATATAACTTGACGATAACAGCATAGCTCATTAGGTCGTGTATTGTACAGTCGTGGCCAAAAGTTTTGAGAGTGACACAAATATTAGTTTTCACAAAGTTTGCTGCTAAACTGCTTTTAGATCTTTGTGTCAGTTGTTTCTGTGATGTACTGAAATATAATTACAAGCACTTCATACGTTTCAAAGTCTTTTATCGACAATTACATGACATTTATGCTAAGAGTCAGTATTTGCAGTGTTGGCCCTTCTTTTTCTGGACCTCTGCAATTCGACTGGGCTGCTCTCAATCAACTTCTGGGCCAAATCCTGACTGATAGCAACCCATTCTTTCATAATCACTTCTTGGAGTTTGTCAGAATTAGTGGGTTTTTGTTTGTCCACCTGCCTCTTGAGGATTGACCACAAATTCTCAATGGGATTAAGTTCTGGGGAGTTTCCAGGCCTTGGACCCAAAATTTCAACGTTTTGGTCCCCGAGCCACTTAGTTATCACTTTTGCCTTATGGCACAGTGCTCCATCGTGCTGGAAAATGCATTGTTCTTCACCAAACTGTTGTTGGATTGTTGGAAGAAGTTGCTGTTGGAGGGTGTTTTGGTACCATTCTTTATTCATGGCTGTGTTTTCGGGCAAAATTGTGAGTGAGCCCGCTCCCTTGGATGAGAATCAACCCCACACATGAATGGTCTCAGGATGCTTTACTGTTGGCATGACACAGGACTGATGGTAGCGCTCACCTTTTCTTCAATGGACAAGCCTTTTTCCAGATGCCCCAAACAATCAGAAAGAGGCCTCATCCGAGAATATGACTTTGCCCCAGTCCTCAGCAGTCCATTCGCCATACTTTTTGCAGAAGATCAATCTGTCCCTGATGTTGTTTTTGGAGAGAAGTGGCTTCTTTACTGCCCTTCTTGACACCAGGACATCTTCCAGTCTTCGCCTCACTGTGCGTGCAGATGCGCTCACACCTGCCTGCTGCCATTCCTGAACAAGCTCTGCACTGGTGGCACTCTGATCCCACAGCTGAATCCTCTTTAGGAGACGATCCTGGCGCTTGCTGGACTATCTTGGACGCCCTGAAGCCTTCTTAACAAGCATTGAACCTCTTTCCTTGAAGTTCTTGATCATCCTATAAATTGTTGATTTAGGTGCAATCTTAGTAGCCACAATATCCTTGTCTGTGAAGCCATTTTTATGCAACGCAATGATGGCTGCACGCGTTTCTTTGCAGGTCACCATGATTAACAATGAAAGAACAATGATTTCAAGTATCACCCTCCTTTTAACATGTCAAGTCTGCCATTCTAACCCAATCAGCCTGACATAATGATCTCCAGCCTTGTGCTCATCAACATTCTCACCTGAGTTAACAAGACGATTACTGAAATGATCTCAGCAGGTCATTTAATGACAGCAATGAAATGCAGTGGAAAGTTTTTTTCAGGATTAAGTTAATTTTCATGGCAAAGAAGGACTATGCAATTCATCTGATCACTCTTCATAACATTCTGGAGTATATGCAAATTGCTATTAGAAAAACTTAAGCAGCAACTTGTACAATTTCCAATATTTCTGTATATGTTACAGAAACAGGTATATGACATTGACTAAGGAGAGCGTTGTGCATCTGTTGTTCCAGTGTCTCGGCTGCTCGGGTGATGGATTCGAGGAAAAAGCCGAATTTCACTTTCAGACAAGAGTGCCTGATCTGCTGTAACTACTGAGCTCTCAGGCAGCTGATATACACACAGAAACCATTTACAAGCACAAGATCTGTGAGGACTGTAACAATAAGGTTAGGGTGGAGACAGACCCCGACAAGAAGGGCCACGGCGAGTAAGATCAAACCGTCAATCCTGTCATGTGTGTCACAAATGCTTTGTCACAGAAAACGGACAGAAAGTAGAGAAAATCGTCATTTGCACAAAGAATACCAGCACGTCTGCAATACTGCATGATGGTACTGTCCTGAAAAATTGTATCCAGTTTCACAGATGTTTCAGACACTTGAGCATACACTCGAGAGAGAACTTTCCTTTGTGAGTCTTTTAATCACATCATCAGCCTGAGGAACCACCGGCAGAGACAACTCCAGATGTGTGTCAGCAGGGGAGAACAAAGGATCAGTTGACCTGTTTGGAAAGTAATGAGCCGTACTACAGAGCCTGAGATTGAGTGTTTGGAGTCTGATTCTGATGAAGAGGAGCAGAAAAAGTTCGTAACAGAAAAGCCAGGAGAAAAGAAAATAGGTTTATATTTTATTTGGTATTTATTTGGTTTATCTGTGGTGGCATCTTAATGAAAAATTTTGCAAGATAGAAATATTAGGCAATGTGGAGCAAAAAGTGCATAGTGTTTATGCTTTCAAGAGCCATTTCCCACACTGTTCATTACTGGGGTGTGTTAACATGACTGTGGTGTTATTGTGTTTCTACCACTTCAGCAGTGTGAGTTAAGAGTGAAAAAGGAAGAGGAAGTGCAAAATATATATATATATATATATATATACATTTTTTTTTTTTTTTTTTACCAGACTGAAAATGGTCAAAATGTTCATATTACACAGATGTATGATATACTAATGAGAACTGAAACTTCTTTGGTACGAACTAAAAAGAAAAAAAGAAAATTAGGGGGGAAAGTGGTATAATATGGTAATTGAAGTAGCTCCACATATACAGTAATCAGCCATGTTTTTGACAGCATGTACTGTAAGAACTAAAGTCTAGATCATTTAATATTATATACAGTATTTCTCCTGATTTCATAAATAATACAATGTGACAGCATGGACAGCAAAAAGGCAAGGAGAGCAGAAAAGGCCACATTAAAGGAAGATGCAGGTAAATACACCAGACTTATGAAGGTGTTTGTGACAATAACGAGGCCAGATTTTAGGGATGCAGATGCTGAGACAGATGTGTATGGAGCACTCAGTGTAGCACTGCATAATATCCATTTCTCTCATCAGTGAGTGCCGTGTGATCATCCCAGTGCAAGTTATAAATATAAATGCAAATGATGTACAACATCTATCTTATTTCAGTTTAATCATTTTATCATTAAGGAAGTTTCAAAGCAATTCGGTGTTATTTATTAATGAATGTTTTGGTCATTTTAAAATTCTCTGACCATCTGAGTGTGAGAGAGATTTGCTATTCATGCAGTCTCTAAGAAACACTGTTCATATTCGCATTACTGATAATAAATAAATGAGTAAATATCACAATGGATCATCTGATAAGAAATAAAATTTTTAAAAAGGACAATCTGTATGTCTGCCTCATCTATAACGTTGTCTGAAATAAATAATTAAATACATTTTATTTAGCTTTAATCCCTGTGCTACTCTCTCTCTCTCTATCTCTTGAGCTGTAAATGTAGTTCTGTGACCGGATATGAAGCTGGTACAGTAGCTCATCCTTATGCGTTTATCCTGCTGGAGCTGCTCTCACCCTCAGACCTGCGTGACTGCTGTCAATCTTCTATAAGTCCTCGTCTCCTCCTGCTGCATTTTACATTCTGCATTATGACTCACCTCCTGTTGCTGTCAATATTCTCGTCTGTAAATCCTAAAAATATGCACTTCCCTAAAACAGTTCACTGTATGTCCACATCTCACTTTACTGCTTCATTTCATTGAGTCTTTTTAAAACTATACACAATTTAGCTCGTCACTCATTTTGGATCTTATTTAGATTTTTTTGAAAATCTATATTTTAATGAACGTTCTGATTAACATTGTTATGCAAAGATTTGCTTCAACGAATATGTGATTTTCAGTTAAGACATGAGACATTATTGTGGTTTGGCTTCAGTTCTGTTTGAGCTGTGAAGCTTTCAAGAGTAATGAGGAAACACTCTGCCATTCACCTTCTCAGTAAAACCAAGATGAAATCAGACACACATGCATGTTGCTGCTATAGTTTCAGTGGTATGTGCCATGGTTTTCACCACAAACACTATCAGCACTTAATGACATGAGTTAATAACACAAGATGAACATAATGTTAGAGATCACTGTAATGAGGGCTGCTGTACTTTTGTCTATTTTGTTTACTGCTCAGCTTTATTCACATGTTCCTGTGTAAAGCCTCACTTTTTGTTTGAATTATTGATCTGCCAACTTTAATATCACTTTCCTGCACTTCATCCTCTGGATACAGCTTATTGAAAAAAATTTGTTCGCCCATAACACAGAACACACTTTACTTCTTTTACTTTGTCCCTTGCATTCAGCCTTTGCACACTACAGCTTACATAAATTATTATTATTATTATTATTATTATTATTATTCTTAAATGAAGATCCCTGTGAAAATGTTCTCACAGTGGTAAGTGGTTGTGGAAAAAAAAAACTTGCATAGTTAATACAATGTGGATGAGTTGTACTGTACTGAAGCTGTAAGAGTAAAACTGATGATGTGTTCACACCTAATGCTAAAGTTTGTGTATGTGCTGGTCATTACTGTTAATTGTATCAGCAGCACTGAGACCTTTCATCATCACACACACAAACCACAACAGCATACTACCTCTCTCATTCTCTCTCTCTCTCTCTCTCTCTCTCTCTCTCTCTCTCTTCTCTCTCTTTTCTCTACTTCCTCTT